>OY979719.1:14642311-15069811 GCA_963855995.1 Muricea muricata
GGAGGCAAAATACCCACTTCCGTGTCCTATTTCTATTTCCTATCCTACAGTTTGACTTAATCCCATTGTCCAAGTGCACAAATTCCTTAAAATGCTAGTCTTTGTGTTGCCCAAATCTTAGTCCCATTCCCATTCTTTTGGCCAATGAATCCCAGTCCTAATGAATGGATCCCATTTTCTCAGCAAAAAGGCAATCCCCAGTTTCCATTTAACCCTTCATTACCATCTTATTGCGTTATTGGTTTAAAAATCATGTTTTCCTCTTTCCAAACGCACTGTCTATCTATTTAACGCTAAGTTTGTCACCTCGCGGGCCAATTTCTTAAAATTAAAGGCCCTGGGAAAACTCTGTCGAAAATTTATGGCAATATTGTCCGAAACAAACTTTGCCCACACAAGGAGGGCTGTATTGAAATTACTCATTGTTACCGGAAACATTTAGATCCGAGTCTTTATTTTCTTGCAGAAAACACGAAAGGCTGACGTAAACGCAGCAAAATTAATGACAATAAATGAGTTGAACAATTTCACGTCAAATGAGGTAAAGTTCGAATTATATTACCTGCTTTAGCGTTTACTAACTAAAGACTTTTATTTTATTTTTTGTAGTAAAATAGCATATTTTGGAATACCATACCGTACCGTGCGGTGCCATGCAGGGTTGCCAGATTTCTTGAATAATTAAGCCAAACCATCATTAGTGCTGTCACAAAAACAAAGAAAACTAAAGGCAAATACAATGAAAAACAAAGAGCATTGTCAAAAGTTTGGCTAATTTATGCATGCAATCTCGCAACCCTGGTGCCATGCTGTGCCCTGCCCTGCCCTACCGTACCGTACCATGCCATGCATATCATATTATCATTCTCTTTGTACGCATTCTTAATTCTGATTAATTAATTTACCTGCAAATAACTGCGCACAAATAGCACTCTGAGCACGCGCATTGCTTTCAATTTGGTAAACAGTGGCTGTCGCTTTGCTGAACATTCAAAAGGTTTGTGTGAAAAGCTTGCTCCTAGTTATAAAGTGATATAAAAACTATGTAAGAGAGTGATCAACTGAATGGAGAGAATGATCTTCTCGCCACCGAGAAATCACGATATTTTGCTCATCCTCGTCGAATAATTGATAATCATATATCAATTTCCCACCATGCCAGATTTGCAGCTCTTCATTTCACCATTTCTATCGTTCCAGTTCAATTGGACACTATATTTTGAAGAGGTGTTGCGTGACACAAATAAATCAATATCTTCTTACCAAACAGTGATGATATTGCTTCCCGATAATTTAAAGGAGATTGTTCACTGGCTCAACGGCCAGTCTAAGAGGTAAACAATGTCATTTCAAGTGTTCACGTCTTTATTGCGCTCTACAGGTGAATTTTTTTTAACGATTACATGGCTTAGAATGACAACTAAACTAAACTAACACTACTAAATTAACCACAGGATAGTGATTTTTTCCCAAGTTTGAGTTTTAAATACATCTCTGGTGTCATTAGCTTTATGCATTTTTTGGGCAGTCAAAAAATAACGATATACCGGTGGATATCGCAATCCTGCTCCCTGATGTCTATTTGTAGAATATGACATACTGATTGACTACCAAACACTGTCCTAGTTTTCTCTGTCCATACGGAAATGAATATCATAGAATACAATTTTCGTTCGAATAAATATTCGCTACAAATTTTGTGTTTTCATATAACGTTAGCCAGCCCGCTAAAGGTTGCACTGCATAATTATTCCGGCGAGAATAATCAATTTCTGAAGAAATGAATAATACATGATAAGGAAAATTTACATAGCATATAAATTCTCGGACTGGCATTGAAACTACTCAAGAATACCTAACTATAACTATGGTAAATTAAATAGAGCTCTCAATTACTCGACGTTTTGGAAAGAGTCTGTCGGTGCACATCGTTTTAGGAGCTCAACGGGAGTGGGCGAACAAAATGTAAATAAATTGTCGACCGTTGGTGAGTGCAATCATGCTTTGGAACGGACTTGAAACTAAAAAAATAAGGCGGCCATGCAATTCCCTGAGTCAAGTGAATCGATGTAGTTTGTGCAGAAAGAAATTTATAAGGAGCCTTTTTGTCTTAAAATATTTGTTTTGAGACGAAAACCTTGGTTGTATATCCTGTAATAGAAATCTATTTTGGCATTAGCTATGCTAGCGTGGGGCTATCCAACGTGGCGCGAAGTCTAAAACTAAGAAGCAGCTAAACACTTTCGATATACGCTGTCCGCCATATTGAATTTGGTTTAGGGTTGGGGTTAGTACCTTTTAATGAACATGCGTAATGCGACATGCGTGTGGACACAAACTTCAAAGGTTCCGACTCGAGTGGCCCTCCTGTTTATTTTTTATTCTGTGGTCGGTACTGCCGTCCGTAATGGAAGTTTTCTCTTTCTAAAAATTTCTATTAATTATATTAAATTGCAATAAAAAAGTTGTGGAGATAATTGTTACTAGTCTGACCGGTCACATTCGTTATGGCGGACTGGGTGCGGATCATCTAAAAATATGGCAAACTTCTAGCTTCAACACCAAACAATAAAAATACTATCTGATACATATCAATCTTTCCTTTAATAATTTTCTTTTTATCGCAGTTTGTTGGCGAACGAAATAATTTGGCAAATTATTGTCCAACTGAGCGATGCTCTGCCACTGGAGTTTAGAGAGGCAAAGGACAATTATGCAAAAACTATTTCTGGCTTAGCCACTCCAAGATGGAAGGCGTGTAATCGCTTTACCGATGTTTTTTTCCCGTTTGCCACCACTTTGCTGTACGTCAATCAACACCTGCCGAAAGATGCTAGAAAAACGGTAATAGTTTTTATTTTTTGCACCAGGAGTCAGTTGTTCAAAATCAAGCTAGCATGACCCCTGGGTTGATTCGGAATTGAAAACAACTTTTCCAAGAGCTTATTTGTAAACTTGACAATATTTTTTGGTTAATATCTTGCTATGGATTGATTAAGTTTTCTTTTCTCCTGTTTTGAAGAAATGGGATGCGTTGAAACACACAAACTAAAACAATTTTTTAAATTTTACCCAGGGTTAACACTAAACCAGCTTTCCTATAAATTTCTTTTCGTATCCTGAAGCAATCTAAAAATCGACACCGATGTACAGTTTATTTTTGCTAAATTTTTACTGTAAGATTCCGAACTTTGATGCGAAGTTCGCGAATTCATTGCGATCTTTTCTAAATTCGCAAGCCGGATGACACTCCATACTTGATTGCTTGGTTGTGTCCAGGAGCCAATCACAACGAAGTTTGGAATCTTACAATCAGTAATTACATTCAGAAAATTGATTTATTTGCAAGTACATACAAATGAAAGGGGCCAAACTGAGGGTCGTAATTGCCTGGATCAAAATTTAGTCAATCATTGGAATTGTCTATTGATCTGATGACGCATTTCTTGACAAAAAGCGGAGAGTTATAGGGGACTAAAGAATTTACAGCGTCTGCAGCACATTTTAAAACTTGGTTGTTTCATCTGGAAATAAACATTGCAATGAAATACTTTCTATAACAACCGTAATTAATAGAACGCTTGTCTTAACACGGCCATTTTTTGTAGGCAGGAGACATGTTTACAGAAATAAAAAGTCAGTTTATTGATGGTTTGGAAGAACAATTGTGGATGGATAATAAAACCCGCGCTCAGGCTCGACTGAAGGTTAGTAACACCAGTCTTATGCTTGGCGTTGGCGCTAAACCAAAAAAGAGCCTCGCTCTGCGTAAATTATGGATAGAATAGAATATTAATTATGAGCGTGATTTCTGGCCATGGCATTTTCATTGGTTAGCTGGTTAAAAATGGAATCGCAACGTGACAGTTAGCACCCTGTTCTTGAATGAACCTAGACAAGAACACATATTAAAAATATTTATATGGGGTTACTGCGCGGGAAATGAACACCTGTTTATTTTTGTGAGTTCGTTTATGTTACACTCCCTATCTCACTGTTGTTCCCAGCTAAATAAGATGACGAAATGGATTGGATTTCCAGAGTTCATTAAGGATCCTGTCAAGTTGAACAAATATTACAAAAATGTAAGTTTTCCAATAGCACGGAGGTGTTAGGGCTATATTTATCTATACCGTGTGGATATTTTCCTTCACTTGAAAAATGCCCAATACTGAGCATGTTCTTTCATTCATTGTTTAATTATAACTACAAAACCTAGATCGAGCTCGCGCTAACGATAGCCTAAATATTCTCCTTCAATTGGAGAAATTTAGTTCACTAAAAGTCTCAATAAAATTTTAATTTGACGCTGTATCGGTCATATAGCTTAGTGACAAAAACGTTTGGTTCATTTTGTGTTTTTAAGAAATTGAGTGGGTAAAATCGCGTGAGTCGTAAATGTCATACTTAGTAGATAATTTTGAACATACCATTAATTTAAAAACCGCATGTGAAACAATTGAAATCCATGTTATCAGAACAATATAACCATAGAGCGATCTATCGATATTCTGACATACTGATTTAATCTCAATACTGAATATTGGTATCGTTATTTTAGCGCCATGTCGATAATATTAAAATAATTCTCTTTGCGATAATATCAGTATACCTTTACAAGGATTGTTGACTTTTCAGTTATAGTACAATTTCCATATGTGAAACAAATAAATTTATCTGTTTTTCAGATTCATGTAGACGAATCTCAATTTTTAAAAAGTTTTCTGAGCGTCCTCAAAGATAGAGTTCGTAAGAAAATAGATAAATTGGACAAGCTTCCTCAACGTAGCAGGTATTTTACAATTTCATATTTTTAGCTCTGTTATACCTAGAAGATGCCGATAGTAGTCGCGCAGACATTGCCTTTCTTATTTAAAATTATTATGTACTGTAAAAGAGCGTTCTTAATGTAATAGAGAGCTACAGTTAACTACTAGACTATGACTACGACTACGACTATGAGATTTTTATTTGAATTCACTATTTACCAGTTACTACGTTGCGACGCAGGAGCTACTATAAATGCATTCAATGCATTTATATATTACTATATTTATATATATTACTATATTTATATATAGTACTATATATATTTATTACTATATATATATATATATATATAAATATATATATATATATATATATATATATATATATATATATATACACTTGTGTCTCATTAAATTACGTTGACCTATATATATATATATATATATATATATATATAAATATATATATATATATATATATATATATATATATATATATATATATAAATATATATATATATATATATATATATATATATATATATATTTTTATTACTATTATTTTCGTTAGAAGCTAGAGAGCAAACACAGGCTATTTTATCTGAGGAGTGCTATACGTTAATTGCGTAGTACGAAAGTATATAGTAATAAATAAGCCAAACAAAAGTTGTTAAGTTTCTGTGTCATTATTTATTATGCTCTGGTTATCCATTGAGCACTTTATCATTGGTTTTTATAATCGAACACGATTTATTTTATATATATATTATATATATATATATATATATATATATATATATATATATGTAAGAATAAGATTAAAACAAACTTGAAATATTACATTTAGATTTTAATTCACTACATCGTGTACATCGTGTAACAGGGTTCTGCCTGTTATACGAAACAAATTTGTAGTGAATTAAAATCTAAATGTAATATTTCAAGCTTGTTTTAATCTTATTCTTATATATATATATATATATATATATATATATATATATATATATATATATATATATATATATATATATATATATATATATATATATATATATATATATATATATATATATATATAGAGAGAGAGACAAGGAATAAAAATAAAACCATATATATGAAGAAAGTGCTCAATACCGACGTAAACCAAAGTGAACCAAAGTCTATTTCATTGTCTATATATATATATATATATATATATATATATATATATATATATATATATATATATATATATATATATATATATATATATATATATATATATATATATATATATATATATATATATATATATATGATTCACAAATTGCTTATATTCTATATATATATATATATATATTATATATATATATATATATATATATATATATATGCAAAATATATAATATATATATATATATATATATATATATATATATTATATATATATATATATATGTATATATATATATATATATATATATATATATATATATATATATATATATATAATCGTGCAAAATATCTGAAGAACTTACCACTACAGTCTGTTTCATACAAGTGGTAGACAAATTTCGAAAACACGCGAGCTTCTTTTATGCTTGAGCGGGAAGGCTTTCCTCCTTACGCATAATATATAATTTGTGTAATTGTATTTTTCTGTAGGTTTACAGCACCGGGTCTAACGCCACTTACAGTTAATGCATTTTATTCTCCTGATTTAAACGCAATGAGTATGTGCAACGCGAAACTATTCTTAGCTATCTATTAAAAACTGACATGACCGTCTTGGCTTTTCATTTGAAATTTAGAAGAAGCATTATATTTTTTATATTTTTTCCTATTTTGCACTTTGCTGTCATTGCTGCCATTTTGCTTAATAGGTCAACATCACCCATCGTAACAATTCGAGGAAGGTTGACCGATCGACGATAATTATGTGTTCTAATATTTGTTTAATTTAATTTTAATTGTTATATTAATTTTAATCTTCTTAATTTCCTTTTATCACTACTAAGAGAGGAAATTTTTTCTTTGCATCGTTATTACAGTACTGGAGAGGATGCATGTAATTACATATTGTTCACAGACTGCAAGCACAATGGATATTAAAAAGAAATTAATCATATTAATATCTTCCTCCCCCATTCCAATTATCTATTTTCTCGTATGCTTGTTGTCTCTAAATGCTTACACTTGTATAAATTACTTATAGGCTTATATATTCTTCTTGTTTTGCAGCGGTTTTGGTAGGAATTTTACAAGCACCATTCTACAAGGAAGAAAGACTAAAGTAATGGATTCTTATTATGCGTTCTTATTCTGAAATTTGCCCCCCTTTTGCTTGTTCTCTACTTACATATTTCGTATTGTTGGAAATTGTAGAGCACTGAACTACGGTTCACTTGGAATGGTAGTCGGTCACGAAATTACCCATGGTTTTGATAAACAAGGTATAAGCCGGTTTTCCGCTAAGGAATTCCTTGACACCAGCAATAGAAAAAAAGAAATTCATGCAAAAATGTTATCTCGTATCATAACTGGCAATGATAATAAACAGTAGTGTGTAGCTAGTCCGACGATTTAGTCCCAGTAAAGACTTACCTAATATGAACGGGTTTTTGGATTGGCTTTCTGTGACAGTAGTGATCAGTGTTTATGCTCGTTCTATAGAATTTCAATTTCTATAGTTTTATTGTCTTTTATTGTCTTGATCAACCAATCACAGGTGCTGTTCGTATAGGTAAGTGAGGACCCTTTAGTCATGCTATGCAAGCATTCCCGTGTTCATTGACCGTTAAATAATTAATTTTGAAAGAAATGGATGTGATAATACGGCTGAAATCGACCCTTTGGCTTGCATATATCAAACAACCCACAACATGATTGTATCATGCAAATAAAAGTAAGTCATTTGAGATCACACGATCTGAAATGATTTTGTTATCTGAAATGGGTTACTTTACAACAACATTGTGCAAAAGTTTAAGAGTACCTTTTAAAAAAAGCTTCTCTTTACTGTTGAGGTTTTCATTTTACCATATACCGCTGTCATTGTGACTAAGTTGTCGGGCTATAGCAACTCCATACTCCCCCCAACATCACCTTTATTTGAGATGGTTCATCAAAGAATTGTTTTTTGCAAGTTTACTTGTTCATATTTGAGCATTAGTTGCATGCATTTGTTCAAACTTTTGTTTCGCGCAGTGAACCATTCACAGTGGCGAACTAGACCTGCTTATTAGGCAAATTCCAAGTTTAGTCGAGCAATAATGAGGCACTTAACCATATCTAAACCTCTCTTAAAACAGGAAGTGAGTACGACGAGAACGGAAATATTCGCAACTGGTGGACCAATACATCGCGTGATAATTTCGTTAAGCGATCAAAATGCCTGATTGAAGAGTACAACAATGTTACCATATTTGGCTATAAGGTTCGAAAAAATAGCTTCTGTTTGCCGACAAAAGGACTATAGGGGCGGTCGTACGCAAGATAAAATTTGCTATTTCCCAACAGCATAGGAATATTTCTTGACAATTTTTTCTTGATCAATACAGGTTTTGGTTTCTGAAATGTTAAAATGAGCGGGCGTGTAGAACTGCAGAAACTAACTTTAACCAGGGGTTAGCGCTAACTCAGATTTGAGCAAATGGGCTTTGATTTTTCAATTGAAAACACGTGAGAAAGTGTTGCGACTATCTTATAATTGGGTATACAAAGAGTCAAACGATATTTGAAATGTCAATGCTAAATGAGCAACTAAAAACAAGATGCGGAACTAGTCGCTCACTACGAATCATACAATAAAAAATCTTTTTGTGCCTTTTCTTCGACTTTTATTTAGATTCACATAAAATTTAGGATACACTAGTTCCTTTACATTCTAGGTCAATGGTACTAAAACACTGTCAGAAAACATTGCTGACAATGGTGGATTGAAATATGCTTACCGAGTAAGTAAAACCAGTAATTATACGGCATTTTAAATGCGCGAACTAGTGATTAATTCAGGGACGTGTATATTCGACAGCATGGGCGTAGCCATCCCTGAACAAGTGTGGTGGGGCATATTATCCTGCTTGGAAACATACTGTTAACGCCTACTTAACGTATTGTATGGGTATGTTTTAAGCAACATATTTTTGGCGTGTTTAAAGATCGTGATGATGGAGAAAAAAGAGGGATACTTAACAAATTAAATTTTGCCATAAATCCTTCCATTTCTATCGGGTTTTTAACTAATTGCAGATCTTGCTCTGAATAAAAGGAAGAAGATGTCCGTCTTCCAACCACCCTTTCCTGTGGCTACGTCCGTGTTAGACGTAAACGATGCCTTAATCATAGACGTGTTACGACAGCCTTGCATACATGTCTGATAATGTTCAAGGCTATTTTACCACGAACTAGGAACGAACAGCGCAAAAATGCAGTTCTTTTGCGGCACTAGAATAATAAAAGCCTGAAATCACTGAACTTTGTTTAGCTTGTTTTCTCATACCCAAAATCCCAACTCTATGTTATAAAGCTTAACCTTTGTTGAGAGTTTTCTAGTTCTATACTTCTAGTTTATTTATTTGTCCAAATTAATCTTTAACGCAAGGCCTTGCAAATGTATCCTTTTTCAAAAAGTACGTCAAAAAATTAATTTCAACTCAGCCAAATTTTGCCCAGAGGTTTCTTTGCTGGTTTGAGTTCATTTCTTTTCAAAATATTTTCCAAGTTCTTCTTGAGACAATCACCTTCACAATGAGTAACACCACACTCCACCATCTGCACTCACACGCTCATATGCTTTACTGTGTGCCAAATAGTCTTCCTGGAACGTTCATTTTATTAATTAATGTATTTTGTTAGGCATATCAGAAATGGCGTGCAATACATGGTAATGAGGCGATGTTACCAGCTCTTCCTTACAATAATAATCAACTTTTCTTCATTGGGTTTGCTCAGGTACCTGTATCAATATGGTTTAATTATAACTTTCCGATCCAAGTTAGTGTTATTTTCCTCCAAAAATGGATCTATCTAATTAGTTTAGACCCAATTTAGTTTATAACGAAAATTTGACATGGTTTTGGACCTGCAGATGTTTAATTTGATGAAGTTATGGCCTTATATTTGGAGCTGTCATTTATTCAGGCAGCTGGTAGAATTTTACGTTAGTTAAGGAAATAACTTGCATTATCAGAAAGTTTATTAAATGACCAGATATAAGATATTATTATGTTTATTTTTATGATTTTTAAGTCGGTTACTGAGTTATTTGTCCTTTAATTAATTAAATAGGATGCCGAAAAAAGGTAAAAATGACCATTTTCTCATATCTCCGTATTACGAATTTGAAAAACAAAGGTAGTCATACATGATAATTTTTATACGTAGCTTTTTATAAAGGTACTTGTTCAATAAACGAGTTTGAAATTTTAACTGTTTTGACAATGTAACAGTGTTATAGAAAAAATAAAGAACAATTGGCCAAGGCTTACAACTTAGAGCTGAAGTCAAGTCCGTTTAATTATATTTTCCACTTGACGACTTTATCATGCGAACGAAATGTTTCGATTCATATTTTGCTGTTTCGTTTCGTTGTTTCGTTTCGTCTCGCTGTTTCGTTGTTTAGTAATACACGAACACCTCGCCTTATGAAATTATCCAATAATATTGGTCATGATAAGAAAATGGGAAATTTAGCATGTTCTTTGTCAAATGATCACCTGTATTTACATGTACCTTTTAGATAGTAGGTTAATAAATTCCAACCAGTGTGATACGGAATCCTAACATCCTGAGAGAGGCTTAACGTCTTCGAGAGGTGCAGGTCCGAGTTGCTTTACTCTCGCGACCGAAGAGGCTTAATTTCATAATGATTTAAAACAATTTCATTCAATGAAACTTTATATTTCATACTTGGTCATTTTCATATTTATCTCCACATCGTAGTATGGTGTGCTAAACCATAATTTTCATATTTATCTCCTGATAGCAATGGTGTGCTAAATTTAAAAAAGAAGCTGCTAAACGTCGTATGGATACGGACACACATTCATTGGATCCAGTCAGGTAAGAAGTGTCGCTTGATGGTCTCTCACTCAACGACCATTTTTGAATAATTTTTAACTGTGCACCCCTTAAATTTCAGAGTACGTGTCCCTCTGCACAACTTTGCTGAATTTAGCAAGACATTTGGATGCCCGTTACCAAAGAAGACATGCGCAGTTTGGTAGCTCGGTTCAACTTTAATTACAGCATCCAGAAAATAGACATAAAAAGGCCAGGAAACTTTAAAAATTTTATAGTGACCGACATGAGAATTTTTAAAATTCATGCTTAACGTGGAAGGAATATTCGTCATCAGGTAAAATACACCAGGTTATTTCACTATCTAAAACAATGAGACAGAATTCGACGTTTTGAGCAAAGGATCTTCGTTGAAGGTAATTCCTCGTTCGCCCAACGAAAGGCCTTCGCTCGGAACGTCGGGTTTTGTTGTATTGCTTCAGGTAATGAAATAGCCTAGTATATTTTCGTGTAGAAAATGGTTTATGTCCTGAACAGGTATAGTGACAACTACACTATACCTACGCGCACTGCAACTATTAGTAAATAGAAGTGATGTTTTGGAACTCATTCAATAAGGATATAACTCATCATCCATGTTGGTTAGACATGAATAATGCGTTATAATATAGTGCTTCATCGTGAAGTGTGCATTGCATTGTGCTTTTGCCAAATCCACCAACAGAATTGGTTACTTAAGCGAGCACGCACTGCAAAGAATCCATGAGTAGGTCTTACTCTATTTTTGAGTATTTACCAATGTTACGCAAACTTTTGAGTCATTTATACTCACTGTTTGAGTAAAAATACCTGTGTGTGTAAAAAATTACTCAAATGTTTATTTGAGTAATATTTACTCATCATGAGTAGTAGCAAGACTGTTATATTTACTCAAAGCTTGAGTAAAATAATTGTACACAATACTTTGAGTAAAAGCGAACTTTGACTCTTCTAATGAGTATGAAAGTTTCTCACGTACCTTTTTGAATACACGTATACTCTTAGGGCTGTTTCTTCTAGACGGAATTTTGAGCGTGGAACGGAACTTTTCTGTGTCACTTTATACCAAAGTGAACAAAAGCAAAGAATAATTCCGCTTCGCACGCAAAATTTCGTCTAATGAAAAACATCCATCGCATTTACCATGTAACATCACGACATCGACACGCGTGACGATGAAGAACCTCATCTCTGAATAACCTAAAACAAAAACATAGGTAATGACTCGTATTGTACGTAATTTAACGATTTTCCAATCCATCTCTTGTGTTAACTGCGCTTATACTGCCGAGGAGGACTAAAAAACCGTTCAGCAGCCCCTTAAAAGGACTATGCCCTTAACGCTAAATATTTCTGAGAGCCTGAGCTAAAATACGATACGTTTCGCCACGACACGTATGGTTGTAGTGGAGAACGGCATTTAATTCTTCTTAGGTAGAAACAGGCCGGTTACATTGTCTATTGTCATACCTTCGCGATCGTACATTTGAAACATTGTTGTAGCTTTGTTGTTCACTATATACATTTGAAAGTTTGTTTTGTAGAGATACTTTAGTAGAAATATGTGTTTAAGTGATGTGTTGATCAATGTTTAAATGGAACATTGCACGCCGTTATGTTTCTGTGCACTATTAAAAGCTAATTTCAAATTCTCTGGAGCAAAGTATCTTGCGTCTGAAGTATGACGTGTGTCTACAACACTGCTGTATCCAATAAATTCTTGGGACTGTTACAGTTGGAGTTAGGTTTGGGTCAGGGTTCATATGCATTAAATTTGAATTCCAATACAAGTATTGGAATTGTTAAACGTTGTAACCATATGCAGTAATTTTATTGTGTTACAAGGTTCGGATCGGCTGGGTTATTTTATTTTCAACTTTTTCTAATACACGCGTCGTGTCAACATTTTACGCCCTATAATTCAACGCGTGCAATTGAAAAGGCATTCAAATTGTAACAATATCCAGTTCGATAAGTATAGGTTAAGCACCTTGTACAAGGTGGTTCATCGCTTTACGTGCCCTTGGAGCCCTGGAGCATTGGTCTACAGTAACTGGGCTGTCGTTTGACCAAAGCAAGTGCAAACATCAAACGTTAACACGGAAGAAAGTCCAGTTATTTCGTCGTACAAACTAGACGGCTCTCTCATATCCGTTTCTGACAATAAGAGGGATCTTGGGGTGTGAGTGTTATCGGATTTAACATGGAGAAAACAAGTGAACTAGCAGACGGCGAAAGTAATATATATATATATATATATATATATATATATATATATATATATATATATATATATATATATATATATATTTATATATATATATTTATATATATATATATATTTATATATATATATATTTATATATATATATATTTATATATATAAATATATAAATATATAAATATATAAATATATATATATATATATATATATATATATATATACATTATATATATAAATATATAATATATTATATATAAATATATAAATATATATATTATATATAAATATATATATATATAAATATATAAATATATAAATATATAAATATATAAATATATAAATATATATATATATATATATATATATATATATATATATATATATATATATATATATATATATATATGTATATGTATATGTATATGTATATGTATATGTATATGTATATGTATATGTATATGTATATGTATATGTATATGTATATGTATATGTATATGTATATGTATATGTATATGTATATGTATATGTATATGTATATGTATATGTATATGTATATGTATATGTATATGTATATGTATATGTATATGTATATGTATATGTATATGTATATGTATATGTATATGTATATGTATATGTATATGTATATGTATATGTATATGTATATGTATATGTATATATATATATATTGATATATATATTGTTGATATAACTGTATATCAATACGGAAAAAATGTTTTATATTTCTTTTATAATATAGCACAAAAAACTTTAACAGAAGAGTGGCGGGAAATTTTCCGTGTTGACATAGAGTTATATCAACATGGCTCTTAGCCAATCAGCGTTCAGGATTTACAAATGCTATATTATAAATATATATATATATATATATATATATATATATATATATATATATATATATATATATATATATATATATATATATATATATATATATATATATATATATAAACTGATACTCGCTCGATGACAGCGAGGCGATTGAATTCTGGATGATGTATTTTCTCATCAACTTCAGATATCTCTTCAACTGTCTCATCGTTGAGCTCACATCGTCCTTTACCGATTCCAGAAGTCTTGTAATTGCTTGACGCACACGATTTATCTGCAGCGCAATAGAAGCCACATTCCAACTCGCTGTCTGCCTGTTTCGTTTCGATCACATGGTTAGCCAGATATTTTTGTTCACCTTTTTTAAGTCTGACTTGTCCACTTGATTGAATGTACTAAACGAGTGGATGTATTTGTCACCGATCTTCCGTTTTATGACCTCCATGGTGAAATATACATTCTGTGTAACATATTTTCTAGTTCTATGTGTATTTGATCAACAAAAAATTTTCTAAGCAAAATACTTGTCTAATACTGAGAAAATTGATAATTGCTGATTGTCATGTATTAAAGTTATATTACATGCATAAATTACAGCAAAAAATCTAAAGATTGATCTTAATCGTCACAAAAATTGATTGCACCATATTAAGAAAACTAGATGTAATACTTTTAAAGTTAGGAACACATTCTTTGTCCGAGTAATCTTCTGGCGTCGAATGAAGACGTGTGTTAGGTAACCTCATTTGAAAAAGGAATATTATGTTTGAAGCTGTGAATTTTTGCGTTTATTTTGGTACAGGGTTCTGTGCGGGGGAGTCCTATTCATGTTTCCAAGCTCATTTTTTTCTAAATCCCATAGTCAAATACACAAGTCCAATATACAGTAGTTCTATATAGTAGCTAGAGGTATTGCTCAAATCTCCTATTGTCATTTTCTATTGTTTTTTGGCCAGTGACTCCCAGTTGCGGTGCATGAAGTTGCATTTTCCAAGCAAAAAACAGGGGCAATTGCCAGCTCACATTTTACCTCTTCAGAACCTTCTTGGTAAATACCGCGATACCACCTGTCGCAAGCCGTTTATAGCTCATAGTACTTTGCAATAGTTTGCATAACTAACCCTGAGTATGTGAAGTTTTCAGCCCCAAGCTCCATATCGCCTCTAATAAAATTAATTAACTTAAAACACTGACTTTTAAATACCCTCATGTATGTCGTGGAAAATTGAAAGGAGACTTCAAAAGAATGCCATTAAGGAATTTCATAACTTTGATCTGATCACGTGATGTGACATTGCCATTGAACCCTGTTCCTCCGAAGGAGAACGCTGATAAATATTTTGATGGGCTGAGGTGTTACTTTTTATTCTGAGTTTATTTTCAATCCCTTGCACTTACCAGCTTAACCGTTGTGAATCAAGGTAGGTAAAGGTTTAATACTAAAACTATTTGAAATCCTATGTGGCCAAATGGCACAGTTTGCAGTGCGTGGAGAAGATCTTTCCCGCGCACTTTTGTATATGTCCGCGGAAAATATATAAGATACATGCTATCTGCGCAATACTTTGCAAGAAAATGTTTTTGTAGTCTTATGGAATAAAAAAAAACATGCAAAATGACCGTGTTCTGCGGATACAAACGTCAACATATGTCAGCCGACTCAACATACCTTGAATATATTTATCAGTAGAACTCATACTCATAGAAATTTTTTCATGAGACAACGTCGCTTTGAGCTCTCTCGCAGTGCATTCTTTTTTCGCGTGGACATGGGAGCCCTTTCCATTCGCGCATTAGGGGTCGTTCGAATTGTCTTCCCCGCGCACTTTGCAAACTCTGCAATCTGGCTGTGTGGTGGCACAAAGCTTAGCGTAAGTCGTACAAACTGATCAAAGTCGCAGTGTACATGCATGTGCGTACGTGTACTGTAAAGAAAAAACTGCAATATGTCATTGAAACTTGAAAGACGTGGTTGGAAAAGGCATACATTTCAAATTATTTTGCGAGGGAAAGACATGTTGTAAAACACAGGGATGCGGATCTGACCCTGCTAATGTTATGTATAAAAGTTCAATTGCAACATCTGGTTATTTTAGTATTATAAAATATCACAGTTTAGCTACAAGGGCAAGGTCACCACAACAACATGAGCTAATTACTGCGGGCCCATATTACCTATCCCACTCTGTCAACTTTCCCTGTGGGAGGAAACCGGAGTACCGGTACCCGGAGAAAACCCACGACTTTCAGTCGACCTTGACTGTGCTATGGTGTAGGCTTAGTAACAATGTTGTTGGCCTGCATTAATATTTTGTTTAATATTTTAGGGTTTAAAGGAGACACCACATTGCAGAGTGATGTTTATGAAAGACTGATTATTTGGTAAACAAAATATATTTATATGCTAATTAGGAAAGCAAATGTGGTGGCATGAAAACATATTAAATCTAAGTTGCCCGTAATAAATGAGTGTCCAATATTCATTTCCAGCTCGCTTGCATTGATATTGATATTGCAAGCCCCCAAAAATCTGCAGTATATTTTCAAGAAAAGATGCCCATGCCTAAAATTGCCCAATTAATTGTGTTTTCAGAATTAAATGTAGGGAGCAGTGCAATTTTTTTAAACATATGTTTGTTTTATTTGTAATTTAAATAATTATCACCCAATCATTATTCAACTTGCGGGGTTCTGTCCATGCAGGGTACAATGCCTTTGAAAATGCAATAAAGTAAAGCATTTTGCACTGCTACAATATATTTATAAAGTACGATTTTTACTGCATACCTGACACTACATACTGAGTTTTCCTTTAAAATAAATAAGTTGAAAGTAAAGGCCCTGTCACACGGTGCAATTTTTCTTGTAACTTGCAATGCAATTCTACTCTTAAGAGATGTAATTTTGTGACAAATGTTTGGTGTGTTTAAAATATATTCTGATGGAAACATGTATTTGCTTTTTACGTCTCCCAAGAGTAGAATTGCATTGCAAGTTGCAAGAAAAATTGCATTGTGTGACGGGGCCTTAAGCAGGGTGATTACTTTTTGACTCTACAGCATCTAAGTAAGAACTCTTGACTGGGTCTGTGGTAATGTAATGGCAAACAAACTTACAAAACCATACAGGGTGTTTAAAAAAAACTGAACAAAATTGAAATCGCTCTCAACGTTACCAAGTGGCTTGAAATATGAAGTTTTTTTATAAATATAGATTACTTGGGTACTTATGTTGTGGAATAAATGAAAAAATTCTGAAATTCTTTACAACCCAAGGGGGGTGGGGCACATATTCGGACACATTAAAAACGGCTTGCACATGAAATTGGAAGGCTTAAAAGTAGGTATAGGTAGGTGTTTTATTATTCTTCAAAACATGAAGAGATGTGCTTGAGTTTAAGTCCTTCAAAACGCCACCCTAACATGTATTTTTCGTGATAAAAATTGTTTTTCTGGAGAAAAGTTCTAATTTTAATTACATGTCTAGTGGGAGTTGTATACAAATTATGTATATGCATAAATTAAGCATGCACATTTCGCTCAAAATTTTATATATCCTGTATGTATACCCTATATCCTCTAGCGTGGATTTAACCTTAGCTGATGCTGAAAATAACAACTCGAAAGTAGGCACCCCTCCAAAATAAGTGTCCTCCCTCAAAAGTAAGTGCCCTTGAGGCCAACAATTTAATCCAACCATAGGTGCTACAGTTATTGTAAAATGTTTTCCTAATCTCTAAAAGACTCCATGGGTAGACTCCATCTCTAAACAACATTGAACAATGTTTTGCAGGTAACATTGTCCGGCTAATGTTAATATTAAATCATGATGCTGCAGCCAAATTGTTCAGCATTGTTGGGCCTAATTTGTCTGAAGGCAATATTGTTAATGACATTGAACATAAGTCCCAAAAATCTGTTTACGCTACAGTTATCGGAGTACAGATAATAAACAGTTTTGTGTCGCATCAACGTCGCCATTAACGTGAAATGTAATCGTAACATGCAAAATTAGTGAACCGGCAGAGTGCAGAGTATCATGGCAGTTTTAGGCAAGTTGTAATATTCTTCGCTGCAACCAGAGTCACGGGTGCACAGCGCTAAGTCTTTTAGCACAGTTCAAATGAAGTTGTTTCAGTTTTTGTTTTATTTTTGGGAAAGTTAGGTTGTATATAGAAGCAAGAAGTATTTCAGCCGTGTTTCCGCTTACCAGGCAGTCAGACCTTTGCCACAATAATACTGTATAGAATTGGATGGCATATAGCCATTTGGGGGACTAATAAACGGATACAAGAAACACATGCACCTTGTACGCATTTTCTTCTCGGCAGGTGGGGTTAACTTCTTTCAGGCGTCCTGTTTTAATTGTAATCGTCGATACTTTATTAGGCAAAATCTACATTTCTGAGGGAACTCGCGTCGTAACAACTGTATGTTTTTTTATGTAACATGATGGTGAAGTAAGCTAAATATTCCAAAAATTAAAGCATAGTACAGCTGTCACATCCCTTTTCAAACAACTGGTGAAACAAGGAAAATTGATTTAATTAATTTAATACTAATTTAAAGAAATTATGCCCCTGATAGTCAGGATTTTCATTTTTTTGTGCGGCTTTGGCTAATGGCGATGAAGCTATTGCAAAAGCGAAAACTGCATGTTAATTGTGTTTTTCGGCCAATGCATAAAAGAGACGTCACCAAACGTAAAATCTCTGGCGAATGTAGGTGGGGTCAAATAAAAAGGTCTGTCAAAATTCGACATTCACCGCCTGAACCGAAAACCCCGACTTGTAGCTAAGGAAACTTATGAAGCTAAATCACTGGTGATTTTGCAGATACCAAAATGAATGACTTTTTGATTGCAGCACGTGGACAAATAGAAATTGTTCGTATTCCATGATGGCAAAAGTTCCTCTACCTGAATAAAAAAACTTACTAGTTAAGGTTGATCCTGCTATTGAGAGCAAATTGAAAGTAAAACAACCAAAGTATTGGAAATAAGTAATTGCTGTTGTGGATCTTCACCAGGTTGAAAACCTTAGAAATAATAGACATGATCCGTTACCCATGGAGTACTCTATATTTATTATTTTTATGTTGAACGCATAGAGATGATTTATGTGTACTGTGAGGTCTTATTAACCAGATGTCAGAGTCATCACACAAATTACAGTCACTCACCCCTAGATAATGCTCCGATATATAAAGGGAAGGGTAACTGGAGCAAACCCAGCAAAACTATCCACGTAGAACTGAGACACTCGCTGTTAAACGCGATAGACAAATACAGTATGATGAAAGTTTAAAATCATTCTTTGTTAATCTAATTTGTACGCAATAATAATGCAATCTTCTAATCTGATTGAGGAAATAATGGCACAACTCAAATGTAAACACACCAATTTAGCGTAGCTGCTGCAAAGAAGATAAATAAACCATTTTATTATTATTCATGCACCTATGTTTTATATTCTACCAACGTTTCGCCCAATCCTTCTACTCCAAATAGGCTCTTGCCATATATATAACAACAAGCTGTATCTAATTCTTTCCTGCATGAACCATTGTAGTCGCCAATTCGCAACAGTAGCGCGGAATGAAGTACTAGTTACCAAGATATTACTGCATTGCGCTTACCTTTTATACGAGGAATATCCACGTATGCGAGATAAGAAGTCTTGCAATGAGTTATTCCACGTACAAAGTTGTCCTTCAATAACATGATATTATTCCTGCAGTGGCATGTTTGCTCAAACAAGACCAAAAGCTACTCTGTAAAAAGAACAAAGTACAAAAATTATTCAATATGAAAAATAATACTCTTAACACCTTCCAATTTTCTATTTAATATTTTTTCCTCTCCATACTATCTGTTAGGTTGCAGTTACCTTTGCAGTACTATGGCTTCAGTCGATCTGCAAGAGAAGGTGAATTTTACGAGACTCAGTAGACTTTTGGTTGACAAAGGAACTGAAGCTTTGAGGAAAACATTCGATGGCATTCATCCTCCTGCCAGTCTACCTGCGGTGCTTAATGCCAGTAAAACATGTCTTAGTAAGTTAAAAGTTATCAATAATCGTCAGTGGAATTTATTATACCCACCATCAGGCCCCCCAGACTCCAAGACCTTTGATGTCACCTTACTTACAGTTCTATTTTGGAACATTTGCGGCTTTTCGAAAACAGGATGGAGTGTAATGCCCGTGGACACAGATCGGTCCGTGCAAGCAAATATCATAAGAATCAAGTCGTAAAGAAATGAGGTCTATGCACATGTGACGTCAACTCAAGTGGATAATGCTACTTTTGAATCGTTGTGGCAAAAAATATCCAAGGCTTTGGTTGAACTGAACATTCCGCAGAATGATGTCGACTATTTGAAAATTTGTCCTTTAGCACCTGAGGAAGAAATATTGATCAGGGTACTTGAAGACTGGAAATTACGAGAGGAAGAATGCATTGCACAAGAAGAAGAGGTTCTAAAAAAGCTCGAAGGCATCGGGTGCTCTTTAAATCGTTTAAAAGAAATTCCTGAAGATGGAATAAAGCATGTTTCAGCTTTGGAAGAAAAAGACAAAAAGGAACACTCCGAAAGTCCACAGGCGCAGTTGTCACAGGTTCCTGGGGATGACAGTCGTTGCAAACGGGATGACGAGGATCGCTTCAGAAAACTCGCAAAGTTTAATTTTAAGACCAAAATTAAACGGAAAGTTAAGCTCTTCATGCCTCAAACTCTCAAGTGGTTATTGAAGAAAGTGGACGATTGGTTCCTCAGGAAGAAAAACGAATCTAGCATACTTGTACTTGAAGCTAGTCCTGGATTTGGGAAAAGTGTGTTTGCAGCTAAACTCTGTGAAGATTTTAAAAAGAACGGAAAACTGGCGGCGTGCCATTTTTGCGACCTTAGTGATTCAAATTTGAGAAATCCTATGATGATGCTGCAGTCTCTAGCCAGTCAAATGTGTGAAAATATCCATGGTTTTAAAGAGAAGCTTTTTGACCAATTAAAGCGACCTCATGAAGTCAGCAGCTTGAAAGATGCCTTTGGAGTAGACTTACAAAACCCTCTTGATGAACTGGAAATTGATGAGCGAGAACCGCTTTTAATCGTGATTGATGGCTTGGATGAAAGTGCTGCCGATGATAAGAATGATATTGTGAATTTGATCGCCAATTATTTTCTAGATCTTCCTGACTGTGTAAAGGTTCTTGTGACAAGTAGACCCGAGATTTCCCTGGCAAAACTAAGGGGTATACATGAGATCAATATTGGAAATGAGGATGCTAACAATGACTCTGACCTGTCTATGTATTTGAGGTATTCCTTACCCAGGTATAAGTCAGAGGAACGAGAATTGTGATTCGGCGGTGTTAAAACAGCTTGTTGCGATATGCGAAGGTTCGTTTCTGTATGCATTTCACGTTCAATGTGAGCTGAAAAAACATGATAATCTCAATAAGATGAAGTTTCAGGAAGTTGTGAATATTGTTCCCAAAAGCCTGGATTCTGTCTACCAAACATATTTTCAACGCCTTGAAGACGAACTTAAAGCACTGCGTGAGAATGTCGATGTAATGAAACTCTTAGAAGTGTTCGTTGCTGCTAAAGGACCTCTACCCATCACCTTTGTCACACGGACTCTTGGGCTGGCTCCTGATTGTCGCGAAACGAAAACCATCATCTCGAAAGTAAATGTCGCGGTATCCTGCTTGTTGTACGTTTCTGATGATCTAGTGACCGTTTTTCATAAATCTGTTATTGACTGGCTTCTTGCTAAAAGTTACCAAGATCACCAATATGCAGTCAAGATAAGTAATGGCGATAAACTGCTTTGGCAAATATGCGAAAAATTGTTTGGAGAAATTAAGGAAGTTGTTTGTTCTGGACATGAGTTAGATTTTAACAATGACGTCGAGTACGCCCTGGAGTATGGTTTTGTTCATCTTTTGGCATGCGATATGAAGAAATGTTTGTGTTGGTTAGTCGATGTAGTAATAATACACGCCATCTTATCTATATCACATCGGTTCGCCATAGCTGACTTCCTTTGCTATCTGTGGAAAGATAGTCTTCGTTTTGGCGCGGTGGAAAGCGACGAACTGCGAGCACGAATTGCGTGTCATATCGTGGAAGTCGAATCAATACATGGTCGTACAGGTGATGCACCTTTATCATCCTGTTATTTAGAACGTGTCCTCGCACGCTCTCCAAAAGGCTGTTTCAGCGATAACGAGAAGAATATTGCAAAGTCTCTTTTATCAAAGACCACGATGTTTGTAGACCTTGTTTACGATGAAGTTGAGGTTATTCCACATGCAATCTGGTTCAGTTGCACTGGGCTGAATTCGATTGTAGCTGTTGGAATGTCAAAAGATAAGACAATGGTAGCTTTGGCACAAGATGATAGAGGAATCACTGTGCTAAGTCTACCAAGTCTGGTTGAACTTTGGCAATGTTCAACTGAATACCATGTTTCATGCTGCACGTTTGCACCAGATGATTCTTTTGTATTATTTGGGAAATTGGAAACTGCGCTTAGCATTGCTGAAAAAAGGGAAAACTCTTTTTTCCACGGAAATCAAGAAACCTTTCAATCGTGTGCATTTTCTCCGAACGGAAAGAGGCTGGTAACTTGCGGCCGTTCAATGGAAATAAAATTATGGGACGTTGGTAGGCGAAACTTGTTGTCGTTGATTTATCATGAAGTTGCTGTTGATTGGTGCTCGTTCGACAGCACAGGGTTATTAATCGCTGCATTAACCGGTCCTAAAGTCGAGCGATATCGTCGATATCAGCCACATTCGTTTTTCCTTTGGAACGCCATTACGTTGCAAAGATGTGATGTGCGACCTTTAGATGAACGAAAGTTTAAGAGCGGAAAGGCATCCGATGGTCAGTTATGCAAGAATTGTTTTTGACCTGGATTAAAAAAAAACACCGACCTTTGAAATATCTGGGAGTAAGCGATTTACGCTGTGGGGATCCAAGCAAATAGATGATTTAACCTGGTCTACAGGGATGTACAATGATGTAGAGTGTAAGTTTGTCGTGCGTAAGAATTACATTAGTGTCATAGAAAGCATTCACTTCACAACGCTTGCTGTCTGGAACTTCAACAATGGTAGTGTAGATACCTTTGACACAATATATCCAGCAATGGAAGCGATTAAAGATGACCGTTGGCTGTACGCAAGTAATGAAAATCTAATTGTCTTTGGGACATTACCACCACCTGCAGTATGTCCAACGCAGGTTCTTTCGTGTTCATTTTCTCCCGATGCTTTTAAACTGGCGACCTGTACTTCAGATGGATGTATCAACATCTGGAATGTTCACACAAGGAAAGTTGAGCAACGTTCTAAACACGGTGAAGGAAACTCGTCATTTGCTTGTTGGTGGTCTGAAAAGTTTTTCTTTGTATTTGAGATTGTATACAAATTTCCCAGATTATCAAAATATTCAGTGGATGTCAACTTAATGATCATGCTTTCTCGGAGCCAACAAGTGCCGCTGTATCATTTAGCGAACGAATTAATGTCCCAACTGTCTGTTGTTAGCTTTGCCGAAGGCTTTCTCTGCTTCGACTGTGGAAAGACGAAGCCCGTGGAAATTGTTGATGTTAGCAAAGACGGTGAACCACAAATGGTAACCTTACCTGGAATTGAGCCTCAAATGAGTATTACAGCTTCGCCTGGTGCTTCCTTCATAGTTGGAGCTAAATCAGCTAGTTATCACATTTGGAAAAGAAATACCGAGAAACCAGCCGTGTATGAATTACACGATACCTATCTATTCAAAAATGGTATGGCTGACTCATTAACAGACGTAAAATGTTGCTTCACAAACGATTCTGAAATCATTTTTATGGCGAGTGAAGTGATGTGGTCTCGACGTAGAAATTGGCGAATTTTGGACCTGAATACTGCCGTCCATAGAGATGTATATTCTCCATTTAAACTTTCGATTCCAAGCTGTTTTACTTGAACAACGATAGGGTTGTTATCGTTGTCTCTCATAAGTGCATAGCTTTCTTAGACATGGAGTCGGGTGCAGTTCTTGGGCAGTCATTCCAACCTTATCTAGACGGGGATTTGCTAAAACAAACAAAACTTTCCCCAAATGAGACAGTGATAGCTTATCCTAGAGTGAATTGTGACATGAAATCTCTTCGATTGTTCGGAAGAAGGCTGGCAACGAACACAGGGCCGAAAGCAATGGCAACAAAATATTAAATTATCGTGTGTCCAAAGCTCTTCCAGGAAGACAAGCCCAGTTGTTAATTTATTATAATGATGATGACTCTAACGCTTTTTTAGTATTGCGATATGACCTTTTTACAAATACGGTAATCATATGGGGACAATAAGGTGTACGAAAAGGTTTGTAAACGAGTGAGGTACGCCTATGGTGGCCGTTGTTCTATGGCGTATTTTAGAGCAGGAACTATATAAACTTGGCTTGAAATAATGCACGGAAACGTTCTTGAACGTGCAATGTATCAGTAAACATAACATTAGCATGGATAGTTAGAGCGTGTTTTAGGGCAGCGGCTAGACATTGCTTGGAGCCAGTCTAGAATGGAGAAGTAAGACAACTCCTTCCCTCCGCTTGTCTGGGAGGTCACCTTGGGCAAGTAATAGCACTCCCTCGCCTCCCCACCTTGGGTTACAGGTTATGATTACGAGAAAACAAAATCCTGAAGGGAATTATAAACTTTTAAAAGAAAGCTGTTGAACTACTGCATGTGATTGATAGCAGTCGTGTGATATAGCATTGGTGATGAACATAGTGGTGATATTTCTGCAATTATGTTGGTGATTGCGACGGTGTTGGACCATTCCATAATTGCATGCATACAACACAAGCTAATAATATACCCCAGCTAAGAATGATATATATTAATGTTTCTTATACCTGTATTTAGTATAATTTTTTAGTAAATAATGGTTTTCAAGCATTTTTATTGGTTGCCTGACCAGTAAATATGAGGCATTACTTACTACTTTGTATTTTTTCAGAACGGCCGCCAATACCAAGAGTCGTTTTGATGTATTATACTTTTGCCAAAGTTAGCAAATGGAGAAAAATTGCATTAATATGAACTCGAAGAATACAAACAAACTTTGATGTTACACTATCTTAAGGTGATAGATCGTCTGCAAATACCTTATTAAATACTTTTTTCACTATTTAAAAGTTACAAGTAAACTTTAGTCTTTACTTGGGATTTCAGAAGTAAACTGTATTCATAAAAGACGATCGCGACAGTGCATTTTATACACGTAAATTTTACTAAAGAAATTATGCTAAAACATTATTCGCCTCTGGCTCAGTGATTATGGTAAATATTCACCTCGACTTCGTCTCGGTGAATATTCATAAATAATCACTTTGCCTTCGGCAAATAATTGTTAAATATTAACCAACACAGCTTAGGTTATGAAACAATTTTTCGATAATTTTATTTGATGACGTTTAAACTTTAAGGAAATGTATTTTGCACCTTCTATTTCATAGTAAAGTATTGTTTCCGTTGTTCTCATAATACAGTATACTCTGGGTTATTATTTTTGAGAACCAGGAGTTCATATTTCCTGTTGTTACAGCTCGCATTTGTTTACGCTCACTTTTTATGCTGTAACCACAGTATAGGGTATAAACAGTAGGGCCACTCAGCAGTGCAACATGTCCCTTTATTTTTATGCAATTGACTGGCCAGAATAATGGCGGAACGGCCAGTTCAGCGTTCCTATTGGCCAGAAAAGCCAATTGACTGGCCAGAACCTGCATAATGAACATGCGTAATGAGATATGCGTGGAGACACAAACTTCAGAGGTTCCGACTCGAGTGGACTTTCTGTTTATTTCTATTCTGTGCTGTAACGGCTGACCGTCGACATGGACGGACCTCAGTTAAATGGCTCCGTTCTTTTCGACGATTATTTTGCCCATTCCGGGACTTTAATTAGGCAAAATGCTTTGATAGTATCGACACCATCTAAGAAAGTTAATCTTATCTCTAACGGCAGTGAATTCGCCTGGAATGGTTGTTTGAAAAGCCTTGAAAAGTTTGTACATGTAGACCTTAACCTACGGGGCAAATGGTCGTCGCCCGGCGGAGAGGTAAAACTTTTCAAAGAATCAGAATTTTCAATTAAATGGTATAACAAAAATAAAAAAAGCTTGTGATTGTTCAAGATGACGAGAAGCAATGTCTAACGAATAAATTAAAAACCTTAACCACTAATAATTATTGTGTGCCTGTACGACAATGGCGGACAGCAAGGCAATGAAGAAGTCGATGAACGTATGGCGAATACAGTTATTCCTGAAAACCTTTCAACAGGTAAACCTAAACATAGCTATTATAATCGAATGAAATAGTAAACAATCTCCTGTAATTGGTCGATTACAACCGATTTTAGCTGTAAACCTGAGATAGATTCGACATGCCACTGTAGTGAGCTAGCCGTGCAAGTCAAGCGAGTCGAACGCGATATAAAGTTACTTAAAGGCCAAAGGGACATAAATATGTTTTGTTGTAACTTTAATGCATGCCAAATGGAGAAGAATCGTCTTAAACAAGATTTGGAGCAAGCAAATATGCTTATATAAAAGATCTTCAAGTAAGAATTAATATTCTCCAAAATGAGAAATCTAGCAATGACAATGTTGAAAATCATGCTAATGCACACGAAACCTTTGAAATTGATGCAAATGACCCTGCTGTGTAAGATGAACATAATAATCTCACCGGAATAAGTGAAGTAGAACATACAATTGATACTCCCAATAACGCGCAATGCGTTAGTAGTAATATTGTAGTAGAATCTATGGCTGAGACTCGACAAGGAACCTATGCTCTAGAGGTGAATTCTCATCCTAAAAGTTACACACTTAATTCTAATAACAAACAGCGCAGTGATAAACCTGAGAGTAGCTCGCTAAACCAACTCCTGTAAAGTTAGGTTTTATTTCGTGTATTAATAAGGTAGTCACCCCCTCTTTGTAACTTTTTTTATTTGAAGCATATTAATGTGAAAATATCATTTTTAGAGAGTGTTTGGTGATAGAAAATGACTTCACAACACTCTCGTCCACTGAGGCTTTTTTGATCTCTTAAACTAGCGCCTCCTCATTAGTCTTACATGACTTCTTCACATAATGAAGTTCACGGAGGATTGTGGGAAGTTGAAATTTGACAAGGGAAGCCTCTGCAATATATGTGTTCAAGTGAGCGATTTCGTGAACACGGGATGGTGTGGCGACACCTCCGATATAGATATTCGTGAGATTTCGTCGCCAAATCTTATCATAGATGGCAAGTGAAATTGTTTATAATTACAAATATTTTTTTATTTTAGAGAAAATGTATATGCTTTTGGAATTTGCCATATTTTGAAAGAATTTATCATGCAAATTGGCCATCTTGAAAACATTATATGGCAGAGGCTTTAAGACACCAGTTATAACTTATAAAACAAAAATTAAAAAGCCTCCGTGGAGGAGAGTGACTTCACAAAGTCACTAATTACACTAATTAGGCAATATGGCGGCTGTTAATTAGCCCGTAATTGCTAGGTACTTATGACATTATATCTCATGAACCACGTACTCAATTTTAGTAAGTGATACATTTTTGGAAAGCTTAGACAGTGCCTGACACCTTTCAATGTTGCTAAAATTGTTTTGAAAAAAATTGACAGCTAAATTATGTAGTTTTCAAGAATCCCGAGGGTTATATAAGGTATTTTATGAGGTAATTGCCTAATATTTCTATAATAATGTAACGTGTTGAAATTTCAGGAATGTCAGGCAGCAAACAATGATATAAGCTATACCCATGGCAAATATCAACCTTCCACAATGAATATTTACAAAATTAGAGTGTCAAAAAGATCACTAGCCAAATTGAGAAAATGCAGTTTTAAAGTTTTGGTCACGGTTTTCAGGCATGAAAAAGCTTCATCTCAAGAACTTAAACTTTTTCTTTAATTTTAAACTACTTTTTTACTCCTTCTGGCGACAATCCAATCGACGTTAAATGGTCCTAACAAACGAATTTCCTAGTTATCCTCCAACCAGAATCTTTCCCAAAATCGGCATGCATCTGTTTTTGAAGCTGCCCTCATACCTAGCAACTATCAAACAAATTTAAAAAATTCTCCCACTAGCTGTAGCAAACGGAAAACGAGAACGAGTTTATATAGATTATATTAGCCGAACTATTTTACCTAACTGGTTGCGGTTGGCACCGTCGAAAAAACATAATTGTCCAAAAGCCATATATTGGTATCATTTGTGTTACCACGTGGCACGTGCAGCATACTATTTCTAACTCATTTACTGTGCGACGTATTTGAAAGGAAGTTGTGTGATTTTGGCAAGGAATTTTCTGCGGATAAAGGAAATCTGACAGCATTAAAGGTTTTTATTATGCTGTTCTGGAAGCATCATGTGAGCACCACAAGATGAGCACCATTGAATCTCCACAGCTGGAGGTTCCTCCCTCTGATCAGTAGCGAAGCCAGCTCGACAATTTGGTCATGCTATGCACATTTAAATCATCATTATTCATTTCTTCAGAAGTTGATCCTTATACGGTCTATGAACACTGAAAAATTTGCATTTGTATGACCAAATTTTGGGCTGGCTTCTCCACTGCCTCTGATTCCTCCGAAGGAAAACGATATTTTGATGGGATGAGGTGTTACTTTTTATTCTGAGTTTATTTTCAATCCCTTAAATCATGGCCAAGCAGCTTAATCGTTGTGAATCAAGGTAGGTAAAGGTTTAATACTAAAACTATTCAAAATCTTGTGTGCTGACCCAGAGCTCAAGTCGTACAAACTAATCAAAGTCGTAGTGTACATGTTATGCATACCTGTACTGTGAAAAAACCCCTGCAATATGTCATCGAAACTGGAAAGACGTGGTGGGAAAAGGCATGAATTTAAATTATTTTGCCGTTTGCAAGGGAAAGACATGTCGTAAAACACAGCGACGCGGAACTGACTCTGCTAAGTCACGTAATATTATAGTATAAATGTTACGTATAAAAGTTCAATTGTAACATCTAGCTGTTTTAGTATTGTAAAATATCACAGTATTGCAACTTTTTACAGTAATGGTAATGCTCATTATTAATATGTTTATATTCTTTCCTGCCTTCTTACTTTCACTATAATGTAGTGTAATATGCATATTTTGACAACAGCAGTATATGGTTGTATAAGACGAAGCAAATATATACAGCAAGGATGAAGAAACTCAGCTTCCAGCTCAAATTTTAGGGCAAGACAAAGATAAATTGAGCACACATTAAGTCAGATTTCAGTAATCCTGTACAATTGCAGCCGAGAAAATTGCAGTTTATTGAAGATGACTTGACGGTGTGTTTGCGTGATTATATAATTAAAATTCCTTAGAGGACATATCCAGTTTGACTTAGAATTTCGCCTATTTATAGGCTTGCACCACCTACGAAACTGGTACTGTTAGAAGGGAAATATGAAATTGTGTAACATATAAAAATTTAAAAATATCCTGTACAATTGCGGCCGACAAAATTGTAGTTTATTCAAGATGACGTGACAGCGTGTTTGTGTTATTAGTTCTATAATTAAAATTCCTGAGAGGACACACATCCAGTTTGACTTAGAATTTCGCCTATTCATGGGCTTGAACCACCTATGAAACTGGTGTCGTTAGAAAGGAAATAGAAAATTGTGTAACATATAAAAATATAAAAAATTCTATACAATTGCGACCGAGAAACTTGCAGTTTATTCAAGATGACTTGACAGCGTGTTTGTGTTATTAGTTCTATAATTAAAATTCCTGAGAGGACATATCCAGTTTGACTTAGAATTTCGCATATTTATGGGGTTTGCACCACCTATAAAACTGGTGTCCTCAGAAAGGAAGTAGAACATTGTGTAACATATAAAAATATAAAAAATTTTATACAATTGCGACCGAGAAACTTGCAGTTTATTCAAGATGACTTGACAGCGTGTTTGTGTTATTAGTTCTATAAGGGCCATTCATTATTTATGGCCGGGGGTGGGCTGGTGATATCTATCATAAACCAAAAAGAAACTTCTTGACCCCTCTTATTTAAAAAACAAAAAATCCATGACCCCCCCCCCCCCCCCCCACCGCCTTGATGAAAATACAAGTGTGTGTTAAACTAGCCAGCCATTTCGTATTTACATTTATAATAAATATTAGCTTTGATGAACATATCACTGAACAAATTATTCAATAGCAGGTGACACCCCCCAACCTACTGGCATATTTTTTATGACCCCCCCCCCCTCAATTGAAATGGGCGGGTACGGTTTTTGAAAGCGTGTTGAATCCGTGTCCAATGTCGTGTCCAACGTCGTGTCCAATGTTGTGCGTATTTCACGGTAGTAAATTTGCACCGAAAGCTGAAATTCTTGACCCTTGTATTGTGGGGAAGAATGGAGGGAAGGGTGTTCTTGACCATGCTATAGTGTAGGCTAGTAACAATGTTGTTGGCTTGCATTAAAATTTCCGCTTAATATTTTAGGGTTTAAAGAAGACACCACATTGCAGAGTGATGTTTATGAAAGACTGACTATTTGGTAAACAAAATATGTTTATATATGCTAATTAGAAAAGCAAATTGGTGGCATGAAAACATATTAAATTTAAGTCAGTAATAAATGAATCTCCAATATTCATTTCCAGCTGGACTTACATTGATATTGATGTCGCAAGCTCCCAAAAATTTGCAGGATATGTTTATGAAAAGATGTCCATGACTAAAATTGCCCAATTAATTGTGTTTTGAGAAATAAAGGTAGAGAGCGATACAATTATGTTAAACATACGCTTTTTTGTTTGTAAGTTAAATAATTATAACCCAATCATTATTCAACTTACAGGGTTCTGTCCTTGCGGGGTACAATGCCTTTGAAAATGCAATAAAGTCAAGCACTTTGCATTGCTATATTTGTAAAGTACAATATAATTTTTACTGCGTACCTGACATAGAGTTTCTTTTAAAATATATACATTGAAAGTAAGCAGGGAGATTATTTTTTGACTCCAGTAAGAACTCTGAACTGGGTCTGTGGTAATGTAATGGCAAAGAAACTTACGAAACCATACAGGGTGTATAAAAAAACTGAACAAAATTGAAATTGCTCTCAAAGTCACCAAGCGGCTTGAAATATGAAGTTTTTTTTATAAATATAGATTACTTGGGTACTTATGTTGTGGAATAAATGAAAAAATTCTGAAATTCTTTACAACCATGGGGGTGGGGCGTATATTCAAACACATTAAAATGGCTTGCACATGAAATTGGAAGGCTTAAAAGTAGGTATGGGCAGGTGTTTTATTATTCTTCAAAACTTGAAGAGATTTGCTTGAGTTTAAGTCCTTCAAGACGCCACCCGAACATGTATTTTCCTTGAAAAAATTGTTTTTCTTGAGAAAAGTTCTAATTTTAATTACATGTCTAGTGGGAGTTGTATACAAATTAGGTAAATGCATAAATTAGGCATACACATTGCTCAAAATTTCATACATCCTGTATGTATTCCCTACATCCTCTAGCGTGGATTTAACCTTAGTCGATGCTGAAAATAACAACTCAAAAGTAGGCACCCCTCGAAAGTAAGTGTCCTCCCTCAAAAGTAAGTGCCCTTGAGGTCAACAATTCAATACAGCCATAGGCGCTACAGTTATTGTATAATATTGCCCTGATCTCAAAAAGACTCCATCCAGAAAAAAACCCCATTTGCAACAACTTGACTGCATGCATGAACAATGAGACAAGAGTGAATTTTTAACTTGTACCCTCACCTTTATCTCACGCATTACCTTTGGAGTAAGCAGTACCTAATGTGTCCTCTTTGGGTAGGTGTAAACAACATTGAACAATGTTTTGCAGGTAACATTATCCGGCTAATGTTAATATTATCATGATGCTGCAGCCATATTGTTCAGCATTGTTTGGGCCTAATTTGTCTGAAGGCAATATTGTTAATGACATTGAACATGAGTCCCAAAAATCTGTTTAGACTACAGTTATCAGAGTACAGATAATAAACAGTTTTGTATCGCATCAATGACACCACTAACTTGAAATGTAATTGTAACATGCAAAATTAGTGAACCAGAGTGCAGAGTATCCTGGCAGTTTTAGGCAAGATGTAATTTGCTACGCTGCAGCCAGAGTCACGGATACGCAGCGCTAAGTCTTTTAGCGCAGTTCAAATGAAGTTGTTTCAAGGCCGGCGAGAGCCAGGGTCGGGCTCCAGGACAAGCAAGTGTTTATGCATTACGGGCCCCCAACCGTCTTGGAAGTGGCCCCCATGGTCAGACGTGGGTTTTTGCTTGTGGGTTTTTACATCAGCGCTCCTTTTTGAGCGTCAGAGTCTAAGACTCGTGTAAAGTAATTTTGGCGCTGATGGCGCGTGCATGTCACGGTAGCAGTAACAATTCTCAGAAATTAATAGATGTACTCTACTATGCCTTTTATAATACAGCCAATATTATCACATAAACGATAAAATATACTGTTGAATTGACTTTAACATTATAGTTCCAAATAATTTCAAGAAGTATATAGTCAATCCGTTTGATGGACACAATGTCAAATGTCAATTGACCATAACAAAAAAGATGGCGGCTCATCGGCATGTCGATTTTACCGTGATTCTTAACGAGTCTAAATTACATCTAATAGTGGCCACGAGAAGTTTGACTTGTCAACATACGTTTTGGCAAATAATACTCTATTCTCGCTAATTTTGATGCCCTAAAACATTAATCTTATGACTGTTTTTGAGCATAGCTTTTAACTCTACTTTTTGCAAAAGATCAGGGTAAAAGCGACATGCCACCATTTTTTTAGCTACTGTAAATTGGCCTTTCTAGCTTTCCTGTTTGCAAAATCGTCTATTACAGCGTCGAAGTTTACGCCTAACGACGATAGACGTAACTGCCCAATCCTTGACCGAAGGTCATTCTTAAGGATGGTTAATCCACTAAATGAACGTTCAGCTCCAGCGACTGACACGGGCAATGTACAAAAGATGCACAGTGCCACACATACAGCGGGGGTCATAAGTCTGAGTCCTCTCCAATTTTTGTGAGCCACTTAAAAATATTGTCATACCTCCAAAATTTTTATGAATTGAAACATGCACATTAGGTTCTTAATCATGTACATTAGATACACAGACATGCATATTATGTTTGCAAGTGCTTCGAACATTTTTTGTTTTAATTTTTTTGCAATGTTTCCCAATTTTGCCAATGTTAGTTTTTGCTGTCTCAAAGATTTAAATCGTCAGTTAGAGGAAAATGGTTACCCTGAATAATGAAGTGTCTTTGAGAATTGAGATGACAATTTCTAGTTGCCAAACAACTATACTTTTGTTGTCAAAATAAGCATAACATTGTAATTGAGCCCATGCACAAGCGTAGTTTTAGCAAAAACAGTCTGGACAGATGTTTTAATGATCAGTTCGTGATATTTAAATGGAAATCAGTATATTCCTAAACATCATCACATTCACCAAAGGTGTGTTGTACTGCGTGGAAATGGCTGTGTGGAAGATGATTTATAAACGCTGCTCCAATTTGTGTAAACTGCATTTTACAAAGACATGAAAAGCAAGTTGATTTAGTGCTCATTTGCTTCAGCCTTGATCTCCTTTCCTTAATCTAATTGCAAACATATGGGGCCATTTTAAAGAAAAAAATGAAGTAGACAGCCAGCAGCCAGGACAAGTTTTGAGGTAAAATCATTCCTTGTTAAAAACAAATTACACCTGTTTTAATCCATAATCTACGGTGAAATAAATGCAAAAAAACAGCACAAAATATTTTAAAAGCAACGATTTAGAGCAGAAAATAGTAAAATTATAGTTTACTTTCAAGGGCAAAATCTCATTCACAAGATCCACAGAGACATCAGCAATGTATTCCTCGGAAAACACGGTTGCTTGTTGCTGGATCATTTTTTTCCATTGAAAGGTACTTCCACAGAAACGCAAATTTTGCTTCCAAAGCTCGAACTACATCGTAACGGTTTTTCATTTCTGTCAACAAACTATAAACAATGACCTCAAAAACATACAGTCTGAATTCATCGTATGGACCGTCATCTAAATTTCCTTTATCTTTATCATCTTCACTTTCATCAGAATCAGATATATCAGATTCGTCGAAAAATCTCTTCCGCCTCTTCTTCCTTTTATCGGAATTGACAAACCACAGTTCAATTTTCAGAACTTTCGCCACAGCTTTACATTCAGCTAGAATTGCTGGTCATTTTCCTTTTAAATTCTGGAGATCACGGATAAGGCCATCTATATTCTTCACTTCAATATCTATAGTTGCACTTCGCACTTGCAAAACTTTGCTTCGATCATCAATCATCTTCAATGCTTTGAACGAAATTGAAGACGTAAGGACACATTTGAAAGACGATACGTACTTGATGAACCCCTTGACATCTGCCATAGCTTGGGCTGTGACTGTGAGATTAAACTCCAGTAGAGATTCCAAAGCAGTTTTCAAGCCTGGTAAATTAGCGGCAAATGGACGAATACTTTGGATTCTTGCAGAGCAGCGTGTGCTTGAAAAGGGATGAAGGCTATCACTGATGATATCTTTCAAGAGCTCCCAACGTTCTGGAGATCCGTGAAACATGGCGTATACTTTATTATCTACACCGAAAAAGGTCACAACATCAGGGCAACACTCAGCTGCATGAGTACCACACAAGTTTAGACTGTGAGCGACACAAAGGGGAAGTTTTGCAAGCTTATTCTCATTTTCGAGGCGGGTGCTCACACCTTTATAGACACCAGTCATGTTACTTGCATTGTCGTAACTTTGGCCACGGCAGTTTTGAAAAGGAATGCCGTGTTTTTTTAAGGTATCCAAAATCATGGATGCTATAACTTCCCCTGTTTTACTGTGTCTTCCTTGGTTGTCTACAAAATCCAGAAATCGTTCCTGTACCTCATATTGCCCTTCAATATTGCAATAAACATAGCGTAGAACAAAAACATTTTGCTCCAGGGATGATGTGTCTGGAGTGGCAACTACGATGACTGCATAATAGTTAGAATCAGCAACTTCCTTCAAAAGACTTCTTCGGACTGCGCTTGCGCAGCATTCGATAAATTCATTTTGTGTGTCCTTTGAAAGGTATGACGATGAGAAGCTTGTGCTTCCCTTACAGCAGCTAGGTGTAACTCTAAAGCTTTATCATAACGTGCAAGAAACTCAAAAAGGCCAAGGAACAAACCATTGTGTGGATCACCAAGCTTTTCAGTGACTCCTCTAAAAGGGAGACCCCTTTCGGCTAAAAACAGTGTGTTACCCAACAGCCTGACCAGAATTAACTTCCACTGTAAGACCTCACTTTGAATGCTTTGATCAAGTGTCCAGTCAATTGTGGCAGAATTTGCAATGGTCTTTTCCAACTTTCGCCACATCAAATAACACGACCTAGGACTAGTACTGTTCTGATGTTGAGGGATTTTTTCATACAGTTTTCGTCAGTTGCCATTTATGCCTTGAATTTGTGCTAGCGATGGTCGTGATTGCTCAGGGCCATTGTAAAACAGGTGACAGCAAAAACAGAAAAGTTATTGTTTCTCAATATTCCACACAAGCCAGTCACGAGCGATTTTTTCACCATTGTTCAACTGAATGTGCAATAGCGTTTGAGGAAAAGCACGCCCTGTCTCATCACGAGGAAAATTACTAGGATGCTGTAAATGACCTGTCCGCAAAGCAGTATTGACCTGATTTGAAGTTGGGATAACTCTTCCACTTGTCCAATATCAAACTCATGCAATTGACCAACTGATATTGGAACATTTTCTGTCATATTTCTGTCTGGAACTGAAACGCTGACAGAAGATTCAGATTCCAAGAGGGGAATGTCTGACTCGTCTGATAGAATGCTGGCGTAGCTAGTAGCCATAATAGGACTGGAATTTTGCGGCATGTCGCCAACATTTTCATGATCCGACTCAGCTGTAACCGTTGTTGCACTGTCACTAACGTCAGTTAAACCAGCATCAGGATGTTGGAAAACAATTGTATCAACAGTATTGCTACTACTGTGATCCCCATGTGTGACAAGGAATTTGGAAAGCAATGTTTGTCCTTGTTTGATGCTTTCTAAAGCCTGGTTCGCATATATGCCTGCGACGTACCTGCAACGTGCCGGCGACGATGCCGGTGGCAGTTTAAGAAGTAAATTATGCGAATATTTGTTCATCGATTGCCACCAGGCCACAGTTGCATCGGCGGTAGGCCGGGAAAGTTGAGTTGAGTTTAACTTTGCCAGTATCTCGGCGGCAGGTAGAGGCATAATGATACAGTCGCAGGTATGCCGCGGGCATATGTGAACCAGGCTTAACCTAGCAGCCCTTTCCTTTCGTTTGCTTCTTCCTGATTTATGTTGGTAGGTTTGGCAACGATCCATGATCTATCATATTATTCCTCTCACTCTATCCTACTCTACATCAGAGTGCCTAGTAAAATTAAAAATATTCAGGGTAGAGTTTGCTCTTTACAGAGGGATCAATGCTTAGGAGAATTGGTATTGACTGAGTTGTAAAGTTTGATGAGAGGCGAATGCTGAAGTCTGTACATAGTCAGCTCATATAATTTATATGAAAGGATCTTAGTTACCTTACTAGATATTGGTAATTCTAGTGAAGTAATTAAATAATATTCAAACTGTCAAGTCTATTGTATTCTCTTCATGTGGCAGATCTATATGCAGTCTAATATTCATGAAATATATGGGTCAATTTGTGGATCAAAATGTGAATCTGGTTTCGATTGGTCAACATTCGTACTAACTGTAGTTATCTTTGACTGGCTTTGTCAATGTCACACTTTCCTCGCCAACCACAGGGCAGTTGTACACTTGAAGAAAAAACAACTTGCAAGGGTGTGCCTGAGAGGGGCTAGGTAATGATATTTTGACTCTTCACTCTTGCAATACCTCTATGACATGTGCATTAGAGATACACACTGAAAGTTTCTACCTCTTTAACAAAATCTTTATCATTTTTCTTTTCATTACTAGTAATCATTCAGAAAAATCGAAATGTTTAACTCTCCACTTGACACAATATAAAGTTAAGGGGTAGGAGCTTCTTCTGTTGAATTGTCTCGAGTCTGGTTCTCGAACCACACAACTCCACACGAAATATCAACGTACCTTTACTTTCCAGCAAATGCATCCCATTACCCATCTTTCGATGAACATTCTTCTTTTCTGTCCAAACATTACAATTTACAAAAGCAGAGTATTCTCACATATTTGATTTCAAGTTCGCCATAACCAAAACATTGTCTATTGCATATTAAAATTCGGAATTTGGCAGGAAATTTGGAACACATTTCGAAGACTCACTCCTTGGCGGAATCCATCAAAATTTGTCCTTTTAAAACATTTCGGGGGAAATGTTTTGCATAAAGAATATACTACTCCCTTTCTGTTTACTATCTTCATGTTAAGAAGTGTGTTTCGTGTAGAATATGAGTTTGATCGATGTGTAGAAATTTAAGTGGAAAGACTGGAAACACAGCTGAAAATGACGGAAACACGCTCTGAAAACTTCACCGCGATTCACCGCGCCTAGCGAAAGCCTTGCGATGGAATTTGTCGTTATGAAACATTTTGGATGAGAATTTTTGAACGTACAACCTTCTTGCTGCTTAGATGTTGTAGTATCCATGTTAAATTGTGTGTTTTAAAGACGTATTCTGCTGGAAATTGAGTTTAAAGTCGTGGTGACATGGGTTCAGACAGCATTGCACAGCGGAGGCGGCAACCCAACTTTCGACACCGAAAAAAATAACACAAAAAAACTAAGCGAGGCGGATTTACAACTCCGCCACACCCTACGGGCAGGCGGAGTAATAATTAATGGCAATTGCAGGTAACATTTCAATTTCAGATACATCATTAGATATATGAAAAAATAGATTGATATCATTCTAATAAATCTAGTAAGCCATGTAATGATGCATCATAATATATAAAATAATCAGGAATTTGGGTTGGTATTTCAAAATTTGGGTTTATGAATGTGATTTTAGTGATAATAGAGATTTAGTGTTCAATTCCTTTTTTTGGAATGTAGCATTATGTACAAGTGCATGTTAAGACTGAAGAATTCACGGCATGGCAATATTAGGCCAAAAAACAGGCAACAACAAGGTAAACACACAAACACCCCTTCTATTTCACGTTTATAATCCTATAATGAATTATTCAGAATAGGCAACCTTCGCTTTTGGGCCGCCTATGATTCCGAAAATAGTGAAATATAGATATTAAAGTATGCAAATCAGTTTCCCACTTCTCCATTGTAAAACAAAACAACAATTATAAAACATTTAGTCAAGATGTACAGTCTCTAAAAATAGATGTCTTAATAAACATACCTCTTTACAGAAGATACTTCGAGAAAGTCTTGTATCATCGATCAGCTGCGGAAAGTAGTAAGCACGACCACGTACTTTATTAAAGGAAATTATAAAGCGAACGTTTTACATTTTACCAAAATTTCGGCCCCCCCCTAACTAGTCCGGGCCCCAGGTATTTCCCCCCCCCCCCTTACCCCCCTCTCTCGCCGGCCTTGAGTTTTTTCAAAGTTAGGCAGTATATACAAGTGAGAAGTATTTCCGCTATGTTTCCGCGTGCCAGGCAGTCAGTTAACATGTGCCACAGTAATCCCCGAGCCAACGGCGCGAAGCGCCGTTCTGGGCGTAAGCCCGGGGCGAGGGTTACTAATTTTGCACTAGCTAGCCTGCGTAGCAGCCGGTCAATTTTTAGAGAGCGAAGGGAAAGACCTTCTGCCAGATTTCCTTATGTTTTTGAATTGCCAGTCCACTGGTGGACTGGAAATTCGTGATTGGCTAAAGAGCAAATTAGCTGTCACCGGAAGTCATCAGTCGAAATTCAGTTGTAATTGTAAATCTGATTATTCATTACTCTTCTCACGTTTTCACTCCTGAATTAGTTGCGATTGAGGAATATACGTATATTTTTCTGATAATTTGATGTTCCACCATTGACTTCGTTTTACATGTATACTGTATGTATGCCGTCAAGTATATGTTCGTATTTATTTTGAATGCTGACATACATGAAAATACACAAGTAATGCAAGGTATAATAGCTTCATTAATTCTATTCAACGCAATACTATTAATTGCACATTTTGAAAAGAACTATAAATTGATACAAGAAAGGAATTCTGGAAATTAACAAGACAATATTTATACCAATTTGCGTTTGTAGTATACTAGTGTACAAGTACAACGGAAGCTTTTCACACGAGAGAACGTCGCTACGGCTACGCTAAATCACTAATTGCCGATACCAAATTTTCATCGTGGGCCGTCTTTTTTGAGCTTTTGGCCGTCTGTCAATTTCGGCAAAGCTTTCTTTAGAGTTTCAGGTGCGCTAATATAGCATAAAAACAATAGTAATACAAGTGCGTTTTGCTCCTGGCTTGCTGAAGTTTACATTCAGCGATTCACTTGTTTACACTACACCGGATGTCAATTTAATTTTATGCTGTTTAGTAAAGTATTTATAATCTCTCTTCTAATTGGCTGTCTGAATAACTTCAAAAAAGAGGCGGTATTAAAAAACATAAGGAAACCTGGCAGACGGTCTTCCCCTTCGCCCTCTAAAAATTGACCGGCTGCTACGCAGGCTATGCACTAGCGGAGTTCAAAATCGTTGCTCATGGTAGTTAGGTAATAAGATTGGTATGTCATTACGTCATCCTCACTGATCTCAACAATATGGCGGACTATAATGAATGGCTAACACTGATTGGCCTGATTTAAAATTTATTGTTGATTGATTAATCACGAATTCAACTGACAAAAAATATCTAAATTGGCTTTTTGCACTACAATATTTTGTATTTTTGCAAAAAGATTTGGCAACTTTCACAACCAACGAAGGGTGGTTATTTCTGATCTCAGGAATATGGTGGGCTATCAGAAGTAGCAAACACTTAAGGTATCCAAAAAGGTGAGAACTAAGACGAAAACGACTGCCACAAGACTCTTGAAGAGAGATTAATTCGGGGAAAATACAGAGAAGCGCTGAGAATTGACTATGGCGTGAAACACAAGGCAAGTTTGTTGATAATGCGTATTTATACTTGTGTTTTAATGCTTTATAAAGGCCGGCGTAGCTGTAATCATCCAGTCTATTCACTGTTTAAATTCCAGAGTAAGTTTATGTTTTGTAAATGCAAGACTGTCTTCTTATTGTTGATGTAATTAATAGGTCGTATTTTATACCAAATTTAAGCTTACGCCGTTAGGCGTAATAACATACCGATGACAAATGTTGTGCCATTTAAAAAAATTGTCAATAAAATAAGGATTAAAAACTGATAGTTTGTCATTTTGAAAAATGTAATTCCGAAAATTTAGTTGCATGCTCTTAGTTAGTGGCGAGGGGTTGCGGCATGCATGTATTTCTAGTACTGCATATAATTAAATGGCATATATAGCCATTTGGGGGACTAATGAACGGATACAGTGCCATTATCGCTCCAAGTCTTTTCTCACTTTTCAACCACTCCCCTCACTCTGGTACTGTTCCATTGGAAATCTGCTAATGTCACACCCGTACATAAGAAAGAGAAAAAGGAACCTGCCACCAACTACCGACCAATATCCCTCCTATCTATTATTAGCAAAGTCTTGGAACGATGTGTTTGTAATCGATTTTATGATCATGCTCTGGGGATGATTAATGACGCTCGGCATGGATTCCTTCATGGTCGCTTGTGTGTCACCTAACTTCTGACCACTCTTCATCGCATCGGACAACTACTCGACAATAAAATTCAGACGGACGTTATTTTTCTTGACTTCGCGAAGGCCTTCGATTCTGTTGATCATAACATTCTTTTAACAAAACTCAGTAGATATGGAATCTCTGGAAATCTTTACAGCTGGTTCAGTAGCTACCTGCATGGGTGTAAACAACGTGTTGTTGTCGAAGGTATAGCTTCAGAATGGTCCCCTTGTAACCTCTGGCGTCCCTCAAGGAAGCCTTTCATGTCCTATGCTTTTCCTTCTGCTCATTAATGATCTCCCACTCGTTATCCCTCAAGCTACAACAAACGGTTTGTACGCTGACGACGCGAAGTTATACAGAGCTATAACAACTAACGAGGATAGCGCTTGCCTGCAGACCGCCTTGATTTGTGCTAAAGTTTGAAGCGCTGATTCAACATCACATTCAACACACCCAAGTGCAAAATTATGACAATCTCACGTCACAGAAGTCCACTCATCGCCAATTATCATCTTGGTTCTACAGATCTAAAACGTGTGGACAGTGAAATTGCTCTTGGGATCACTTTTGACAAGTAACCTCTGTTGGAACCCGCATATATCGCTGCAGATTGTTAGCAAAGCCAATAAAACGCTAGGTCTACTAAGAAGAACATGTTATATCCTAGCGGTTTGTATAAATTTAATCACCTTTTGTCTGAGCTCCAAGCAAATGGCATGTGTTGATATTAAATGCAAACACCGGGAATACCTTTCCAAAATAGAAAATTCCTTTGGCGACAACCCTAAATTATTCTGGTTCTACCACAAAGCCATCCTACACCACAGGAAACGTCAAAATAACGAGATTACCTACAATGGTGTCACGGCTAAAACGGCAAAGGAAAAGACGACACTTTTTCTAATAAGTAATATCAAGTTTCTTTACCATTAATTCAGAAAATTAACTTTACATGATCCAGAAAAAAATGATGAAAAAAATGTGTACTTTGAATTTGATGTTAACCAAATGTTATGCTACCCAGCTTTGGAATAACCAGCCCCAGGAGAATAAACTTTACAACAACAAATTAAATATCAACAGTTTTAAATAATGTAGGAAGTATTTTGCCCATTAAGTTACACTGCTAAAGATGCTTTTTGAGAAGTTCAAGCATTGTTTTCCTTTCCTCTAGCTCAAGCTTTAATCTTTCTTTTCTCTTCATTTTCAGCTTCAAATTTTATTCCGTTTAATTCTAACTCATTTCTTCTTAGTTCCAATTCTTTCTCTTTCCAGTCAGCCCTTTCCGCATTTTTTTTGTCCAACATTTCAATAGCTGAAAGCTTTGAAAATCGCTTTCTTTTATTTACCACCTAGCAAGAACAAACAAATTAAAAGTAAATCTGAAATATATATACAGCATAACAATCAAAACGACTACTTTTCTTGGGGCTTGGTGGCCTTCTCCATCGCTTTCTGTGTCATCTGATGAAGTACATGTATCAACAGATGAGTCACTCTTTTTTTTTCTGCACAAATTTAAACAATTTTGAATGTATTTAATCAGTAAAATGTTGCTCATAACACATTAATTTAGTTCCTTGGAGTTACCTGGCATTATGGAGAGGAAGAAAATAAATGATGTACCTGGGTGCATTGCTGCCTAATGGGTTAATGTTACCTTCACATTACCTTAAATATATGTACACAAACCCGAGTCAGCATATTGGTATTTATTATTACAGTACAAGTAGCAAAGAAGGGATGTCACGTGTCACTTTTTTGCTGCAACTTGCAATGCTAAACAACTGTTGCATTCCAAATTGCAGTAAGAAGTACAAACATGACTGCCTACTTTTGGGATAAACTATAGAATAGAACAAATCCAAAAACAAGAGTGACCTTCAAATTTAACAATTAATTTAAAATTAAAAAAAATAAAACAATTTATAATATAGCATTTGTAAATTCTTAACGCTAATTGGCTAAGAGCCGTATTTATATAACTCTATGTCAACACGGAAAATTTCCCGCCACTCTTCGGTTAAAGTTCTTTGTGCTATAATATAAAAGAAATATAAAACATTTTTTCCGTATTGATATACAGTTATATCAACACTCGTGAAAATTGGAAAAACTCGAAATTGTGTGAAAACACTCCGCCATGTGGTCGTCGTGTTTCCACACAATTTCTCGTCTCAACGGAAAGAACCTGCCGAGAATTACAGACCAATTTCGTTGCTGCCTATCCTTGGAAAAGTTTTGGAACGTTGCGTGTGCGTCAGATTTTATGACCATATCAGACACCTGATCACGGAATCACAACATAGCTTTCTAAGACAACGATCGTGTGTTACACAACTCTTATCTGTTCTACACGCAATCGGACAATCCCTTGACAAAAATATCCAAACTGACATTGTCTACTTAGATTTTGCCAAAGCTTTCGACCATCAAATCCTACTGCAGAAACTAAAATCATACGGCGTGAGGGGCCAGTTGTATAAATGGTTTGTTGATTACCTCAATGGTGGTTGTCAGAGAGTGGTGATTGATGGAGCTTCGTCGCATTGGGCACCCGTAACGTCTGGTGTGCCGCAAGGTAGCATACTTGGACCTATTCTCTTTGTGATCTTTATTAATGACCTTCCTGACATCTTACCCAATGAGAAAATGGCATCCCTGTATGCAGACGACACTAAAGTGTACAATCTTATTAGATCGATTGCTGATTATGAAAAAGTACAACAATCACTAACCAATCTTGAGTGCTGGAGCCGTGATAACAATCTTGATTTCAACTCATCCAAGTGTAAGGTGCTCACAATCACTGGAAAAAATCTCCGTTGACGTATGCCTACCAAATGAACTCGAAAGCAGTATTGCGTGTAGAGAAAGAGAAAGATCTTGGTGTTTGCGTCAATAGCAACCTTTCATGGAATGACCATATTTTCACCATCACCGCAAAAGGAAACAAGATACTTGGACTGCTGAAAAGAACTTGTCCCCTCTTGACCAACACAACTGTGAGGCGGACACTGTACTTGACGCTTGTTAGGTCTCAGCTTAGCTATGCAACTGAAGTCTGGTCTCCATATACTGCGAAATTAATATCTAAAGTGGAAAGTGTCCAAAGAAGAGCTACTGCTTGGATACTGAAATTTAAGCGTGGAGAGATCGCATATAAACAGCGATTAACAACCCTCAGCCTACTTCCTCTGTGCTATGAAAGAGAAATAGCAGATTTGGTGTTCTTCTTCAAGGCACTTCATGGAAATATAGACTTCGATGTGTGTACCTTTGTTTCGTTTGTGAACAGTGGTTGGACTAGACTCAGCCAAAATCCTACGCTCTTTCTCAAAACTCCATACTGCAAATCAAGTACATTCCAAGCTTCGTACTTCAACGTTAACCGCATTATTAAACTGCGGAACTACATCTGTAAAATACTCCCTCCAACCAGCTTCGCCAGTCTCTCCTCTTTTGAAAGAAACGTTAAGGACACTTACAAACATTGTTTAGAGGCAAAGTTTGATATAGACATGCCATGCACGTGGACATTGGTGCCTGACTGCTCCTGCCACAAACTCTAATGTTAATCACGGTATTGTTTAATTCTTGTCAGTCTTTGTTCATTGTAATGTCAGTTTTATGTTGTACTTTGACGGTGAGCACCTTGCATGGGACTTTGTGTCTCGTTCGTGCTCTAATTTGGCCATTTGGGTCTTCTACAAATGTCTTTGTTGTTTGTTTGTTTGTGTTTGTTTGTATTTGTTCTTGTGAGTGCTTGTCATATCGTGTTTAATTAGTCTTTAATGTAGTACATCTTCTAGAATACTCAATAAAATCATTGTATAAACATGTATACTCTATTTAGTAGAAGTAGTAGAAGTTCCTTGTATGTTTGCATGCATGGTGAATATCGAATTAAAAATATAATTTTGTGGAAACACCACGTAGGTTTACTATCGCAGAGCTTTCGATCCGTAAGCTCAGACCTTCATCAGTGCTTATAATAATGCGACTAATTTAAACTCACACGTCCCTTAGAAACTCAAAAAATCAGCCGTGGCTGAACACTCATGGACTAATGACCATCGCATAAAATGGAATGAAGCGACCGTTTTAGTAATTGATAATCATAAGTTGAAATTAATTGAGAAGCACAGTACGATAGATAAGGAGGGTAAGCCACTGGATAGTACGTGGCGCGCTCTCTTTACTGTGGCAAATTGATTTCTCTTTCTTCTTTGCTCGCGCGTGAATTAATTACAATTTTTTATGCTAGTTAGATTTGACGTAGTTGATTTAATTTTGACAAAAATGATAGCGATATGAAATTTTAATTTATTACAACGACATTTCGATGCTTCTAGCGTCATTTTCAAGTTACAAGTGAGAACTATTCGTATTACGTTTACAAATGCGCAAGGCAAAAATTACTTAAAATTTTTTTAAAATTATTCACATATAGAACAAAACAAAGAAGACAAAAAAGGCACACACACGCACACAAACATAAAATTAACTAATTAGTATTAATTAAAAAGCTTAGAGTTTATTGAGTCTGACTGAGTGTTCAAGGATGGCTTCAGTTCCCTAATGCAAAGCATCTCGTAAAGAAGGCACTCGTACTTCCCTCGACACCTGCGTAGTATTGAAAAGCAGTTTTCAATCCGCGATGTGCTCTCTCCATGATGTTCACGCATCTGAAATCCTACCACTGACCTCTTGTGTTCATCAATGCCTTGATGTAGGTGTCGACATGTATAGCCAACATAATCTGCATCGCACAGATCACACTTAAATTTGCAAGCAACGCATTGATTATTTACAAGGGGCACCTTCACTTCCTTTACTCTGACTTCGTAGCGAATCTTTCTGTTTGTAAATACCAGTCGTAGAACTTTCCCAATCAACGATCCGAGGCCCGTGAGTTGTCTTATCGGCCGATTTTTGATCTTTAAAAGGCAAGATAAGGCTCACCACGCATTCTTTCAGGTTCGTTGATTCTGTCACTTCCTCGTACTGCTTATGGACAAACCTTGATATTATTGAATCGACAAGGTTCACGTGAAACCGACCAACATTGGCCTCCTTTTGCACTACCAGAGTCACGTGGATCGAAGATATAAACGTTCGCTTATAACCACCATGTTAAACCGAGCATTCCGTTTGTCGTCATCATGGAAACATTTTGTCGAGGAATGTGATCGTTTGAAAACCGTTTTCATCCGTCTCCAATATCCCCTTAGTCTTGTCGATTCAGTAATATCAAGGTTTGTCCAAAAGCAGTATACGAGGAAGTGAAAGAATGGCTATCACACGAGTGCCTTCTGTACGAGATGCTTTACATTAGGGAACTGAAGCCATCCTTGAACACTCAGTCAGACTCAATAAATTCTAAGCTTTTTAATTAATAGTAATTAGTTAATTTTATGTTTGTGTGCGTGTGTGTGCCTTTTTTGTCTTCTTTGTGTTGTTCTATATGTAAATAATTTAAAAAATTTTAAGTACTTTTTGCCTTGCGCATTTGGTAATTTTTGCATGCTTGCGCAATTATTTGCATACGAACACGCGGATCGTTACAGTAACTAAAAGTAAACGTAGTACGAATATTTCTCACTTGTAACTTCAAAATGATGCAAGAAGCATCGAAACGTCGTTTTAATAAAATAAATTTCATATCGCTATCATTCTTGTCAAAATTATTTTCACAAAAGTAGTTGATTTAACCGTTTAATTAACATTCAAATCACGCGGGCATACAAATCACGACATTTTGCCTATTTAAGGGACGTGTGAATTTAAATTAGTCGCATTTTTATTAGCACTGATGAAGATCCGAGCTTGCAGATCGAAAGCTCTGCGATAATAAATTTACGTGATGTTTCCACAAAATTATATTTTAAAGAAATAATTTATATTGTGTGTAAAATAGGTAGAGTGCCTCGCATGGGCTTCGAGTCCCGTTTGCACTCGTGTCGTTTGGGTTTCGTTCAATTTATCTCCAATAAAGTTTACAAGATACAAGAAAGACATGCACCTTAATTGTACGCATTTTCTTCTCGGCAGGCGGCTTGAGAGGCGTCTTGTTTTGCTTATAGTCATCAGTAGTTTAATAGGCCAGATCAATCAGTCTACATTTCTGTGGGAACTCGCGTCGTAACAACTATATGTTAAGTCGCTTTAATTTACGTTTTTTTATGTAAAATGATGGTGAAGTAAGCTAAACATTCAAAAAATTAAAGCATAGTACAGCTGCCACATCCCTTTTCAAACAACTGATAAAACAAAGAAAACTTTGTTATTTGATTTCATTAATTTAATACCAATTCAAAGAAATTATGCCCCTGATAGTCAGGATTTTAATTTTTTTAATTTTAATTTTTTAATTTTATAAGCTTTGTCGCAATATATATTATAATTTAAACAACATGATTATAATACATTTCTAGCCATCACAGCCTCAATGGAACAGATTAGAATTGAAACCACATTTTGTTAAGCAGATACTAAACCAATTAGACTGTTAGACATGCTTGAAATAATACTGATGCAAGCGATAGCTCGAAATGTACTAAATTTTATCAATAAAAAAATTTACAATTATTGCGACAGGGTATTCATAACAGCTTAAGCTAATTACTGTGATCCCTTTACAAATATACATATTAACATTGCTTCCTAAAAAGGAGCATCTAAACATGCAATATATAATAACAACATGCAATAGATTTAGTAAGATCATTAGTCTGATTGCACTTTAAGCAAATTGTTTTCCGCGAACGAGGATCATCTATATTGTAGTTCGTCTCTAGAGCAAAGAAGTAGTACTCAAGTAAATATCTTTTAAAGTATATATAGAACCAGAGCTATCAATTATGTCTTCGGGCAAAGTGTTCCAGTATTTTCATTTTTTCTGCGGCTTTGGCTAATGGCGATGAAGCTATTGCGAAAGCAAAAACTGCATGTAGACTGTGTTTTTCGGCAATATATAAAAGAGACCTCACTAAACGTAAAAGCTCTGGCGAATGTAGGTGGGGTCAAATGAAATGTCTGGTATAATTCGCCATTCATCACCTGAACCAAAAACCTAGACTTGTGGCTATGGAAACTTATAACTAAATCACCAGTGACTTTGCGGATACTAAAATGAATGACTTTTTGCTTGCAGCACGTGCAGACAAATAGAAATTGTTCGTATTCCGTGATGGCAAAAATTCCTCTACCTGAATGAAAAAACTTACTAGGTAAGGTTGATCTTGCTATTGAGAACAAATAGAAAGTAAAACTAAAACCAAAGTATTGGTAATAAGTAATTCTTTCCAAAAATGCTGTTGTGGATCTTCACCAGGATGAAAACCTTAAAAATAATAATAGACATGATCCGTTACCGATATGTTGAACGCATAGAGATGATTTATGTGTACTGTGAGGTCTTATTAACCAGATGTCAGAGTCAATCACATAAATTACAGTCACTCACCCCTAGATAACGCTCTGATATATAAAGGGAAGGGTAACTGGAGCAAACTCAGTAAAACCATCCATGTAGAACTGAGACATTCGCTGTTAAACGCGATAGACAGACACAGTATGATCAAAGTTTAAAATCATTCTTTGTTAATCTAATTTGTACGCAATAATGATGTAATCTTCTAATGTGGTCGAAGAAATGATGGTAGAGCCCAATTGCAAACACACCAATTTAGCGTAGCTGCTGCATAGAAAAAAAATAATACCATTTTATTATTGTTCATACACCTATGTTTTATATTCTATCAACGTTTCGCCCCAATCCTTCCACCCCAAATAGGCTCTTGCTAAAATTATAACACACAGCTGTGTCTAATTCTTTCCTGCATGGACCATTGTAGTCGCCAATTCACAACAGTAGCGCGGAATGAAGTAGTTACCAAGAATTACTGCATTACGCTGATCTTTTATACAATGCAATTGAATTTAGTTGAGGAATATCCACCTATGCGCAATATGAAGTCTTGCAATGAGTTATTCCACCTACAAAGTTGTCCTTCAATAACATGATATTATTCCTGCATTGGTATGTTTGCTCAAACGAGACCAAAAGCTACTCTGTAAAAAGAACAAAGTATAAAAATTATTCAATATAAAAAATAATACTTTTAACACCTTCTAATTTTGGATTTGATAATTTTTTTATTTGATAAATTTAGGAAAGTTCGGATTATTCTCTTAGCACTCACATTCCATACTATCTGTTAGGTTGCAGTTACCCTAGGCAGTGCTATGGCTTCAGTCGATCTGCAAGAGAAGGTGAATTTTACAAGACTCAGTAGACTTTTGGTTGACAAAGGAACTGAAGCTTTGAGGAATACATTCGATAGTATTCATCGTCCTGCCAGTCTACCTGCGGTGCTTAATGCCAACAAAACATCTCTTCTTAGGTTAAAGCCTCGCGTTATCAATAATTATCAGTGGAATCTATTATACCCACCATCAGGCGACCCGCCAGACGTTAAGACCTTTGATGTCACCTTACTTACGGTTCTATTTCGGAACATTTGCGGCTTTCCGAAAACAGGATGGAGTGTAGTGCCTGTGGACACAGATCGGTCCACGCAAGCAAATATCGTAAGAATCAAGTCGTATAGAAATGAGGTCTATGCACATGTGACGTCAACTCAAGTGGATAATGCTACTTTTGAATTATTGTGGCAAAAAATATCCCAGGCTTTGGTTGGGCTGAACATTCCACAGAATGATGTCGACGATTTGAAAATTTGTCCTTTAGCACCTGAGGAAGAAATATTGATCAGGGTACTTGAAGACTGGAAATTACGAGAGGAAGAATACATTGCACAAGAAGAAGAGGTTCTAAAAAAGCTCGAAGGCATCGGGTGCTCTTTAAATCGTTTAAAAGAAATTACTGAAGATGGAATAAAGCATCTTTCAGCTTTGCAAGAAAAAGACAAAAAGGAACACCCCGAAAGTCTACAGACGCTGTTGTCACAGGTTGCTGGGGATGGCAGTCGTTGCAAACAAGATGACGAGGATCACTTAAGAAAACTCGCAAAGTTTAATTTCAAGACCAAAATTAAACGGAAAATTAAGCTCTTCATGCCTGAAACTCGCAAGTGGTTATTGAAGAAAGTGGACGATTGGTTCCTTGGGAAGGAAAACGAATCTAGTATACTTGTACTAAAAGCTGGTCCTGGATTTGGAAAAAGTGTGTTTGCAGCTAAACTCTGTGAAGATTTTAAAAAGGATGGAAAACTGGCCGCGTGTCATTTTTGCGACTTTAGTGATTCAAATCTAAGAAATCCTATGATGATGCTGCAGTCTCTAGCCAGTCAAATGTGTGAAAATATCCATGGTTTTGAAGAGAAGCTTCTTGACCAATTAAAGCGACCTCATAAAGTCAGCAGCTTAAAAGATGCCTTTGGAGTATACTTACAAAATCCTCTTGATGAACTGGAAATTAATGAGCGAGAACCGCTTTTAATCGTGATAGATGGCTTGGATGAAAGTGCTGCCGATGATAAGAATGATATTGTGAATTTGATCGGCAATAATTTTCTTGATCTGCCTGACTGTGTAAAGGTTCTTGTGACAAGAAGACCCGAGATTTCCCTGGCAAAACTAAGGGGTATACATGAGATCAATATTGCAAATGATGATGCTAACAACGACTCTGATCTGTCAATGTTTCTGAAGTATTCCTTACCAGGTATAGGTCAGAGGAACGAGAATTGTGATTCGGCGGTGTTAAAACAGCTTGTTGCGATATGCGAGGGTTCGTTTTTTTATGCATTTCACGTTCAATGTGAGCTGAAAAAACATGATAATCTCAATAAGATGAAGTTTCAGGAAGTTGTGAATATTGTTCCTAAAAGCCTGGATTCTATCTACCAAACATATTTTCAACGCCTTGAAGACGAACTTAAAGCACTGCGTGAGAATGTCGATGTAATGAAACTCTTAGAACTGTTCGTTGCCGCCAAAGGACCTCTTCCCCTCACCTTTGTCACACGGACTCTTGGGCTGGCTCCTGATTGTCGCGAAACGAAAACCATCATCCAGAAAGTAAATGTCGCGATATCGTGCTTGTTGTACGTTTCTGATGATCTAGTGACCGTTTTTCATAAATCCGTTATTGACTGGCTTCTTGCAAAAGGTTACCAAGATCACCAATATGCAGTCAAGATAAGTAATGGCGATAAACTGCTTTGGCAAATATGCGAAAAAGTGTTTGGAGAAACTAAGGAAGTTGTTTGCTCCGGACATGAGTTAGACTTTAACAATGAGGTCAAGTACGCCCTGGATTATGGTTTTTATCATCTTTTGGTATGCGATATGAAAAAATGTTTGCATTGGTCAGTCGACGTGGTAATAATACACGCCATGTTCTCTGAACCACGTGGACACTTCATGGTTAACCTCTCTGTATCCAAACTGTGGAAAGATAGTCTTCGTTTTGGTGCGGTGGAAAGCGACGAACTGCGAGCACGAATTGCGTGGCATATCGTGGAAATCGACTCAATATGGAAAGATAGACGTAATGTACCTATATTATCATCTCGTTATTTAGAAAGTGTCCTTGCACGCTCTCCAAAAGGCTGTTTCAGCGATGACGAGAAGAATATTGCAAAGTCCCTTTTATCAAAGACCACGATGTTTGTAGACCTTGTTTATGATGAAGTTGAGGTTATTCCAGATGCAATCTGGTACAAATTCACTGTATTTGGAAGGACAAGGATTGTAGCTGTTGGAATGTCAAAGGATAAGACAATGGTAGCTTTAGCAGAAGATGATGGAGCAATCACTGTGCTAAGTCTACCAAGTCTTGTTGAGCTTTGGCAACATTCAACTGAATACCATGTTCCATGCTGCACGTTTGCACCAGATGATTCTGTTGTATTATTTGGGAAATTGGAAACTGCGCTTAGCATTTCTGAAAAAAGGGAAATCTCTTTTTTCCGCGGAAATCAAGAAATCTTTCAATCGTGTGCATTTTCTCCGAACGGAAAGAGGCTGGTAACTTGCGACCGTTCAAAGGAAATAAAATTATGGGATGTTGGTAAGCAAAACTTCTTGTCGTTGATTTATTATGAAGTTCCTGTTGATTGGTGCTCGTTCGACAGCACAGGGTTATTAATCGCTTCATTAACCCGTCCTAAAGTTGAGTCATATGGATATCAGCCACGTTCGTTTTGCGTTTGGAACGCTGTTACGTTGCAAAGATGTGATGTGCGACCTTTACCCGAACGAGAGTTTAAGAGCGGAAAGTTATGCAAGAGTTGTTTTCGACCTGGATTAAGAAAAACACCGACCTTTGACATATCTGCAAAAACCTCATTTGCGCTGAGGGAATGCAAGCAAATAGACGATTTCACCTGGTCTACAGGGATGTACAATGGTGTAGAGTGTATGTTCGTCGTGCGCAAAAATTACGTTAGTGTCATAGAAAGCATTCACTTCACAACGCTTGCTGTCTGGAACTTCAACAATGGTAGTGTAGATACCCGTAACGCAATATCTCCAGAAATGAAAGCGATTAAAGATGACCGTTGGCTGTACGCAAGTACTGAAAATCTAATTGTCTTTGAGACATTACCACCACCGGCAGTATGTCCAACGCAGGTTCTTTCGTGTTCATTTTCTCCCGATGGTTCCAAACTGGCGACCTGTACTTCAGATGGATGTATCAACATCTGGAATGTTCACACAAGGAAAGTTGAGCAACGTTCCAAACATGGTGAAGGAAACTCGCCATTTGCTTGTTGGTGGTCTGAAAAGTTTTTCTTTGTATTTGAGATTGTAGACAAAATTCCCAGATTATCAAAAGATTCAGTTGATTTCAACTTCAAGATCATGCTTTCTCGGAGCCAACAAGTGCCGCTGTGTCATTTGGCGAACGAATTAACGTCCCAACGGTCTGTTGTTAGCTTTGCCGAAGGCTTTCTCTGCTTCGACTGTGGAAAGACGAAGCCCGTGAAAATTGTCGATGTTAGCAAAGACGGTGGGCCACAAATGGTAACCTTACCTGGAATTGAGCCTCAGATGAGTATTACAGTTTCGCCTGGTGCTTCCTTCATATTTGGAGCTAAATTAGCTCTATATCACATATGGAAAAGAAATAACGAGAAACCAGCCGTGTATGAATTACACGGTACCTATCTATTCAAAAGTGATAGGTACGTAAAATGTTGCTTCACAAACGATTCTGAAGTCGTTTTTATGGCGAGCCAACTGATGTGGTTTGATTCTGGAAGTTGGCGAATTTTGGACCTGAATACTGGCGTTCATAGAGATGTATATGCTCCTTTTAAACAACGTTACATTTCCAAGCTGTTTTGCTTGAACAACGACAGAGTTGTTATCGCTGTCTCTCGTAAGTGCATAACTTTCTTAGACATGGAGTCGGGCGCAGTTCTTGACCAATCATTCCAACCTTATCTAAACTGGGATTTGCTAGAACAAACAAAACTTTCCCCAAATGAGACAGTGATAGCGTATCCTAGAGTAAATGGTGACATGAAATTTCTTCGATTGTTCGGAAGAAGGCTGGCAACGAACACCGGGCCGAAAGCAATGGCAACAAAATATTAAATTTCGTGTGCCCAAAGCTCTTCCAGGAAGACAAGCCCAGTTGTGAATCTATTATAATGATGATGACTGTAACGCTTATTTAGTATTGTGATATGATTTTTTACAAATACTGTAATCATATGGGGACAACAAGGTGTACGAAAAGGTTTCTAAACGAGTAAGGTTCACTGCATATTCGCCTATGGCAGTCGTTGTTTTATGGTGTATTTTAGAGCAGCAACTATAAACTTGGCTTGAAATAATGCACGGAAACGTTCTTGAACGAGCAATGTATCAGTAAACATACCATTAGCATGGATAGTTAGAGCGTGTTTTAGGGCAGCGGCTAGACTTTGCTTGGAGCCAGTCTAGAATGGAGAAGTAAGACACCTCCTTCCTCCGCTTGTCTGGGAGGTCGCCTTGGGCAAGTGATAGCACTCCCTCGCCTCCCCACCTTGGGTTACAGGTTATGATTACGAGAAAACAAAATCCTGAAGGGAAGTATAAACTTCTGAAGGAAAGCTGTAGCAGTCGCGTGATATAGCATTGGTGATGAACATAGTGGTGACATTTCTGCAATAATGTTGGTGATTGCGACGGTGTTGGACCATTGATAAATGCATGCACACAACACAAGTTAATACATCCCAGCTAAGACCGATATATATATTAATTGTCGTATGGTGACAATTCATATTTGTTGCTAATTAATCGGACGCGTAATTTGTCGGACATGCATGCATAATTAATAGTAGGGACACGTGATAAAAGTCTACGTTGTTGTGGTTGTATCGTATCGTTAGGAGAAATACGAAAGTATATTACTAAATAAAATATAAACCCTCAAAGGACACGACATTGGCGACGAGGGAAACAAGAATAGATCCACCCGAAACATCGAGTGACGCCACAACGTCTCAACCAAACGTAAATAATCCAGATTTACACGTAATTCAACAAGAATTAAGTTCGTTAAATACAAGCGCCCCTCGAAGTGGCTTGCCGCCTTTTCCGTCATTTGACCCCGTCAAGATCGTTCAACTGTTGGGCAACACTGGAGAAAGTGGATCAACCGATTTCAAAATCTACATCAGTCTAAGGGAGCATCCCAGTTTCACTTACTGTAGAGTCAGGTTCATCAGTCAATCTGATCAACAGTAATACGTTTAAACGATTGCAATAAGTTGATCAATCGATCAAGTTAATACCATCGAAAACTAAAATATTTCCATATGGCTCTACTACACCAATTGAAACGAAGGGACAGTTCGATATACCCATCTGTTACAAGCAACGCCAAACCCCTGCAACCTTCCATGTCACAAAGTCTTCACCACAAGGTGTGCTTAGCTACCAACATCTTCGCAACTTGGCATATTAGCAGTGGAAATTAACAACATAGCGTCCATCAATCATGATCAAGCAGAAATCCAAGCACTTCTCGACAACTACCAACCATTAAATTCACCTTGAAATTGATGAAGCTGTTACACCGGTTGCACAACCAGCTCGTCGCATACCTCACAGCATGAAACAAGTTGGGAACACCAAGCTAGAAGAAATGCACAAACAAGGAATAATTGAGAAAGTCGAGGGTGCCACTCCATGGTTATCGCCCTTAGCCGTTATTCCGAAGAAATGTGGTGTTGTTCGCTTGACATGAGAAAAGCGAATACAGCCCTCAAACGAAGGCGAATCCAAAGTCCAACGGTAAATGAAAGTTCACAAAAGATGCAAGGTACCACAGTCTTCACTGAGCTAGATCTATCGCAGGGATACCTTCAACTATCTCTTGCACCAGAATCCCGTTTCATCACAGCCTTTCCAAATCCTGGCAATGGCCCTCACCAGTTTACACGACTTGTTATGGGTGCTTTCCATTCAGTGAATATTTTCACAAAAAGATTCATGAACTCGTGCGATAAATTCCAAACTGTGAAAACATCTCAGACAATATCTGGCTTTGGTCAAAAGACTTGCCTACCCACCTCACCCACGTTGAGAAGCTACTCACCACCTTACAAGTCAATGGATTGACCCTCAAGCTTCCAAAGTGCTCCTTTGCTCAGCCAGAGATCAATGTTTTCGGTCATACACTGTATTGTGTCTGCCAGTGGAATCCGACCTGACCCTAAAAAGATCGAATCGATTACTCAAGCACCACACCCTTAATGTGCGTCTGAAGTCCGTTTTTTCCTTCGGTTAACGAACTATTGTTCGCGATATCTCCCAAATTATAGCACCATTACCCAACCGTTGTGGGAACTCACCAAATCCAATTCCCCCTTCCAATGGAACGAAGCGCAAGAAGCAGCATTTCAGAAACTCAAAACCACCATTAGCAGTGCACCAGTTTTAGCCCACTATAACTTGAATGCCCCTACAAAACTAGTGGTCGATGCATCACCATGGCCGTTGAACCATACTTCTGCTGCAGCAAACTGACACCAACTACCGTCCTGTAGCGTACGGAAGCCGATCATTAACCAGCACCGAAGTTAAATATGGTCACATTGAAAAGGAAGCACTCGCCCTAGTATGCGGATGCGAACACTTTCATATATATCTATGTGGTAGAAAGTTTGAGCTAGAAACCGATCACAAACCCCTCGAGTACATCTTTCAACCGAAAGCAAGCAAACCATCTCCTGCCCGCATCGGAAGATGGCAACTTTACTTGCTAGAATACGATTTCAATCTGGTATATCGCCCAGGTTCCCAAAACCTTGCAAATTCGCTATCGAGATTAACACCACGGCAGCAACCACCTACAGTAAGCGCAACAACTGTGCCGATTGATATGTTAACTATCTTACCCACCACATGTCACCTAGAGCAATCGACACAGAGGAAATCCGATCAGCACCAGCAACTGATCCGGAATTGCAGCTCGTTTGAAAGTGCATCACAGAAAACACCTTGTACAAGCTACCGAGTGCTTTTAAAGCCATATCTAGCAAAAGCACTACGTCCTCAAGCAATAAAGTCGCCCACGAAGATGCTGGAGTTACCCTTGCAATCGTCTCGGATCTAAGTTATGGTGGCCTGGCATGGATAAGGACATTGAAACTCATATCAAATCTTGTCACCCATGTCAAGTAACCGGTCAGCCAAGTCCATCAACGCCTATTCATTCAACACCACTACCAAATGGTCCTTGGGAATACCTTGCCCTTGGCATATGTGGTCCATTCCCGACTGGCGAATACGCACTAGTTTTGATTGACTACTACTCTCGATGGGCAGAAGTAGAGATTACCACCACCACATCAGCAAGAATCCGGAAGTGGTTAGATTTTGTCTGCAACTCATCGCAAAATATTTCACCTCTGCAGAATTCCGAGACACCCTCAAAGCATGGGGAATCAAGCCCCGTCCGTACTGTCATCGAATACTGCCCGCAGGCAAATGAGTTAGTAGAGCGGTTCAACAAAATCCTGTTGAAGTTTATTCACACGTCCTTGGCAGAGGGAAGAAATTGGATGGTGATAAAACCCATTGTTTACCTAAAAATGACCCAAGACCTTTACCAGCACCTTTGCTACCACTCCCAACAGATCCATCATTAAGGACATCTACCAGACACAGAAAACCACCAGATTTCTTTCATCACACCTAAAATACTTGATGAATAAAATAAGTCAGTGAACATTATGTCTACTAACGTTTTGACCCTACGAATTGAGGTTTAATAGGACAGTAATGAACTTTACTAAATAAGGGACGAATGTCGTATAGTTGCAATTCATATTTGTTGATAATTAATCGGACGCGTGATTTATCGGACATGCATGCATAATTATAGTAATGTCAAGTGATAAAATTCTATACTGTAGTTGTGGTTGTATCATATCGTTAGGAGTAATACGAAAGTATATTACTAAATAAAATATAAACCATAAAGGACACGATATTAATGTTATTTAATACCTGTATATATTAACCACTACAGCTTAGATTATGGAAAAAAAAATTCGATAATTTTATTTGATGACGTTTAAATTCCAAGGAAATGTATTTGCGCTTTCATATTTCGTAATACAGTATTGTTTTCATAATACAGTATGCTCTGCGTTATTATTTTTGTGGACCGGGAATTCATATCTTCTGTAAGTTGTTACAGCTCGTGTTTGCTTAGGCTCATAGACAGCCCAGCTCTTTGACGTCGTACGCGAGAGCACACACGCGTGGGGGAAATAGACCGTTTCCCTATTAGATAAACTTTTGAATTAGGAAAAGTTATCAGCACAGCTGGAAAGACAATCCTAATTTTAGTAAAATTGTGAAGTTTGGTTGCAAATATTGTAAAATGTGGAAAATGTATGTCAGTGAAGTTTGCAGATTTTGTATAATTTTGTATTATGCGTGGGAAAGGCATACCACTATGTTGCAAAGTGGTAAGCCTTTTTTCGCGCGTAATACAACAGTATACAAAATTCGCAAACTTCACGGGACTATATTTTCCTCATTTTACTATATTATGCAACCAAACCTCATAACGTTACAAAATTTAGGGTGCTCTTTCCAATTGTGCTAATAAATTTTCCCAATTCAAAAATTTGTCTAATAGGGGAATGGTCTATTGGGAAAGCGCTTGGCAGAAACCGTATTCAAGATGGCGGATTTACATTCGCCCAGTGCATACCATGGCGCTTGCTGGCTTAGAAAGCCAGTCCACCAGACCTTTGGAAATGAGAAAAGGTTGCCTAAAAGTTGGTTGTGTTGAAAAGGTGGATTCTTTCCAGCACAATGGCATCACCGCGTCGATCATCACCAGAGCTGGAAAAAAAATTTCAATATTTTTACCAGTAAACAAATTGTATACCGTAGTACAGCCAATAAAAACTCGCCATTTGACTCACTTCGATTCGTCAACGTTGCAAGCATGTTGCATGAAGAATTGCACAGCAAAAAGTTAACTTTGCCATTGTCGGTATGGTAGTGCAGAAAAGCATACAAAAATACAGATTCTTTTACAATAATATAAAAAAAACGGGAAAGAAAGCACTCGGTATCTGTTCAACAGCCTGTGGTTAACACCATGATCTCTGTTTGAAGGCCCTGGGGTAGGGAGGCGGGGAAGGGTCATGCCCATCATCCCGCACATGAGAAGGCCCTGAGCACGAGCTTTTGGGATCATGTATGTCAAGAACAGTAGCTAAAGAATAGTACGCTGTATGGTTGACGCTCCGTGGCAAAAGTACAAATATGTGAACCGACACTAAATTATTTTCATCTGGTTCTGCTCCGCTGCTTATCAATTGTAGTTTCTCTTTTCTGATGACTTCTTCACACAAGACTTTGGCAACAGATTCTACAGCTTTCCCTGTTTCTCGCTCTCTTGCTTTGAAGGTAGCTCTGCTCATTGGAGGGCTATTCATTACTGATAAATTACTTTTCAGGTGTTTTTCATCAACCCCTGCATGAAGACTAGCCAATGTAGCTTTAGTGTTGATAATCATATGCATTTGGTCCAGGCTTGCTAGACTTATTGTGGGATGAAGAGGTTTCAATTTTATTTTTATGTGAACAGAACTGACATTGCACATTGAGCTGGCTTGCTAAATCATATTGCTTTTCATCAATGGTGTTAGCCAGGGAAATTGGACCTTAAATTTAAGAATTTGACATTATCTAGTATTTTGTGTAAAGTGAAAGATATATTATTTTTTTCTTAACAAAATTTTTTATTAGAAGCTTCAGAAAATAGCTTTGTGAAATAGCTGTCTAATTAGTTTTGCTTGTGCAAGCTGTAACAGTTTTGAGTTGTTTTGCACAGAAATGTTCTTGGGTTTTTGTGAGGTTTTTGTGTGGTTATCAAGAAACAAAATCTTGTAATATATGTATGGTTCATGCACAAAGGTTTTTTAAATTTATGTTTGATTTTACATATGTACGTAGTGTTGAAATTGTCAAACCGCGTAGCTACCTTTTAGACAACATTGACATTTCTGAAGTTCGCCTTTTAAATGATCAAGGTCGATAATTCTCGCTCCATGAGGCATATTTACCTCCATTTTCTTTTTTTCCTATAAATGGCAATCATTTTCCTGCTTAGTTTACCATGGATGTTAACGAAAAGTAGCGAAATTTTTAAAGACGAAGTTTTTTTTTTGTTGTACCTACCACTTGTCGTCTCGGAACTTTTGCTGCCGGTTCGGACGATGTTTTAGCTGCAGTTCTCTATAAATGAAGACCTCTATGCAGCTTCTCCTTTTGAAGGGAAGTATTTCTCGCTGATACTTTGCCAAACTTGCCAGTCGGAAGACGATTATTGAAGCGCGAAGCCATTGTTTGTTTTTAAAATGCTATTTAAATTCCCCGCTTAAGGCCCTGTCACACGGTGCAATTTTTCTCGCAACTTGCAACGCGATTCTACTCTTAAGAGATGTTAATTTGTGACAAATGTTTGGTATGTTAAAAATATATTGGCAAACTGTGATGGAAACTTGTATTTGCCAATTTTACATCTCCCAAGATTAGAATTGCATTGCAAGTTACAAGAAAAATTGCACCGTGTGACAGGGCCTTTATAGACTCGCAAGTTTTCCTGCACGCGCGACATTCAGGCAATTTGCTCGCAATGTCCACGCACTAATGTTTACGTCATTTCGTTACCAGTCTCTTACTCAAATGACTCTATGGGAGCCACCTTAAAAAGAATTTAAGGAATTTCAAAACTTTAATTGATCATGTGACGTGAGCACCATTGCATTGAATCTCTGTTACTCCGAAGGAGAACGCTGATAAATGTTTTGGTGGGCTTGAGGTGATAGTTTTTATTCAGCGAGTAAAGTGAGGTATTAATTGTTAGAGTTTATTTGAGCCCAAGCCGTACAAACTGATCAAAGTCGCAGTGTACATGTTATGCATACATGTACTGTGAAGAAAACCCTGCAATATGTCATTGAAACTTGAAAGACGTGGTGGGAAAAGGCATAAATTTCAAATTCTTTTGTGAGGGAAAGACGTGTTGTAAAACACAGCGATGCGGAACTGACTCTGCTAAATCACATAAATGTTATGTATAAAAGTTCAATTGTAACATCTAGTTATTTTAGTATTGTAAATATCACAGTATTGCAACTTTTTACAGTAATGGTAATGCTCATTATTAAGATGTTTATATTCTTTTCTTCCTTCTTACTTTCACTATAATGTAGTGTGTATTTAACAAATAGATAACATTTTGCCATTGTCTGTTCAGTTCAGTATAGATACACGGTATGGCGTCATAATGTGGTAAGAAGAAAAAATTGGCCCACATGCCGCCTGGGTGAGTGGGTCCCTGACGTTCTTATAACATTATGACATCTACCGTGTGTCTATAACTGAACAGACAATTGCAAAATGTTATCTATTTGTTTTATATGATAAAAATGTGAAAAATTTTGCCAAAATAAGCTTTGTAGTGCGACGAAAAGACTTTAGCACGCCATTTGACGTGATCATGATCTATACAAAACAAAGCACACCATTGGCTGTTGATAGTTTTTAAATTGCTGTCATTGGCTTGTTGCTGAAATGGTGTCAGCGTGCGTCTGTCCTCTAATAGATCACAGTTCTCGACCAATGAAAATCCAGAATGAACTCTGACTATTATGGTTATAACATGAAGCAACTATGTACAGTAAGAATGACGAAACAAAGCTTCCAGCTCAAATTTTAGGGCACAAGACAAAGATAAATTGAGCGCACATTAAGTCAGATCATTGTTTTGATTTCAGTAAATTAATGAACTGACTTAACAAGTTCCCCTTGTTTTGCTGCAGAATTTGAGCTGTCGAGATACAAGTCTAGCAGACAGCAAATTAGGTAAATAAAGACGAACATAAAAAGACGCATAGAAACGACAACAAGAAGAAAATTTAAAAATGTGAATTAACGAATTGTAAAAATATTAATTGTAAAAATCATTAAAAGTTGTAACGATTCCGTCATATATTTGTTATAAAAGATGTGAGAAAAATCATGGAACTAGATCTTTTCAAAGATACCTTGAAATGTTAGAGCTGCATTTGTAGATGTATTATTGCCTAAAATAAGTAATAATACATTGTTTTTATAGGTATTATCATAGACAAAATGTAGTATGTTTTCTCCAGCATTTTTGGCAGTAATCAAGTACTGTTTAAAAACTAAGCATTCAATCAACGAAAACCCTACTTTGAAAAACTCTGTTTAAGTAAAAACTATATAATAAACGCTTCATTAATGAACGAGCGTGATGGAAAAAAACGAAATTTACCGACTTACCATAAAGTCGTGTGCTCCGTTGGGCAGTTAGATTTTGTTTCGCTGTTTGTTCTGTCAGGTTATAAAGTTTTAGATCCACAAGAGATATCTTTTAATGCCCCCTTGATTAGCATCACTCACAATGTTGTTATTTTGGGCGAAAGAACTCTTTCAGAATTGATGATTTAATCGCTAAACCTTTGCGCAAAAACATTTTTTCAAGAGCTAACAGTTTTAGCGGAGCCTCTTCTCGAGAAAAAATTGTGCGAAATTATGGTTGCTTGGAAACAACGTGAATTACCCATTGTTGCGCTATCTGATTACATAATCAGTTTGCCGAAACATTGTTGCGTCACAATATAATTATATGTGGCACGCGTGTAATTTGCATGCCGCGCGATCTAGTTTTCAATCAATTTTTTCCTTTTTTTATATGTAATTAGTTGGGAGAGCGTATGAAAAACAGTCGCACTACAGTATTCAAAGGCATTTGCTTTAAATATGCAGTTAGGCTAAATTACGCGGGTGACTTTCCGATTTTCGGTTGGCGACACGTGCACGATTTTTGGGTCGGTTTTCACCATTGAATGTACTAAACGAGTGGATGTATTTGTCACCGATCTTCCGTTTTATGACCTCCATGGTGAAATAAACATTCTGTGTAACATATTTTGTAGATCTATGAGTATTTGATCAACAAAAAATTTTCCAAGCAAAATACTTGCCTAATACTGAGAAAATTGATAATTGCTGATTGTCATGTATTAAAGTTATATTACATGCATACATCGCCACAAAAATTGATTGCACCATATTAAGAAAACTAGATGTAATACTTTTAAAGTTAGGAACACATTCTTTGTCCGAGTAATCTCCTGGCGTCGAATGAAGACGTGTGTTAGGTAACCTCATTTGAAAAAGGAATATTATGTTTCAAGCTGTGAATTTTTGCGTTTATTTTGGTACAGGGCTCTGTGCGGGAGAGTCCTATTCATGTTTCCCAGCTCATTTTTTTCTAAATCCCATTGTCAAATACACAAGTCCAATATACAGTATACCTATATAGTTAGCTAGAGGTATTGCTCAAATCTCCGATTGTCATTTTCTATTGTTTTTTGGCCAGTGACTCCCAGTTGCGGTGCATGAAGTTGCATTTTCCAAGCAAAAAACAGGGGCAATTGCCAGCTCACATTTTACATCTTCAGGACCTTCTTGGTAAATACCGCGATACCACCTGTCGCAAGCCGCTTATAGCTCATAGTACTTTGCAATAGTTTGCATAACTAACCCTGAGTATGTGAAGTTTTCAGCCCCAAGCTTCATATCGCCTCTAATAAAACTAGTTAATTTCGTTTCGATAATTTCGTTTTCACGCTTCTTAAAACACTGACTTTTAAATACCCTCATGTATGTCGTGGAAAATTCAAAGGAGACTTCAAAAGAATTCCAAGGAATTTCATAACTTTGATCTGATCACGTGATGTGACAAGAACGCTGATAAATATTTTGATATGGGCTGAGGTGTAACTTTTTATTCTGAGTTTATTTTCAATCCCTTGCACTTACCAGCTTAACCGTTGTGAATCAAGGTAGGTAAAGGTTTAATACTAAAACTATTTGAAATCCTATGTGGCCAGATGGCAAAGTTTGCTGTGCGTGGAGAAGATCTTCCCCGCGCACTTTTGTATATGTCCGCGCAAAATATATAAGATACATGCTATCTGCGCAATACTTTGCAAGAAAATGTTTTTTGTAGTCTTGTGAAATAAAAAAAACATGCAAAATGACCGTGTTCTGCGGATACAAACGTCAACATATGTCAGCCGACTCAACATACCTTGAATATATTTATCAGTAGAACTCATACTCATAGCAATTTTTTCATGAGACAACGTCGCTTTGGTTAGCTCTCTCGCAGTGCATTCTTTTTTCGCGTGGACATGGGAGCCCTTTCCATTCGCGCATTAGGGGTCGTTCGAATTGTCTTCCCCGCGCACTTTGCAAACTCTGCAATCTGGCTGTGTGGTGGCACAAAGCTTAGCGTAAGTCGTACAAACTGATCAAAGTCGCAGTGTACATGCATGTGCGTACGTGTACTGTGAAGAAAAAACTGCAATATGTCATTGAAACTTGAAAGACGTGGTTGGAAAAGGCATACATTTCAAATTATTTTGCGAGGGAAAGACATGTTGTAAAACACAGGGATGCGGATCTGACCCTGCTAATGTTATGTATAAAAGTTCAATTGCAAGATCTGGTAATTTTAGTATTATAAAATATCACAGTTTAGCTACAAGGGCAAGGTCACCACAACAACATGAGCTAATTACTGCGGGCCCATATTACCTATCCCACCCTGTCAACTTTCCCTGTGGGAGGAAACTGGAGTACCGGTACCCGGAGAAAACCCACGACTTTCAGTCGACCTTGACTGTGCTATGGTGTAGGCTTAGTAACAATGTTGTTGGCCTGCATTAATATTTTGCTTAATATTTTAGGGTTTAAAGGAGACACCACATTGCAGAGTGATGCTTACGAAAGACTGATTATTTGGTAAACAAAATATATTTATATGCTAATTAGGAAAGCAAATGTGGTGGCATGAAAACATATTAAATTTAAGTTGCCAGTAATAAATGAGTGTCCAATATTCATTTCCAGCTCGCTTGCATTGATATTAATATTGCAAGCCCCCAAAAATCTGCAGTATATTTTCATGAAAAGATGCCCATGCCTAAAATTGCCCAATTAATTGTGTTTTCAGAAATAAATGTAGGGAGCAGTGCAATTTTATTAAACATATGCTTTTTTATTTGTAATTTAAATAATTATCACCCAATCATTATTCAACTTACAGGGTTCTGTCCATGCAGGGTACAATGCCTTTGAAAATGCAATAAAGTAAAGCGTTTTGCACTGCTATATTTATAAAGTATGATTTTTACTGCATACCTGACACAGAGTTTTCCTTTAAAATAAATAAATTGAAAGTAAAGGCCCTGTCACACGGTGCAATTTTTCTTGCAACTTGCTACACAATTCTACTCTTAAGAGATGTAATTTTGCGACAAATGTTTGGTATGTTTAAAATATAATTATTGTGATGGAAACATGTATTTGCTATTTTACATCTCCCAAGAGTAGAATTGCATTGCAAGTTGCAAGAAAAATTGCATTGTGTGACAGGGCCTTAAGCAGGGTGATTACTTTTTGACTCTACAGTATCTAAGTAAGAACTCTTAACTGGGTCTGTGGTAATGTAATGGCAAAGAAACTTACGAAACCATACAGGGTGTATAAAAAAAAACTGAACAAAATTGAAATCGCTCTCAATGTCACCAAGCGGCTTGAAAAAATTCTGAAATTCTTTACAACCCAAGGGGGGTGGGGCGTACATTCGAACACATTAAAAATTGCTTGCACAGGAAATTGGAAGGCTTAAAAGTAGGTATGGGTTGGTGTTTTATTATTCTTCAAAACTTAAAGAGATTTGCTTGAGTTTAAGTCCTTCAAAATGCCACCCAAGTATGTATTTTTCTTAATAAAAATTGTTTTTCTGGAGAAAAGTTATAATAGTTGTATACAAATTAAGTAAATGCATAAATTAGGCATACACATTTTGCTCAAAATTTTATACGTCCTGTATATATTCCCTATATCCTCTAGCTGGATTTAACCTTAGTCGATGCTGAAAATAACAACTCGAAAGTAGGCACCCCTCGAATGTAAGTGTCCCCCCTCAAAAGTAAGTGCCGTTGAGGCCAACAATTTAATACAACCATAGGCGCTACAGTTATTGTATAATGTTGCCCTGATCTCTAGTCATCCTTGACTTTGCATGAGCAATGAGACAAGAGTGAATTTTTAACTTGTATCCTCACCCTTATCTCACGCAATACCTTTGGAGTAAGCAGTACCTAATGTGTCCTCTTTGGGTAGGTGTAAACAACATTGAACAATGTTTTGCAGGTAACATTGTCCGGCTAATGTTAATATTATCATGATGCTGCAGCCATATTTTTTGGGCCTATTTTGTCTGAAGGCAATATTGTTAATGACATTGAACATCTGTTCACCAAAAATCTGTTTCGACTACAGTTATCGGAGCACAGATAATAAACAGTTTTGTGTCGCATCAATGTCGCCATTGTAATCGTAACATGCAAAATTAGTGAACCAGAGTGCAGAGTATCATACAAGTTTTGGGCAAGATGTAATTTGCTGCGCTGCAGCCAGAATCACGGGTGCGCAGCACTAAGTCTTTTAGCGCAGTTCAAATGAAGTGGTTTTAGTTTTTGTTTGATTTCTTTGGAAAGTTAGGCAGTATATAGAAGCGAGAAGTATTTCAGCTGTGTTTCCGCCTACCAGGCAGTCAGTTAACTTGTGCCACAGTAATACTGCATGTAATTGGATGGCATATAGCCATTTGGGGGACTAATGAAAGGATACAAGAAAGACATGCACCTTGTACGCATTTTCTTCTCGGCAGGCGGGGTTAACTTCTTTTAGGCGTCCTGTTTTAACTGTAATCATCGATACTTTATTAGGCAAAATCTACATTTCTGTGGGAACTCGCATGGTAACAACTGTATGTTAAGTCGCTTTAATTTACGTGTTTTTTATGTAACACGATGGTGAAGTAAGCTAAATATTCAAAAAAAATTAATGCAAAGTACAGCTGTCACATCCCTTTTCAAATAACTGGTGAAACAAGGAAAACTTTGTTAATTGATTTCATTGATTTGATACCAATTTAAAGAATTTATGCCCCTGATAGTCAGGATTTTCATTTTGTTTTTGTCCGGCTTTGGCTAATGGCGATGAAGCTATTGCGAAAGCGAAAACTGCATGTAGACTGTGTTTCTCGGCCAATACATAACGTCACCAAACGTAAGAGCTCTGGCGAATGTAGTTGGGGTCAAATAAAAAGTCTGTCAAAATTCGTCATTCACCGCCTGAACCGAAAACCCTGACTTACAGCTATGGAAACTTATAAAACTAAATCACCAGTGACTTTGCAGATACCAAAATGAATGACTTTTTGCTTGCAGCACGTGGACGAATAGAAATTGTTCGTATTCGATGATGGTAAAAATTCCTCTAGCTGAATAAAAAACTTACTAGGTAAGGTTGATCTTGCTATTGGGAGCAAATAGAAAGCAAAACAAAACCAAAGTATTGGTAATAAGTAATTATTTCCAAAACTGCTGTTGTGGATCTTCACCAGGTTGAAAACCTTAGAAATAATAGACTTGATCCGTTACTCATGCACTGAACGCATAGAGATGATTTATGTGTAGGTCTTATTAACCAGATGTCAGAGTCATCATGTTATATCTTCAACAACACATTTAACTTGTGAAATTCATAATTTAATTCTACTGACAAGTCTTGTTCCGCACATGTCCGACTTCGCCCGTATGCGCGTATACGCACACGGATAAGGATCCGTATCCTCAATCCTTGTCCAGAATAATTAGGAAATAATATTTTAATTTTACAAGCTTTGTCACAACACTAAGAAAATATTACAAATTGTGACAGGGAATCACAACAGCTTTTGGCCAATTACTGTGATCCCAAAATAACAAACATACAATTTACAAATTTTAAATAAGAACGGGATGTTGCAGAAACAACATCCATTACACACATACAAACACGCATACATTACATTACACACATACATACAAACACACTACAATTAATTTAATAACAGCACGTAATAGGTTTGGTTAGGTCCTGGGCCTGGCTACATTTAAGACAAATTGTTTTCCAAGATCGAGGATCATCAACGTTATAGTTCAATTCTAATGCAGTATGGTAATATTGAAGTAAGAGCTTTTTAAAGATAGTTAGAGAGTTAAATTTATTGGTTATTGGTCTTGGTAATATATTCCAGATCCTTGTGGTCTTTATTGTATAGGTCTTTTGGTAGGTGGAAGTCTTGCATTTTCTGATTTGGAACTTTTGAGAGTTCGCATCCAATGATCTTGTAATTCGAGAGATTTTAGGTTTTGGAAGGACTGATTCTGAAATACGCATAATACTGCAATTTGTTTTATAGAAAAAGAGCATGTCTAGATATTCGTGCCAATAACTCAGAGGAAGAAAGTTCTGATCAATAAGCCTTTGCTTGTAGCTGGTTTCACAAATGAAAGGTAGACCCAGGATGTATTTAGAAGTACGTCTCTGTACGCGTTCTAAGCGAGAGATGAGAAAGTTATATAAAATATAACTTTATATATATATAGAATATGAAATATAGTTATATAACATTTTCCCTTCTAAATAACCAAAAACTGTGTTCGTTAAGTTAGTAATAAAATGTCATGAACAAGTTATTCAGTTTGAGCTCAAATGTCATGAGCAAACTATTCAGTTTCTTGTCGCGGTTTTCCTCGATTCACGTAAGGTCTTCCAACCGCTTCTGCACCACTCGTGGCGGGTTCAGGGACATTTGGGTTGCAATTGTTGTCCATGGCTGGAGAATCATCACCACTGGCAACCGTAACAATGTCCGAAGTGCTCCCCGATCCATCAGATGTTTCTGGTAGTTTCTCCGTTACAGGACTTGTACTCGTTTCTGTCGATATTTCTGTATCATCCAAATCACTTTTACCTGCGATTTGTGTATCATCCTTCAGTAACTGATCTATATTCCGTTTCCACACACCTCCAGGTAGTTTAACCATGTAATGCCTTAAACCAAGCACTTCAGTTATCTCTCCACGAATCCATTTCTCTTTCCCTTGATAGTTACGCACGAAGACGTTTTGCCCTTTGGTAAATGATCTTATGCTACGATTACCGTTACGTTCAAGAACTTTATATTGCTGCTTCTTTACGTGTTCTTCAACAGAAGGGAGGACAAGATCATGGCGAGTTCTCCCCATAAGTAAAACTAAATGTGCTTCGCCTGTCGTGTGTGTGGAGTATTCCGGTATGCTAAAAGGCTCCTGGCCAGAAAAACATTCACATCTTGTTTAGTGACTCGAGCTTGTGCAATTGCAGACTACTCGTTCTGCTTGACCATTAGTTGAAGGTTTGTAGGCTCGGTGCATTATTCCGTTGTTACGGCAAAACTGCTGAAACTCACTTACAATGAACTGTGGTCCATCATCGGAAACCATCATCGCAAACCATCATCGCAAACCAACCAGCCGTAACGACTAAATATATCTCGTAGAAAATTGATGGTAGCTGTAGATGTCGTGCTAGTCATTTTGACAACTTCTGGAAACTTGCTGTAAGCGTCTACTACCACCAACTACGTAGTGCCAGAAATAGGCCCAGCAAAATCAATATGAATGCGAGACCACGGTTTCTATAAGGGAAATCTCCTCAGAACGGATCTTTTGGCACACGAGACAAGTGGACACCGTTTTTTCAATATCAGAGTCTATCTTGGGCCACCAAACGTAGGACCTGGAAAGACCCTTCATCCTTGTCATCCCTGGATGGGTTTCGTGTAACTCGGCCAATACTTCATTTCGAAGGGACGATGGTACAACAACTCTGCCAACACTCCACATTTTCACTCTTCGGGGACCACATCTGGGGTAGTGGTAAACGGGACATGCTGTCAGCATCTGCATGGGCGGCTGTGCTGCGGCATTCAATCTTGTAATGATAAGATACAAGAATCAGAGCCCATCGTTGTAATCGGGAAGCTGTATGAGCTGGAACGGCACGATGTGGTCCCAATAAGGTAAGGAGAGGACGGTGATCAGTCAGAATAGTAACCACAGAGATATTGATGGAATCGTTTAAGTCCAAATATGATACTGAATGCTTCTTTCTCGAGCTTTGAATAATTTCTTTGCGTTTCTGTTAACGTGCACGATGCAAAAGCTATTGGTTTGTGTTTTCCATTAATTGCATGCGAAAGAACCGCTCCTGCTCCATACGAAGAAGCATCACAGGATAGCGGGGAAAGTTTCATCGTAATGCACGAATGTTTTGGAATTTAGTAAAAGGTTCTTAGCTGCCATAAAAGCATTAACTTCAGCTTTTGTCCATATCCATGGCAGATTTTTCTTAAGGAGGCCGTTCAGGGGTGCTAACACAGTAGAATGATGAGGCATAAAACGCGAGCAGAACATAATCAGTCCCAGAAATGACTTTAAATCAACAGCATCTTTCGGAGGAGGTGCATCCCGGACAGCTGCCAATTTATCCATTGTTGGGTGGAGTCCGGCACTGTCGATTAAATGTCCTAAGTATACGACCGAGGATTGAAGAAATTTGCATTTGGCCTTGTTCAACGTGAAACCATATTTAAGCAATCGTTCTAGAACTTGTGAAAAAGTGTTAAGATGATCTTGATAATCAGTTCCAGCAATAAGAGTGTCATCCAATCGACTAACAGCTTTTGGAATATCAGACAATAACTCATCCAAAATTCTCTGAAATATAGCTGGACCTGAACGAATGCCATTAGGTAATCTTTTAAAAGCAAACAAGCCCATATGGGTGTTGATAGTAAGATACTTCTGAGAATCCTTCGAAACGGGAATTTGATAATAGGCTTGCTAAAGATCTAATACGCTAAATACTGTACAACCTCGTAATGCAGAATGCATGTCTTCTATTTTACGCATTGGATAAGTTTCAACATTTGCACAAGAATTATATGTTGCACTGAAATCACCACAAACACGAACCTCATCTCTGTCTTTTTTGCCCACAGTTACAATGGGGGCTGCACTGGTTGCAGAAGAAACTCTTTCAATTACACCATCCTTTTTACAGTAATGCATTTTCCACTCTTTTTTGTAATGCATACGGAACGGGTCTAGCTTTATGGAATTTGGCACCAATACTTTCATTAAGAACTACAGGCTCACCTGTATAACATCCCAGCTGAGGTTCAAACAGTTCATCATACTGAGAAAGAAGTGCCTCCAAAGTTTTGTGATTATCTGTAATTTCTGAACATCTTGCTCTAGCAGAACAGGGCACTTGTGATTCAATTCCAGGCAACTTGTTCCAGTCTAGCTTAATGTACCTCAACCAGTTTCTTCCAAATAGAGCTCCACACCCTTGTGGTACTACAAGTAATGGGAGGGAATACTCAGTTCCAGCGTATGTCACAGTAACATTCATTTTTCCCAAAGATTGAATCTTTTCACCAGTATACGTGGGTAATTTAACTGCTGTGGGTGTCAAGGGAATATGAGAACAAAATTTCTCATAAAAAGCCACGGGAGCTAATAATAAGGCACAGCCAGTATCCAATTGCATACAACATTCTTCATTTTCTATTTGCAAAGGTACAGAAATTTCTAAGGTGAAGAACGAGTTGACGTCAAACACTGTAAACAAATCTTCTTCAAGAAACACTGCATCGGAATCTAGTTTCTGTTTCGCACGATTATTTCGCGTGTTACCTTTTTTACAAACACGAGCAATATGGCCGGTGCGTTTACATCTACTGCAAACAACATTCTAAAATCTACACTGGTTCACTTAGAATGTTCAGTACTTCCACAAGAATAACACGCGTATGAATATTTTGGAATGAGGGTAGCGATGGTTTTCGATTTTGTTGACTTAGTAGATTCCTACTATTAACCATCGAATGCACTGATTCATCCCCAGGTTTTGCATCATTTTGAACTTCTAAAGTCTCTTTACTAGCAACTTCATCAGCAATGGCGACATTTAATGCATCTTGAAAAGTACGGTCTTCATTGAGTAACATTTTTCCGAATAGCTGAGTTACGAATTCCACATATAAACTGATCACGAAGCGAACGGTTTGGGAATTCACCAAAATTGCAAGTGGGAGCATAACGTCGCAACCTAGCGCTATAGGCAGAAACACTCTCATTTTCTTCCTGAACACATCGATGAAATCAGTACGTTCCAGCGACTTCTAAACGTTTAGGTTTGTAATGATGCTTTAACTTGTCACAGAGCTTTTGTCTTTTAGGCGAATCTGGGCTGCATAAATCGCGTATGACATACGAATTCTTGCCCATAACAGAAATAAATACGGCGACTTTTTCCTCGTCTGTAGCTGCAAGTACTTCTTGTGAGGCATCAGCACTGCATTGTCCAATAGAATTAGCGATTAGGAATTGTTCCAGCCTTTCCAAATAAGCAGTAAATAGCTCCGTAGACGGGTCAAATTCACTGAGTACGCCGAATAACGACGTCGAAGACATCGTGGGAAAACAATAGTCAATATTCCTGAATTAAATACCGTATACTCGGAAATCAGCAATCTTGCCAATCAATATTAACATCCCATCCTCGTCGCCAATTGTTATATCTTCAACAACACATATGACTTGTGAAATTCATAATTTAATTCAACTACAAAACTCAACAACATTGAACTGACATGTCTTGTTCCGCACATGCCCGACTTCGCCCGTATGCGCATGCGTCAATCCTTATCAAGAATAATTAAGAAATAAAATGGAATAATTATGTACACATCACACAAATTACAGTCACTCACCCCTAGATAACGCTCTGATATATAAAGCGATGGGTAACTGGAGCAAAACCATCCATGTAGAACTGAGACATCAGCTGTTAAACGCGATAGACATACACAGTAAATGAAAGTTTAAAATCATTCTTTGTTAATCTAATTTGTACGCAATAATGATGTAATCTTCTAATCTGATCGAGGAACTAATGGCACAACCCAAATATAAACACACTAATTTAGCGTAGCTGCAGCATAGAAGATAAATAAAACCATTTTATTATTATTCATACACCTGTGTTTTATATTCTGCCAACGTTTCGCCACAATCCTTCCACCCCAAATAGGCTCTTGGCATTATAGCACATAGTTGTGTCTATATCTTTCCTGCATGAACCATTGTAGTCGCTAATTCACAACAGTAGCGCGGAATGAAGTAGTTACCAAGATATTACTGCATTACGCTGACCTTTTATACAATGCAATTGAATTTAGTTGAGGAATATCCACCTATGCGCGATAAGAAGTCTTGCAATGAGTTATTCCACCTACAAAGTTGTCCTTGAAAGTCTGTCCTTCAATAACATGATATTATTCGTGTAGTGGCATGGTTTGCTCAAACGAGACCAAAAGCTACTCTCTAAAAAGAACGAAGTAACAAAATTATTCAATATAAAAAAATAATACTTTTAACACCAAATTTTCTATTTAATGATTTTTTGAATTTATAAATTTAGGAAAGTTCGGATTATTCTCATCACACTCACATTCCATACTATCTGTTAAGTTGCAGTTACCTTATGCAGTACTATGGCTTCAGCCGATCTGCAAGAGAAGGCGAATTTTACAAGACTCAGTAGACTTTTGGTTGACAAAGGAACTGAAGCTTTGAGGAATACATTCGATGGTATCCATCCTCCTGCCAGTCTACCTGCGGTGCTTAATGCCAACAAAACATCTCTTCTTAGGTTAAAGCCTCGAGTTATCAATAATTCTCAGTGGAATGTATTATACCCACCATCAGGCGACCCGCCAGACGCTAAGACCTTTGATGTCACTTTACTTACAGTTTTATTTCGGAACATTTGCGGCTTTTCGAAAACAGGATGGAGTGTAATGCCCGTGGACACAGATCGGTCCACGCAAGCAAATATCGTAAGAATCAAGTCGTATAGAAATGAGGTCTATGCACATGCGACGTCAACTCAAGTGGATAATGCTACTTTTGAATCATTGTGGCAAAAAATATCCCAGGCTTTGATTGAGCTGAACATTCCACAAAATGATGTCGACGATTTGAAAATTTGCTCTTTAGCACTTGAGGAAGAAATTTACATCAGGATACTTAAAGACTGGAAATTACGAGAGGAGGAATGCATTGCACAAGAAGAAGAGGTTCTAAAACAACTAACTCATTTACAACAAATTGCCGAAGAAAGTCGCGATGGCATAAATAAAATTTTAACTTTGCATGATAAAAAGGAACTCCCCGAAAGTCCACAGAAGCGTCTGTCACAGGTTCCTGGGGATAGCAGTCCTGAAAATAAACGTTTCAAACAGGATGACGAGGATCACTTAAGAAAACTCGCAAAGTTTAATTTCAAGACCAAAATGAAACGTAAAATTAAGCTCTTCATGTCTCAAACACGGAAGTGGTTATTGAAGAAAGTGGACGATTGGTTCCTTGAGAAGAAAAACGAATCTAGCATACTTGTTCTAAAAGCTGGTCCTGGATTTGGGAAAAGTGTGTTTGCAGCTAAACTCTGTGAAGATTTTAAAAAGAACGGAAAACTGGCGGCGTGTCATTTTTGCGACTTTAGTGATTCAAATTTGAGAAATCCTATGATGATGCTGCAGTCTCTAGCCAGTCAAATGTGTGAAAATATCCATGGTTTTAAAGAGAAGCTTCTTGACCAATTAAAGCGACCTCATGAAGTCAGCAGCTTGAAAGATGCCTTCGGAGTATACTTACAAAACCCTCTTGATGAACTGGAAATTGATGAGCGAGAACCGCTTTTAATCGTGATAGATGGCTTGGATGAAAGTGTTGCCGATGATAAGAATGATATTGTGAATTTGATCGCTGATTATTTTCCAGATCTTCCTGATCATATAAGAGTTCTGGTTACGAGCAGACCCGAAATTTCCCTGGCCAAACTAAATGGTATACCTGAGATCGATATTGGAATTAAAGATGCTAACAATAAATCAGATATTGCGATGTATCTGAAATATTTCTTACCAAGTATAGCTCAGAGGAACGATAGTTTGGAGGTGTTAAAAAAGCTTGTTTCGACGTGTGAGGGTTCGTTTCTGTATGCATTTCACGTTCAATGTGAGTTGAAAAAGCGCGATGATCTCGATAAGATGACGGTTCAGGAAATTGTGAATATTGTTCCCAAAAGCCTGGATTTTGTCTACCAAAAATATTTTCAACGACTCGAAGACGAATTTAAAGCACTACGTGAAGATATCGATGTAATGAAACTCTTAGAGGTGTTCGTTGCTGCTAAAGGACCTCTTCCGCTCTCCTTTGTCCCTCGGGCTCTTGGACTGGCTCCTGATTGTCGCGAAACGAAAACCATCATCCAGAAAGTAAATGTGGCGCTGTCGTGCTTGTTGTACGTATCTGATGATCTAGTGACCGTTTTTCATAAGTCCGTTTTTGACTGGCTTCTTGCAAAAGGTTACCAAGATCACCAGTACGCAGTCAAGATAAGTAATGGTGATAAACTGCTTTGGCAAATATGCGAAAAAGTGTTTGGGGAAACTAAGGAAGTTGTTTGCTCTGGACATGAGTTAGATTTTAACAATGACGTCGAGTACGCCCTGGAGTATGGTTTTGTTCATCTTTTGGCATGCGATATGAAAGAATGTTTGTATTGGTTAGTCGATGTGGTAATAATACACGCCATCTTATCCATATCACATCTAGTCTTCATGGACATCCTTTTATCCCGTCTGTGGAGAGATAGTCTTCGTTTTGGCGCGGTGGAAAGCGACGAACTACGAGCACGAATAGCGTGGCATATCCTGGAAATCAAATCAATGTTCATTCGTTCACTTAGACTACCTTTATCATCCCGTTACTTAGAAAGTGTCCTTGCACGCTCTCCAAAAGGCTGTTTCAGTGATGACGAGAAGAATATTGCAAAGTCCCTTTTATCAAAGACCACGATGTTTGTAGACCTTGTTTATGATGAAGTTGAGGTTATTCCACATGCAATATGGTGCATTGGCGATTCGTTGTCAAAGATTGTAGCTGTTGGAATGTCAAAGGATAAGACAATGGTAGCTTTAGCACAAATAGATGGAACAATCACTGTGCTAAGACTACCAAGTCTGATAGAGCTTTGGCAATATTCAACTGAATACCATGTTTCATGCTGCACGTTTGCCCCAGATGATTCTTTTGTAATGTTCGGGAAGTTGGAAACTGCGCTCAGCATTGCTGAAAAAAGGGAAATTCCTTTTTTTCACGGGAATCAAGAAATCTTTCAATCGTGTGCATTTTCTCCGAACGGAAAGAGGCTGGTAACTTGCGGCCGTTCAAAGGAAATAAAATTGTGGGATGTTGGTAAGCAAAACTTGTTGTCGTTGATTTATCATGAAGTTGCTGTTAATAAGTGCTCGTTCGACAGCACAGGGTTATTAATCGTTGGTGGGTATTGGGCGTTTTACATTGACTCTCTGCATTCTAAAGCCGAGGAACGTCGAAACAGACGAGGAGATTCGTTTTGCGCTTGGAACGCCGTAACGTTGCAAAGATGTGATATGCGACCTTTACCCGAAAGAGACTTTAAGAGTGGAAAGACATTCCATGGACGTTTTTGCAAGAGTCATTTTCGACCTGGATTAAAAAAACCTCTGACCTATATAATATCTGGGGTTGACCCATATGTGCCGTGGGAATCCAAGCAAATACCAGATTTAACTTGGTCTACAGGGGTGTACAATGGTGTAGAGTGTATTTTTGTCATGGATGGTCGATCTGTTAGTGTCATAGAGAACATTCATTTCACCACGCTAGCTGCCTGGAACTTAAACGGTAGTAGTGAATATAATTTGACCAATATATTCCCAGAAATGAAAGCGATTAAAGATGACCGTTGGCTGTACGCAAGTACTGAAAATCTAATTGTCTTTGGGACATTACCACCACCTGCAGTATGTCCAACGCGGGTTCTTTCGTGTTCATTTTCTCCCGATGGTTCCAAACTGGCGACCTGTACTTCGGATGGATGTATCAACATTTGGAATGTTCACACAAGGAAAGTTGAGCAACGTTCCAAACACGGTGAAGGAAACTCGTCATTTGCTTGTTGGTGGTCTGAAAACTTTTTCTTTGTATTTGAGTTTGTGGACAAAATTCCCACATTATCGAAATATTCAGTGGATGTCAACTTAAAGATCATGCTCTCTCGGAGCCAACAAGTGGCGCCGCTGTGTCATTTGGCAAACGAATTAATGTCCCAACTGTCTGTTAGCTTTTCCGAAGGCTTTCTCTTGATCGACTGTGGAAAGACGAATTGGAAGCCCGTGGAAATTGTCGATGTTAGCAAAGACGGTGAACCACAAATGGTAACCTTACCTGGAATTGAGCCTCAAATTAGTATTACAGTTTCGCCTGGTGCTTCCTTCATAGTTGGAGCTGAAAATAGTTGGATTATTTCACCTCACACAATCAGATATCACATTTGGAAAAGAAATACCGAGAAACCAGCCGTGTATGAATTACACGGTACCTGTCTATTCAACTTTGATGTGGATAACTCATTTTGCTTCACAAACGATTCTAAAATCGTTATTGCGAGCGGACAGAGGTCTCCTGAACGTATAGATTGGCGAATTTTGGACCTGAATACTGGCGCCCATAGAGATCTACATTCTCCATTTGAATTTCCGATTTCCAAGCTGTTTTACTTGAACAACGACAGAGTTGTTATCGCTGTCTCTCGTGAGTGCATAACTTTCTTAGACATGGACTCGGGCGCAGTTCTTGAGGAGTCATTCCAACCTTATCTACATGGGGATTTGCTAAAACAAACAAAACTTTCCCCAAATGAGACAGTGATAGCTTATCCTAAAGTAAATGGTGATATAAAATTTCTTCGATTGTTAGGAAGAAGGCTGGCAACGAACGCCGGGCCGAAAGCAATGGCAACAAAATATTAAATTTCGTGTGTGCAAAGCTCTTCCAGGAAGACAAGCCCAGTTGTTAATTTATTATAATGATGATGACTCTAACGCTACTTTCAGTATTGCGATATGACTCTTTTGCAAATACGGTAATCATATGGGGACAATAAGGGGTACGAAAAGGTTTCTGAACAAGTAAGATTCACTACGCATTAGCCTATGGCGGTCGTTGTTTTATGGCGTGTTTTAGTGCAGCAACTGTAGACTTGGCTTGAAATAATGCACCGAAACGTTCTTGAACGAGCAATGTATCAGTAAACATAACATTAGCATGGATAGTTAGAGAGTGTTTTAGGGCAGCGGCTAGACTTTGCTTGGAGCCAGTCTAGAATGGAGAAGTAAGACACCTCCTTCCCTCCGCTTGTCTGGGAGGTCACCTTGGGCAAGTGATAGCACTCCCTCGCCTCCCCACCTTGGGTTACAGGTTATGATTACGAGAAAACAAAATCCTATTTTCACTTACTGTCGATTCAGGTTCATCAGTCAATCTGATCAACAGTAATACGTTTAAACCATTGCAATAAATTAATCAATCGATCAAGTTAATACCATCGAAAACTAAAATATTTCCATATGGCACTACTACACCAAATGAAACGAAGGGACAGTTCGATATAACCATCTGTTACAAGCAACGCCAAACCCCTGCAACCTTCCATGTCACAAAGTCTTCACCACAAGGTCTGCTTAGCTACAAAACATCTTCGGAATTTGGCATATCGGCAGTGGAAATTAACAACATAGCGTCCATCAATCATGATCAAGCAGAAATCCAAGCACTTCTCGACAACCACCAACCATTAAATTCACCTTGAAATTGATGAAGCAGTTACACCGGTTGCACAACCAGCTCCTCGCATACCTCGCAGCATGAAACAAGTTGTGAATTCCAAGCTGGAGGAGATGCGCAAACAAGGAATAGTTGAGAACGTCGAGGGTGCTACTCCATGGTTATCGCCCTTAGCCGTTATTCCGAAGAAATGTGGTGATGTTCGCGTGACATGAGAAAAGCGAATACAGCCCTCAAACAAAGGCGAATCCAAATTCCAACAGTAAATAAAAATTTACAAAAGATGCAAGGTACCACAGTCTTCACTGAGCTAGATCTATCGCAGGGATACCTTCACATATCTCTTGCACCAGAATCCCGTTTTATCACAGCCTTTCCAACTCCTGGCAATGGTCCTCACCAGTTTACACGACTTGTTATGGGTGCTTTCCATCCAGTGAACATTTTCACGAAACGATTCATGAATTCGTGAGAGAAAGTCCAAACTATGAAAACATCTCAGACAATATCTGGCTTTGGTCAAAAGACTCGCCTACCCACCTCACCCACGTTGAGAAGCTACTCACCACCTTACAAGTCAATGGATTGACCCTCAAGCTTCCAAAGTGCTCCTTTGCTCAGCCAGAGATCAATGTTTTCGGTCATACACTGTATTGTGTCTGCCAGTGGAATCCGACCTGACCCTAAAAAGATTGAATCGATTACTCAAGCACCACACCCTTAATGTGCGTCTGAAGTCCGTTCTTTCCTAGGGTTAACGAACTATTGTTCGCGATATCTCCCAAATTATAGCATCATTACCCAACCGTTGAGGGAACTCACCAAATCCAATGCCACCTTCCAATGGAACGAAGTGCAAGAAGCAGCATTCCAGAAACTCAAAACCACCATTAGCAGTGCGCTAGTTTTAGCCCACTATAACTTGAATGCCCCTACAAAACTAGTGGTCGATGCATCGCCATGGGCCGTTGAGCCATATTTCTACTGCAGCAAACTGACACCAAGTACCGTCCTGTGGCGTACGGAAGCCGATCATTAACCAGCACCGAAGTTAAATTTGGTCACATTGAAAAGGAAGCACTCGCCCTAGTATACGGATGCGAACACTTTCATATGTATCTATGTGGTAGAAAGTTTGAGCTAGAAACCGATCACAAATCCCTCGAGTACATCTTTCATACGAAAGCAAGCAAACCATCTCCTGCCCGCATCGGAAGATTGCAACTTTGCTTGCAAGAATACGATTTCAATCTGGTATATCGTCCAGGTTCCCAAAACCTTGCAAATTCGCTATCGAGATTAACACCACGAGCTCAACCACCTAAGCGCAACAACTGTGCCGATCGATATGTCAACTATCTTACCCACCACATGTCACCTAGAGCAATCGACACAGAGGAAAACCGATCAGCATCAGCAACTGATCCGGAATTGCAGCTCGCTCGAAAGTGCATCACAGAACACATTGTACAAGCTACCGAGTGCTTTTAAAGCCATATCCAGCAAAAGCACTACGCTCTTAAGCAATAAAAGTCGCCCACGAAGTTGCTGGTGTTACCCGTTGCATATATCGTCTCAGGTCTAAGTTACAGTATGGTGGCCTGGCATGGATAAGGACATTGAAACTCATATCAAATCTTGTCACCCATGTCAAGTAACCGGTCAGCCATGCCACTAACGCTTATTCATTCAACACCACTACCAAATGGTCCTTGGCAGTACCTTGCCCTCGACACATGTGGTCCATTCCGGACTGGCGAATACGCACTAGTTTTAATTGACTACTACTCTGGATGGGCAGAAGTAGAGATTACCACCACCACCACCACATCAGCAAGAATCCTGAAATGGTTAGATTTTGTCTGCAACCCATGGTTATCCAGTCACATTGCAAACCGACAACGCAAAATATTTCACCTCTGCAGAATTCCGACACACCCTCAAAGCATGGGGAATCAAGCTCCGTACTGTCATCGAATACTGCCCGCAGGCGAATGAGTTAATAGAGCGGTTCAACAAAATCCTGTTGAAGTTTATTCACACGTCCTTGGCAGAGGGCAGAAATTGGATGGTGATAAAACCCATTATTCACCTAAAAATGACCCAAAACCTTTACCAGCACCTTTGCTACCACTCCCAACAGATCCACCGTTAAGAAGATCTACCAGATACAGAAAACCACCAGATTTCTTTCAACACACCTGGAATACTTGATGAATAAAATAAGTCAGTGAACATTATGTCTACTAACGTTTTGACCCCACGAATTGAGGTTTAATAGGACAGTAATGAACTTTACTAAATAAGGGAGGAATGTCGTATAGTTGCAATTCATATTTGTTGATAATTAATCGGACGCGTAATTTATACGACATGCATGCGTAATTAATAGTAATGTCACGTGATAAAGGTCTATATTGTTGTTGTGGTTGTATCATATCGTTAGAAAGAATACGAAAGTATATTACTAAATAAAATAAAAACCATAAAGGACACGACATTAATGTTACTTAATACCTGTATATATTAACCACTACAGCTTAGATTATGGAAAAAATTTTCGATAATTGTATTTGATGACGTTTAAATTCTAAGAAAGTGTATTTGCATTTTCATATTTTATAATACAGTATTGTTTTCATAATACAGTATGCTCTGCGTTATTATTTTTGAGAACCGGGAATTCATATCTTCTGTAAGTTGTTACAGCTCGCATTTGTTTAGCCTCATAGACAGCCCAGCGCTTTGACGTCGTACGCGAGAGCACACACGCGTGGGGGAAATAGACCGTTCCCCTATTAGACAAACTTTTGAATTAGGAAAATTTATTAGGACAGTTGGAAAGAGAATCCTAATTTTAGTAAAATTGTGAAGTTTCTTTGCAAATATTGTAAAATGTGGAAAATGTATGTCAGTGAAGTTTGCAGATTTTGTATACTTTTGTATCACGCGTGGGAAAGGCTTACCACTATGTTGCAATGTGGTAAGCCTTTTTTCGCGCGTAATACAACAGTATACAAAATTCGCAAACTTCACGGGACTATATTTTCCTCTTTTTACTATATTATGCAACCAAACCTCATAACGTTACAAAATTTACGGTGCTCTTTCCAATTGTGCTAATAAATTTTCCCAATTCAAAAATTTGTCTAATAGGGGAATGGTCTATTGGGAAAGCGCTTTGCAGAAACCGTATTCAAGATGGCAGATTTACATTCGCCCAGCGCATACCATGGCGCTTGCTCTTGCTGGCTTAGAAAGGCCAGTCCACCAGACATTTGGAAATGAGAAAAGGTTGCCTCAAAATTGGTTGTGTTGAAAAGGTGGATTCTTTCCAGCACAATGGCATCACCGCGTCGATCGTCACCAGAGCTGGAAAAAATATATTTTCAATATTTTTACCAGTAAACAAATTGTATACCGTAGTACAGCCAATAAAAACTCGCCATTTGACTCACTTCGATTCGTCAACGTTGCAAGCATGTTGCATGAAGAATTGCACAGCAAAAAGTTAACTTTGCCATTTTCGGTATGGTAGTGCAGAAAAGCATACAAAAATACAGATTCTTTTACAATAATATAAAAAAGAAAGCACTCGGTATCTGTTCAACAGCCTTTGGTTAACACCATGATCTCTATTTGAAGGCCCTGGGGTAGGGAGGCGGGGAAGGGTCATGCCATTGAACTCAATATAACTGGAAGGCTACCTCCTAAGAAACATACTTGAACTTGCCTGAAGCCAAATTTTACCTCCAGACACGCGTGTCTGGAGGTAAAGTCCCGCACTTTAGCGTGCTGTTGCGCGAGTTGCACGCGTTTTCCTTGAGAGTCACGCGTTATACTGCAGGCGTTATAATTAAACCAAGGCACTAACATTTATTTTAAAGCATATGGTTTGTTTAACTATATGTAGATACTAATTCGTGAAAAATTTGCATGAAATAGGTACATGTAAGTTTACTGTATCGCTGGACGATTGTTGCACCGAGTTTGCTGCACAGTTTAGAGACGGATTTTCGTATAAACCATGAAGAATGACAAATATCTATATTAAGGATATTTTACCAACTTTTTGAAACAAGAAAACATTTATTTGGTTCAAAAACAAGTGGTTATGCAAAAGTATTTCAATGACAGGCATGTTGACATCGGATTTTAACGCAAATTAAATGTTTTTGTTTGGTGGTCGTGCGTGAAAAGGCTGGGTACGAGTGGCTTCAAATTTCCCGCCAAAGGTAGCCTTCCAGTTATATTGAGTTCACTGGGTCATGCCCATCACGCCGCACATGAGAAGGCCCTGGGCACGAGCTTTTGGGATCATGTCAGAAAGAGGAGGGAATTATTTATCCATATTTTTGAACTGATTATATGGCAACTGATAATGTATGTTTTTTACGTGTTATACGATGGCGGGGGGGGGATGCAAGATAGATGTATGTCAAGAACAGTAGATGTATGTAAAGAATAGTACGCTGTATGGTTGACGCTCCGTGGCAAAAGTACAAATATGTGAACCGACACTAAATTATTTTCATCTGGTTCTGCTCCGCTGCTTATCAATTGTAGTCTCTCTTTTCTGATGACTTCTTCACACGAGACTTTGGCAACAGATTCTACAGCTTTCCCTGTTTCTCGCTGTCTGGCTTTGAAGGTAGCTCTGCTCATTGGAGGGATATTCATTACTGATAAAATACTTTTCAGGTGTTTTTCATCAACCCCTGCATGAAGACTAGCCAATGTAGCTTTAGTGTTGATATCGTATGCATTTGGTCCAGTCTTGCTAGACTTATTGTGGGATGAAGAGGTTTCAATTTTATTTTTATGTGAACAGAACTGACATTACTCATTGAGCTGGCTTGCTAAATCATATTGCTTTTCATCAATGGCGTTCGCCAGGGAAATTGGACCTTAAATTTAAGAATCTGACATTATCTAGTATTTCGTGTAAAGTGAAAGATATATTTTTTTCTTAACAAAATTTTTTATTAGAAGCTTCAGAAAATAGCTTTGTGAAATAGCTGTTTAATTAGTTTTGCTTGTGCAAGCTGTAACAGTTTTGAGTTGTTTTGCACAGAAATGTTCTTGGGTTTTTGTTGGGTTTTTGTGTGGTTATCAAGAAACAAAATCTTGTAATATATGTATGGTTCATGCACAAAGGTTTTTTAAATTTATGTTTGATTTTACATATTTACGTAGTGTTGAAATTGTCAAACCGCGTAGCTGCCTTTTGGACAACATTGACATTTCTGAAGTTCGCCTTTTAAATGATCAAGGTCGATAATTCTCGCTCCATGAGGCATATTTACCTCCATTTTCTTTTTTTCCTATAAATGGCAATCATTTTCCTGCTTAGTTTACCATGGATGTTAACGAAAAGTAGCGAAATTTTTAAAGACGAAGTTTCTTTTTGTTGTACCTACCACTTGTCGTCAAAAGTCTCGGAACTTTTGCTGCCGGTTCGGACGATGTTTTAGCTGCAGTTCTCTATAAATGAAGACCTCTATGCAGCTTCTCCTTTTGAAGGGAAGTATTTCTCGTTGATACTTTGCCAAACTTGCCAGTCGGAAGACGATTATTGAAGCGCGAAGCCATTGTTTGTTTTTAAAATGCTATTTAAATTCCCCGCTTAAGGCCCTGTCACACGGTGCAATTTTTCTCGCAACTTGCAACGTGATTCTACTCTTAAGAGATGTTAATTTGTGACAAATGTTTGGTATGTTAAAAATATATTGGCAAACTGTGATGGAAACTTGTATTTGCCAATTTTACATCTCCCAAGATTAGAATTGCATTGCAAGTTACAAGAAAAATTGCACCGCGTGACAGGGCCTTTAGACTCGCAAGTTTTCCTGCACGCGCGACATTCAGGCAATTTGCTCGCAATGTCCACGCACTAATGTTTACGTCATTTCGTTACCAGTCTCTTACTCAAATGACTCTATGGGAGCCACCTTAAAAAGAATTTAAGGAATTTCAAAACTTTGATTGATCATGTGACTTGAGCACCATTGCATTGAATCTCTGTTCCTCCGAAGGAGAACGCTGATAAATATTTTGGTGGGCTTGAGGTGATAGTTTTTATTCAGCGAGTAAAGTGAGGTATTAATTGTTAGAGTTTATTTGAGCCCAAGCCGTACAAACTGATCAAAGTCGCAGTGTACATGTTATGCATACATGTACTGTGAAGAAAACCCTGGAATATGTCATTGAAACTTGAAAGACGTGGTGGGAAAAGGCATAAATTTCAAATTCTTTTGTGAGGGAAAGACGTGTTGTAAAACACAGCGATGCGGAACTGACTCTGCTAAATCACATAAATGTTATGTATAAAAGTTCAATTGTAACATCTAGTTATTTTAGTATTGTAAATATCACAGTATTGCAACTTTTTACAGTAATGGTAATGCTCATTATTAAGATGTTTATATTCTTTTCTTCCTTCTTATTTTCAGTATAATGTAGTGTGTATTTAACAAATAGATAACATTTTGCCATTGTCTGTTCAGTTCAGTATAGATACACGGTATGGCGTCATAATGTGGTAAGAACAAAAAAGTGGCCCACATGCCGCCTGGGTGAGTGGGTCCCTGACGTTCTTATAACATTATGACATCTACCGTGTGTCTATAACTGAACAGACAATTGCAAAATGTTATCTATTTGTTTTATATAATAAAAATGTGAAAAATTTTGCCAAAATAAGCTTTGTAGTGCGACGAAAAGACTTTAGCACGCCATTTGACGTGATCATGATCTATACAAAACAAAGCACACTATTGGCTGTTGATAGTTTTTAAATTGCTGTCATTGGCTTGTTGCTGAAATGGTGTCAGCGTGCGTCTGTCCTCTAATAGATCACAGTTCTCGACCAATGAAAATCCAGAATGAACTCTGACTATTTTATACCAGCTAATACCGATATATATTAATGTTACTTAATACCTGTATTTAGTATAATTTTTTTAGTAAATAATGGTTTTGAAGCATTTCTATTTGTTGCCTGACCAGTAAATATGAGGCGTTATTTACTACTTTGTATTTTTTCAAAATGGCCGCCAATACCAAGAGTCGCTTTGATGTTATTATACTTTTGCCAAAGTTAGCAAATGGAGAAAAATTGCATTAATATAAACCTCAAAGAGTATGAACAAACTTTGATGTTAAACTATCTTTAAGGTAATAGATATATTCTTTAATAAGATAGGATATTTTCACTATTTAAATGTTACAAGTAAACTTTAGTCTTTACTTGGCATTTTCAGAAGTAAACTGTATTCGACAGTGCATTTTATACACGTAAATTTTACTAAAGAAATTATGCTGAAGCAATTATTCGCCTCTGGCTCAGTGATTATGGTAAATATTCACCTCGACTTCGTCTTGGTGAATATTCATAAATAATCACTTTGCCTTCGCTGAATAATTGTTAAATATTAACCACCACAGCTTAGGTTATGAAACAATTTTTCGATAATTTTATTTGATGACGTTTAAACTTTAAGGAAATGCATTTTGCACCTTCTATTTCACAGTAAAGTATTGTTTTCGTTGTTCTCATAATACAGTATGCTCTTGGTTATTATTTTTGAGAACCAGGAGTTCATATTTCCTGTTGTTACAGCTCGCATTTGTTTACGCTCACTTTTTATGCTGTAACCGCTGACCGTCAACATGGAAGGACCTCAGTGAAATGGCTCCGTTCTTATCGGCAATATTTTGCCCATTCCGAGACTTTAATTAGGCAAAATGCTTTGATAGCATCGACACCATCTAAGAAAGTTAGTCCTATTTATAACGGCAGTGAATTCGCCTGGAATGGTTGTTTGAAAAGCCTTGAAAAGTTTGTACATGTAGACCTTAACCTACGGGGCAAATGGTCGTCGGCCGGCGGAGAGGTAAAACTTTTCAAAGAATCAGAATTTTCAATTAAATGGTATAACACTATTGTGTGCCTATACGACAATTGCGGACAGCAAGGCAATGAAGAAGTCGATGAACGTATGGGGAATACAGTTATTCCTGAAACCCTTTCAACAGCTACTAGGTAAACCTAAACATACTATAATCGAATTAAATAGTAAACAATCCCCTGTAATTGGGTCGATTACAACCGATTGTAGCTGTAAACCTGAGTTAGATTCGACATGCCATTGTAGTGAGCTAGCCGTGCAAGTCAAGCGAATCGAACGCCATATAAAGTTACTTAAAGGCCAAAGGGACATAAATATGTTATGTTGTAAATTTAATACATGCCAAATGGAGAAGAATCGTCTTAAACAAGATTTGGAGCAAGCAAATATGCTTCTATAAAAGATCTTCAAGCAAGAATTAATATTCTCCAAAATGAGAAATCTAGCAATGGTGTAAGGCTTACCAGTCAAAACATCCCCAAGTCAAAACGTCCTGGCGTCAAAACGTCCTCAGACTAAAAGTCAAAACGTCCTCGGTTAATTTGTTAATATTTTATTTAAATATCTAAGGTTTACGGTATATTCTAAATATCTATTTACAATAGTATCTACTGGCTACAATGCTACAAAAGTTATTTAATAAAAAGTTATATTATACCTCAAATTCAAATTGTCCAATCAAAATATCGTATTTCTACCACGTGATGAGGTGATTTCTCACTGAATCTCACTTTTAAAGTGAGATACCACTGAATCTCACTTTTAAAGCGAGATTCAGTAAATATCTCACGCTGTCATGGCAACGCTTGCACACGCAAGCACAGATTGGCAAGTTTTCGTAAACAAAAATGTCGGAAAGTGCGAAAAGTTTGATGAACTTCACGAAGGATTATAAAGTATTTTGGATGACAAGGACGTTGAAAACACAAATATTTAAAAAATTAAAAGGAATTTTCTGTACTTCTCGTTACAAAAATAAACAAAGAACTGGCTATTTTGTATTTTAGAGCATCATATTCACGAAGGTATGTTGAACTTGAAGAACTTAAAAGTTTATTCTTACGGAAGTTTTTGATTTTCGGTATATTATATCATTTATAGACCCTCCGCTCGGGAGATTCAGCGAAATATTTCCTTCAGTGGTGATATTTCCCTCGGGCTAAAGCCCTCGGGAAATATCATCACTTCAGGAAATATTTCACTGAATCCCCCTCGCTCCGGGTATATAAATGATAAATATACAATACTTAGTCTGTGCTTGGACACATAAGGTGTGCACATCTGCGCAAGAGCTGCTTTGACGAGATCTCGCCAGCAATGTACGTTGACCAGGCGGCAAACAACTGCCCTTTCGATTGTCGGTATTGCCTCCGTTGCCGTCTTTTCAGTTTTTGATCGGTTACCAAACGCACTTGCAAGTTAACAAGTTGTGCTTGCTCGTGAAGTAAACGCACCCGCAGGTAAAACGAAAGGTTTCCTCTCTTCGCGTGCCTGTTGAGCATCCCATGCCACCCCTCCACATCATTGTTTGTCCGGACTGCTTGACTAAACACACTCCACTTGCCAGGACTCCAAAGATCACCTTCAATCCAATTGAAACGAATGTACGTCACCAGCTGGTTCAACATGGATGTTGTAGCCTTCGTTTCCAAACACTGAAAAACGGCTGGAATGTGCACACGAAACCTTTGAAATTGATGGAAATGACCCTGCTGTGTAAGATGAACATAATAATCTCACCGGAATCAATGAAGTAGAACATACAATTGATACTCCCAATAAGTCGTAATGCGTTAATAGTAATATTGTAGTAGAATCTATAGCTGAGACTCGATAAGGAACCTATACTCTAGCGGTGAAGTCGCATCCTAAAAGTTATACACCTAATTCTAACAAACAGCGTAGTGATAAACCTGAGAGTAGCTCGCTAAACCAACTCCTGTAAAGTTAGATTTTATTTCGTGTATTAATAAGGTGGTCACCCCCTCTTTATAACTTTTTTGTAATTTGAAGCATATTGATGTGAAAATATCATTTTTTAGAGAATGTTTGGTGATAGAAAATGACTTAGTAGAAAAAAATTAATAGAAAAAAATTGTTAATTAGCCAGTAATTGCTAGGTACTTGTGACATCATATCTCATGAACCACGTACTCAAATTTAATAAATGACTCATTTTTGGAAAGCTCAGAACCTAATCTAGTGCCTGACACTAATTTTGTTAAAATTGTTTTTAAAAATTTGACAGCCAAATTATGCGTTTTTCAAGAATCTCGAGGGTTTTTTAAGGTATTTTATGAGGTAATTGCCTAATATTTCTGTAATAATGTAATGTATTGAAATTTCAAGAATGTCAGGCAGTAAACAATGATATAAGCTATATCTATGGCAAATATCAACCTTCACATTAAATATTTGCAAAATTAGAGTGTCACAAAGATCACTGGCCAAATTGAGAAAATGCAGTTTTAAAGTTTTGGTTACTGTTCTCAGGCATGAAAAAGCTTCATCTCAAGAAAACTTAAACTTTTTCTTTAATTTTAAACTACTTTTTTACTCCTTCTCGTGACAATCCAATCGACGTTCAATGGTCCTAACAAACGAATTTCCCAGTTATCCTCCAACCAGAATCTTTCTCAAAATCTACATATTTAAAATATTCTCCCACAAGCTGTAGCAAACGGAAAACGAGAACGAGTTTATATAGATTATATTAGCCTAACTATTTTACCTAACTGGTTGCGGTTGGCACTGTTCAAAAGCCATATTGTGCGGACGCACTAATGAATTGCACACCTTTCTTTAACGTAGAAATTTAATCAGAAAAAATAAAATTACAAATGGATTTCTTTCTTACAAAATCACAATCGCTCGTCCCTCACGCTCCCAAAACGTTTCTCTTTTTGTCCTTGCATAAAATTTCATAATCAACGCGGGCGGAGTGCCTGCAATTTGCCCGATCGGCACAATATATTGGTATCATTTGTGTTACCACGTGGCACGTGCAGCATACTATTTCTAACTCATTTACTCTGCGACGTATTTGAAAGGAAGTTGTGTGATTTTGGCAAGGAATTTTCTGCGGATAAAGGAAATTCTGACAGCATTATGCTATTCTGGAAGCACTGGTGATCATGTGAGCACCACCAGGTGAGCTCCATTGAATCTCCATAGCTGGAGGTTCCTCCCTCCGATCAGTAGCGAAGCCAGCTGGACAATTTGGTCATGCTATGCACATTTAAATCATTATCATTATTCATTTCTTTAGAAATTGATCCTTATACGGTCTATGAACACTGAAAAATTTGCATTTGTCTGACCAAATGTCGGGCTTGCTTCTTCACTGCCTCTGATTCCTCCGAAGGAAAACGATATTTTGATAGGCTGAGGTGTTACTTTTCATTCTGAGCTTATTTTCAATCCCTTAAACTTACCAGCTTAATCGTTGTGAATCAAGGTAGGTAAACGTTTAATACTAAAACTATTCGAAATCTTGTGTGCTGACACAGAGCCCAAGTCGTACAAGCTAATCAAAGTCGCAGCGTACATGTTATACATACATGTACTGTGAAAAACCCCCTGCAATATGTCATTGAAGCTGGAAAGACGTGGTGGGAAAAGGCATGAATTTCAAATTATTTTGTGAGGGAAAGACATGTCGTAAAACACAGCGATGCGGAACTGACTCTGCTAAATCACATAATTTTGTATAAATGTTACGTATAAAAGTTCAATTGTAACAACTAGTTATTTTAGTATTGTAAATATCACAGTATTGCAACTTTTTACAGTAATGGTGATGCTCATTATTAAGATGCTTATATTCTTTCCTCCTTCTTACTTTCACCATAATGTAGTGTATATATATATGCATATTTTGGCAAGAGCAGTATATGGTTGTAACATGAAGCAAATATATACAGCAAGGCTCAAGAAACTCAGCTTCCAGCTCAAATTTTAGGACAAGACAAAGATAAGTTGAGCACACATTAAGTCAGATTTCAGTAATTCTATACAACTGCAGCCGAGAAAATTGCAGTTTATTGAAGATGACTTGACGGCGTGTTTGCGTGATTATATATTAATTAAAATTCCTGAGAGGACATATCCAGTTTGACTTAGAATTTCGCCTATTTATAGGCTTGCACCACTTACGAAACTGGTACTGTTAGAAAGGAAGTATAAAATTGTGTAACATATGAAAATTTTAAAAATTCTATACAATTGCGACCGAGAAAATTGCAGTTTATTCAAGATGACTTGACAGCGTGTTTGTGTTATTAGTTCTATAATTAAAATTCATGAGACTGAGGGCCTGTTTACATGGAAGTAGGGTGACCCTAGCACAAGGGTTACCCTAGTAAGCGAGTTACCCTACTACAATATGTTTTATAGGAAGCGTTTGCATGTGCGCTAGGGTTACCCTAGCGGTAGGGTTACCCTATCAAATAGATAGGGTTACCCTAGCAGTAGGGCTATCTTTTTGTTCACCCTACCTTCATGTAAACAGGCCCTGAGAGGACATATCCAGTTTGATTCGCTTGGTCACGACATCGAGTTCAGTTAGTTTGCGGTCATATTTACTAAATATGTCCGCAAACTTCCCGAAATATTACTCTCGCCACTTGTTGTATGACTAAGTCGTAAGTGTAAACGGGGTCTTAGAAATTTTCCTATTTATAGGCTTGCACCACCTAAGTAAATATTAAATTCTTTAAGACATTAAATTTTAAAAAATCTAATAGAATTGCGGCGGAGAAAATTGCAGTTTACTCGAAAAGACTTCAAATCTCGTTTGTCGTATTGTACTGTATATTTGGGGCATGAGATAGACCGCTTTGACTGAAAATTTCGGCTATTTTAGGTATTAAATACAGTTATTATTGTTAACTGGTAAGAAGTAAGTGTTTTAGTTCTCTTCTAGTTCAATTAGTAAGATAAATAATGACTATATCTGTTGGTATACTTTTAAACGATTGAAATGAGCGGGTACAGTTTTTGAATGCGTGTTGAATCTCGTGTTCAATGTCGTGTCCAATGTCGTGCGTATTTCACAGTAGTGAATTTGGACTGGAAGCTGAAATTCTTGATCCTGGTATTCTGGGAAAGAATGGAGGGAAGGGTGTTCGTGACCATGCTATGGTGTAGGCTAGTAACAATGTTGTTGGCTTGCATTAATATTCCGCTTGATATTTTAGGATTTAAAGGAGACACCACATTGCAGAGTGATGTTTATGAAAGACTGATTATTTGGTAAACAAACTATGTTTATATGCTAATTAGGAAGGCAAATGTGGTGGCATGAAAACATATTAAATTTAAGGTGTCAGTAATAAATGAATGTCCAATATTCATTTCCAGCTAAACTTACATTGATATTGATATGGCAAGCCCCCAAAAATTTGCAGGATATGTTCATGAAAAGATGTCCCATGCCTAAAATTACCTAATTAATTGTGTTTTGAGAAATAAATGTAGAGAGTGATACAATTGCGTTAAACATGTGCTTTTTTGTTTGTAAGTTAAATAATTATCACCCCATCATTATTCAACTTACAGGGTTCTGTCCTTGCTATGCGGGGTACAATGCCTCTGAAAGTGAAAATGCAATAAAGTCAAGCATTTTGCACTGCTATATTTGTAAAGTATGATTTTTACTGCGTACCTGACACAGAGTTTTCTTTTAAAATAAATACATTGAAAGTAAGCAGGGAGATTACTTTTTGACTCTACAGTATCTAAGTAAGAACTCTGGGTCTGTGGTAATGTAATAGCATGTTTAAAATGTATTGGCAAACTGTGATGGAAACATGTACTGGCTATTTTACATCTCCCAAGAGTAGAATTGCATTGCAAGTTGCAAGAAAAATTGCATTGTGTGACAGGGCCTTAAGCAGGGTGATTACTTTTTGACTCTACAGTATCTAAGTAAGAACTCTTAAAGTGCCTATCACCCAATTTTTTTTTTTTGATTAATGAAAAGTACAGCCTTCAAATAGTAGAATTGTCTAAACATATATTTGTTTAGTGCTGTCTTTCTTATTTATTTTGCGCCTTGAAAGTGCAAAATCGCACATATTTTGTCAAAAATTCCATATTGACCGTGAGAATGACTTTCCAGGAGATTGGGTCGAGTGACGTAGCAGGAGTAACTCGGGCTTGTAGCAATTTGTAAATTCTATATAAATTTGTACGGCAATTTTCCGTTGTTGAAATTTTCTTGGCTTTTGCAAGAGAAAATGCGCAATAGTCGTGCAGCAGTTGGTTGTTCAAATGTCTCTAACCCTTCCAAGAATGTTAGTGTTCATAAATATAATGATTCAGAAAAGAAAAGAGGTAGACTTTGGCGTTTAGTGCGTATATACAAGACAAGCCAAACGTGGAAATGGTCTCCCACTGATACATCGCCTTTTCAGGTTTTCGTTAGTCGTTCAGTGTAGGAAAGAATGCTGTTCCTATACACTTACACAGCCAGAAACGGAACCTAGCAATGTTAACAATGATAACAGTGATATATTCACGCTCAACATTGCGCTCGTATAGACAGCATTGCGCTTTAGTTAAAATATGTACATATTATGTTTCATGATTTGTTTAGACTTCAGACTGCTTCAATTGTCATATTTTTGCCTGAAAAATATGCGTACTTGTTTGAATACGTTATATAAAAGATCTGCCTGAACAAAACTTTACAAAAACCAGTCACGAGCTGGACTCTTTTTTGCAGCAACAGTCTCAGTGTGTTTTGAAGCGAAAGGGGCGCGAGATGGTAATCTGATACTATGTTTATATATTTATATATATGTACTAAATTGTCCTAAAAACTGCTTGAAAATACGAGTATATATTCATGCAATAGCGAGAGCGTATATAGTTTCCGTTATAGGATCACTTTGTGTTAGATATGTGATAACTATAAAAATCGCGTGCATCGAGTTGTCTGAAATGGAATCGTACCATGTGAGAATAGCATGATGTAGTTTGTGTTGAGTGGCATTTTGCAATTGAGTGTTTATTCTTTCTCCGCTTGTCAGTGCATTTCTTCTTCCATTACCCATACTTTGTCCGCTATAAGTTCGCGAGAGAGCATGGTTCAACATGGGCAGTTTCAATATCGCATTTGTTTTCATTCCTATCATCTGCGCCATTCTCACTATAATCTCGGACTGGACAGCAAGATAATTGCTTAGACAGAAACTGAGCATTGATCGTAAACACAAAGACTTCAAAAACATATTTAGGTAGTCATAAAATGCAACAAATAACGCAAAAACATGATTTAAATGTGTTCACCTCCACTATAAATATACTGTATTTAATTAACATAAGTATATCACGCAACTTACTCCTGCTACGTAACAGGTACCAGGCCACGACGTGCTCGGTCAAATAATATAAAAGCACAGTTTTGTGCGAAAAAAAGTAGAATGAAACGGTTTTTTCCAAAAAAGATATATTGGCTATTTATTCAGGGGACTATATAGCCTTCATTAATAAAATAAAAAAAATTGGGTGATAGGCACTTTAACTGGATCTGTGGTAATGTAATAGGAAAGAAACTTACGAAACCATACAGGGTGTATAAAAAAACTGAACAAAATTGAAATTGCTCTTAACGTCACGAAGCGGCTTGAAATATGAAGTTTTTTTATAAATATAGATTACTTGGGTACTTATGTTGTGGAATAAATGAAAAAATTCTGAAAATCTTTACAACCCAAGTGGGTGGGGCGTATATTCAAACACATTAAAACTAGCTTGCACATGAAATTGGAAGGCTTAAAAGTAGGTATAGGTAGGTGTTTTATTGCTCTTCAAAACTTAAAGAGATTTGCTTGACCTTAAGTCCTTGAAAACGCCACCCGAACATGTATTTTTCTTGATAAAAATTGTTTTTCTTAAGAAAAGTTGTAATTTTAGTTACATGTCTCCTGGGAGTTGTATGCAAATTAGGTAGATGCATAAATTAGGCATGCACATTTTGCTCAAAATTTTATACATCCTGTATGTATACCCTATATCCTCAAGCGTGGATTTAACCTTAGCCGATGCTGAAAATAGCAACTCGAAAGTAAGCACCCCTCCAAAGTAAGTGTCCCCCCCTCAAAAGTAAGTGCCTTGAGGCCAACAATTTAATACAACCATAGGTGCTACAGTTATTGTATAATGTTGCCCTGATCTTTAAAACACTCCATCCAGAAAAAAAACCCCATTTGCAACAACTTGACTGCATGCATGAGCAATGAGACAAGAGTGAATTTCTAACTTGTATCCCCACCCTTATCTCACGCAATACCTTTGGAGTAAGCAGTACCTAATGTGTCTTCTTTGGGTAGGTGTAAACAACATTGAACAATGTTTTGCAGGTAACATTGTCCGGCTAATGTTAATATCATCGATGCTGCAGCCATATTGTTCAGCATTGTTGGGCCTAATTTGTCTGAAGGCAATATTGTTAATGACATTGAACATAAGTCCCGAAAATCTGTTTAGACTACAGTTGTCAGAGTACAGATAATAAACAATTTTGTGTCGCATCGATGTCGCCATTAACATGAAATGTAATTGTAACATGCAAAATTAGTGAACCAGACTGCAGAGTATCATGGCAGTTTTAGGCAAGATGTAATTTGCTACGCTACAGCCAGAGTCATCGGTGCGCGGCGCTAAGTCTTTGAGCGCAGTTCAAACGAAGTTGTTTCAGTTTTTGTTTGATTTCTTTGGAAAGTTTGGCAGTATATGCAAGTGAGAAGTATTTCCGCTGTGTTTCCGCGTACCAGGCAGTTAACTTGTGCCACAGTAATACTGCATATAATTAAATGGCATATTTGGGGACTAATGAACGGATACAGTGCCATTATTCCTCCCAGTCTTTTGTCACTTTTCAACCACTCCCCTCACTCTGGTACTGTTCTATTTGATTGGAAATCCGCTAATTTCACGCCCGTACATAAGAAAGAGAAAAAGAAACCTGCCACCAACTACCAACCAATACCCCTCCTATCTATTATTAGCAAAGTCTTGGAACGATGTGTTTGTAATCGATTTTATGATCATGCTCTGGGGATGATTAATGATGCTCAGCATGGATTCCTTCATGGTCGCTCGTGTGTCACCCAACTTCTGACCACTCTTCATCGCATCGGACAACTACTCGACAACGCTATTTTTCTTGGCTTCGCGAAGGCCTTCGATTCTGTTGATCATAACATTCTTTTAACAAAACTCAGTAGATATGGAATCTCTGGAAATCTGTACAGCTGGTTCAGTAGCTACCTGCATGGGCGTAAACCACGTGTTGTTGTCGAAGGTATTGCTTCAGAATGGTCCCCTTGTAACCACTGGCGTCCTTCAAGGAAGCCTTTTCGGTCCTATTCTCTTCCTTCTGTTCATTAATGATCTCCCAGTTGTTATCCCTCAAGCTACAACAAAAGGTTTGTACGCTAACAACGCGAAGCTATACAGAGCTATAACAACTAACGAGGATAACACTTGCCTGCAGACCGCCTTGACTTGCGCTGAAGTTTGGAGCGCTGATTCAAGCATCACATTCAACACATCCAAGTGCAAAATTGTGACAATCTCACGTCGCAGAAGTCAACTTGTCGCCAATTATCATCTTGGTTCTGCAGATTTAAAAAGTGTGAACAGTGAAGTTGATCTTGGGATCACTTTGACAAGTAACCTCTGTTGGAACGCGCATACATCGCAGATTGTTAGCAAAAAAAATCTATGATTACACAGAAGAACATGTTACATCCTAACGGTTTGTGATTTCTTGCGCGCATTATATCTTTCTTTGGTGAAATCTCAGCGATGTTACGCCACAGAAATATGGTGGCCGTCCCAATACACCAACAAAAAAAAATTTGGAGAGAGTTCAAAAACGCGCCACAAGATGGATCCTCCAAACGCGGGACCTTTCATATAAAGATCGTTTAAAGATGCTAAACCTCTTACCGTTGTCTTACGACAGAGAGATGAAAGATTTAACCTATTTCTTTAAACTGCTGAACGGTTTTTGTGATTTAAATATATCTAACTTTGTGTCATTGATTAGACATAACCGTACTCGCAACTGAAAAAATCCTTTTCTCGTACTCTTCAGTCAGTCGTTCTTTAACCGTATTGTCCCTCTTTGGAATTATGTGTGTAAAATATGTAGCTTGTCCTGCAGACCTTCGAAGTCTTACTCTGTTTAAATCCTTTCTGTCAAAAACATACGTACAGTTATTAGAGTCTAGTTTTTATGTAGATATGCCATGTACTTGGTCTTTATATCGAAGTTGTTCGTGTCACAGATCACACTAGGTAAACATATGCCCCTTTGTTTGTGAGCGGATTTTTTTGTCATAGTTTCTGTTTTTCGAGTTAGCTTAGGCTGTTCAAAGACTTTTAGCTTTGACATAGTATAAAAATTTTAATCACTTGTCTGAGCTCCAAGCAATTGGCATGTTTTGATATTAACTAGTGCATGTATAATCTATTTAGTAGAAGTAATTTATATATTGTGTGTAAAAAGGTAGAGTGCCTCGCATGGGACTTCGAGTCCCGTTTGCACTCGTGCCGTTTGGGTTTAATTCTCCGATAAAGTTTACAATACGATATTTATATAATAATGTTGCAATGACGTAACGTGCGCTGGGATGCCTGTGAATAAAGTTTACAAGATACAAGAAAGACATGCACCTTAATTGTACGCATTTTCTTCTCGGCAGGCGGCTTGAGAGGCGTCTTGTTTTGCTTTTAGTCATCAGTAGTTCAATAGGCAAGATCAATCAGTCTACATTTCTGTGGGAACTCGCGTCGTAACAGCTGTATGTTAAGTCGCTTCTATTTACGTGTTTTATATGTAACATGATGGTGAAGTAAGCTAAATATTCAAAAAATTAAAGCATAGTACAGCTGCCACATAACCCTTTTCAAATAACTAAACAAGGAAAACTTTAATTGTTTTCATTAATTTAATACTAATTTAAAGAAATTATGCCCCTGATAATCAGGATTTTCTTTTTTTTGTGCGGCTTTTGCCAATGGCGATGAAGCTATATTGCGAAAGCAAAAACTGTATGTAGAAGCTGTGTTTTTTGGCAATACATAAAAGAGACGTCACCAAACTTAAAAGCTCTGGCGAATGTAGGTGGGGTAAAAGTCGCCATTCATCACCTGAACCGAAAACCCCGACTTGTAGCTATTGAAAGTTATAAAACTAAATCACTAGTAACTTTGCAGATACTAAAATGAATGACGTTTTGCTTGCAGCACGTGCAGAAGTATAGAAATTGTTCGTATTCCGTGATGGCAAAAATTTTTCTACCTGAATAAAAAAACTTACTCGGTAAGGTTGATCTTGCTATTGAGAACAAATAGAAAGTAAAACAAAACCAAAGTATTGGTAATAAGTAATTATTTCCAAAACTGCTGTTGTCGATCTTCACCAGGTGGAAAACCTGTACCGTTACCCATGCAGTACTCTGTATTTATTATTTCTATGTTGAACGCATAGAGATGATTTACAGTATGTGTACGTCTTATCAACCAGAAAGCAGAGTCATCTCACAAAATTACAGTCACTCACCCCTAGATAATGCTCTGATATATAAAGGGAAGGGTAACTGGAGCAAACCCAGCAAAACTATCCACGTAGAACTGAGACATCAGCTGTTAAACGCGATAGACAGATACAGTATGATGAAAGTTTAAAATCATTCTTTGTTAATCTAATTTGTACGCAATAATGATGTAATTTTCTAATCTGATCGAGAAAATAATGGTAGAACCCAATTGTAAACACACCAATTTAGCGTAGCTGCTGCATAGAAGAAATATAAAACCATTTTATTATTGTTCATACACCTATGTTTTATATTCTACCAACGTTTCGCCACAATCCTTCCACCCCAAAGAGGCTCTTGCCATAATTATAACACACAGCTGTGTCTAATTCTTTCCTGCATGGACCATTGTAGTCGCCAATTCAAAACAGTAGCGCGGAATGAAGTAGTTACCAAGATATTACTGCATTACGCTGATCTTTTATACAATGCAATTGAATTTAGTTGAGGAATATCCACCTATGCGCAAGATGAAGTCTTGCAATGAGTTATTCCAACTACAAAGTTGTCCTTCAATAACATGATATTATTCCTGCAGTGGTATGTTTTCTCAAACGAGACCAAAAGCTACTCTGTAAAAAGAACAAAGTATAAAAATTATTCAATATAAAAAATAATACTTTTAACTCCTTCTAATTTTTTATTTGATAATTTTTTTATTTGATAAATTTAGGAAAGTTCGGATTATTCTCTTAACACTCACATTCCATACTATCTGTTAGGTAGCAGTTACCTTATGCAGTACTATGGCTTCAGTCGATCTGCAAGAGAAGGTGAATTTTACAAGACTCAGTAGACTTATGGTTGACAAAGGAACGGAAGCTTTGAGGAATACATTCGATGGTATTCATCGTCCTGCCAGTCTACCTGCGGTGCTTAATGCCAACAAAACATCTCTTCTTAGGTTAAAGCCTCGAGTTATCAACAATTCTCAGTGGAATCTATTATACCCACCATCAGGCGATCCGCCAGACGCTAAGACCTTTGATGTCACCTTACTTACAGTTCTATTTCGGAACATTTGCGGCTTTCCGAAAACAGGATGGAGTGTAGCGCCTGTGGACACAGATCGGTCCACGCAAGCAAATATCGTAAGAATCAAGTCGTATAGAAATGAGGTCTATGCACATGTGACGTCAACTCAAGTGGATAATGCTACTTTTGAATCATTGTGGCAAAAAATATCCCAGGCTTTGGTTGAGCTGAACATTCCGCAGAATGATGTCGACGATTTGAAAATTTGTCCTTTAGCACCTGAGGAAGAAATATTGATCAGGGTACTTAAAGACTGGAAATTACGAGAGGAAGAATGCATTGCACAAGAAGAAGAGGTTCTAAAAAAGCTCGAAGGCATTGGGTGCTCTTTAAATCGTTTAAAAGAAATTACTGAAGATGGAATTAAGCATCTTTTAGCTTCGCAAGAAAAAGACAAAAAGGAACACTCCGAAAGTCCACAGAAGCGGCTGTCACAGGTTCCTGGAGATAGCAGTCCTGAAAATAAACGTTGCAAACGGGATGACGAGGATCACTTAAGAAAACTCGCAAAGTTTAATTTCAAGACCAAAATTAAACGGAAAGTTAAGTTCTTCATGCCTCAAACACGGAAGTGGTTATTGAAGAAAGTGAACGATTGGTTCCTTGAGAAGGAAAACGAATCTAGCATACTTGTACTAAAAGCTGGTCCTGGATTTGGGAAAAGTGTGTTTGCAGCTAAACTCTGTGAAGATTTCAAAAATAATGGAAAACTGGCCGCGTGTCATTTTTGTGACTTTAGCGATTCAAATTTGAGAAATCCTATGATGATGCTGCAGTCTCTAGCCAGTCAAATGTGTGAAAATATCCATGGTTTTAAAGAGAAGCTTCTTGACCAATTAAAACGACCTCATGAAGTCAGCAGCTTGAAAGATGCCTTCGGAGTATACTTACAAAACCCTCTTGATGAACTGGAAATTAATGAGCTAGAACCGCTTTTAATCGTGATAGATGGCTTGGATGAAAGTGCTGCCGATGATAAGAATGATATTGTGAATTTGATCGCTGATTATTTTCCAGATCTTCCTGATCATATAAATGTTCTGGTGACGAGCAGACCCGAAATTTCCCTGGCCAAACTAAATGGTATACCTGAGATCGATATTGGAATAAAAGATGCTAACAATGAATCAGATATTGCGATGTATCTGAATAATTTCTTACCAAGTATAGCTCAGAGGAACCAAAATAGTAATTTGGCGGTGTTGAAACAGCTTGTTTCGATGTGCGAGGGTTCATTTCTGTATGCATTTCACGTTCAATGTGAGTTGAAAAAGCGCGATGATCTCAATAAGATGACGGCTCAGGAAATTGTGAATATTGTTCCCAAAAGCCTGGATTTTGTCTACCAAAAATATTTTCATCGACTCGAAAACGAATTTAAAGGACTACGTGAAGATATCGATCTAATGAAACTCTTAGAAGTGTTCGTTGCTGCGAAAGGACCTCTTCCGCTCTCCTTTGTCCCTCGGGCTCTTGGGCTGTCTCCTGATTGTCGCAAATCGAAAACCATCATCCAGAAAATAATGGTGGCGCTGTCGTGCTTGTTGTACGTATCTGATGATCTAGTAACCGTTTTTCATAAATCCGTTATTGACTGGCTTCTTGCAAAAGGTTACCAAGATCACCAGTACGCAGTCAAGATAAGTAGTGGCGATAAACTGCTTTGGCGAATAGGCGAAAACGTATTTGAAGAAATTAAGGAAGTTGTTTGCTCCGGACACGAGTTAGACTTTAACAATGACGTCAAGTATGCCCTGGAGTATGGTTTTGTTCATCTTTTCGCATGCGATATGAAAAAATGTTTGTATTGGTTAGTAGATGTGGTAATAGTACACACCATGTTATCTAAATCAGCTAGAGATAGCCAAATATTTGATGACGTCCCTGTAATGGAACTGTGGAAAAATAGTCTTCGTTTTGGCGCGGTGGAAAGCGACGAACTGCGAGCACGAATTGCGTGGCATATCGTGGAAATCGAATCAATATTGGATCGTACACGTAATGCACCTTTGTCATCCTGTTATTTAGAAACTGTCCTCACACGCTCTCCAAAAGACTGTTTCAGCGATGACGAGAAGAATATTGCAAAGTCCCTTTTATCAAAGACCACGATGTTTGTAGACCTTGTTTATGATGAAGTTGAGGTTATTCCACATGCAATCTGGTGCAGTCGCACTGCGTTGAATATGATTGTAGCTGTTGGAATGTCAAAGCATAAGACAATAGTAGCTTTAGCACAAACGGATGGAACAATCACTGTGCTAAGTCTACCAAGTCTGGTTGAGCTTTGGCAATATTCTAATGAATACCGGGTTACATGCTGCACGTTTGCACCAGATGATTCTTTTGTATTATTTGGAAAATTGGAAACTGCGCTTAGCATTGCTAAAAAAAGGGAAATTCCCTTTTTCCACGGCAATCAAGAAATCTTTCAATCGTGTGCATTTTCTCCGAACGGAAAGAGGCTGGTAACTTGCGACTGTTCAAAGGCAATAAAATTATGGGATGTTGGTAAGCAAAATTTGTTGTCGTTGATTTATCATGAAGTTGCTGTTAATAGGTGCTCGTTCGACAGCACAGGGTTATTAATCGTTGGTGGATATGACGTGAATTTTTTTTCCGATGACGATCTAAGTTCTGAAGACGAGGAACATCGACATCATGAAGGCGAGGAAGATCTAGATTCGTTTTGCGTTTGGAACACCGTTACGCTGCAAAGATGTGATATGCGACCTTTACCCGAAAGAAAGTCTAAGAGCGAAAAGACATTCCGTGATCAGTTTTGCAAGAGTCATTTTCGACCTGGATTAAAAAAACCACTGACCTATAAAATATCTGGGGTTGACCCATATGTGCCGTTGCAATCCAAGCCAGTAGAAGATTTAACTTGTTCTACAGGGATGTACAATGATGTAGAGTGTATTTTTGTCTTGGGTGATCGATCTGTTAGTGTCATAGAAAACATTCATTTCACCACGCTTGCTGTCTGGAATTTCAACAGTGATAGTGTATATACCTTATTCACAATATTCCCAGAAATGAAAGCGATTAAAGATGACCGTTGGCTGTACGCAAGTACTGAAAATCTAATTGTCTTTGGGACATTACCACCACCTGCAGTATGTCCAACGCGGGTTCTTTCGTGTTCGTTTTCTCCCGATGGTTCCAAACTGGCGACCTGTACTTCAGATGGATGTATCAACATCTGGAATGTTCACACAAGGAAAGTTGAGCAACGATCCAAACGCGGTGAAGGAAACTCGTCATTTGCTTGTTGGTGGTCTGAAAACTTTTTCTTTGCATTTGAGATTGTGGACAAAATTCCCAGATTATCAAAATATTCAGTGGATGTCAACTTAAAGATCATGCTTTCTCGGAGCCAACAAGTGCCGCTGTGTCATTTAGCGAAAGAATTAATGTCCCAACTGTCTGTTGTTAGCTTTGCCGAAAGCTTTCTCTGCTTCGACTGTGGAAAGACGAGGCCCGTGAAAATTGTCAATGTTAGCAAAGACGGCGGGCCACAAATGGTAACCTTACCTGGAATTGAGCCTCAGATGAGTATTATAGTTTCGCCTGGTGCTTCCTTCATAGTTGGAGCTAAATCAGCTAGTTATCACATTTGGAAAAGAAATACCGAGAAACCAGCCGTGTATGAATTACAAGGTACCTATCTATTCAAAAATAATAGGGCTGGCTCATTAATAGACGTAAAATGTTGCTTCACAAACGATTCTGAAGTCGTTTTTGTGGCCAGCGAACGGTTCTTTTCTAAACGTATAGATTGGCGAATTTTGGACCTGAATACTGGCGTCCATAGAGATCTATATTCTCCATTTATACAATGTTCGATTTCCAAGCTGTTTTACTTGAACAACGACAGAGTTGTTATCGCTGTCTCTCGTGAGTGCATAATTTTCTTAGACATGGAGTCGGGCGCAGTTCTTGAGCATTCATTCCAACCTTATCTACACGGGGATTTGCTAAAACAAACAAAACTTTCCCCAAATGAGACAGTGATAGCTTTTCCTAGAGTAAATGGTGATATGAAATTTCTTCGATTGTTCGGAAGAAGGCTGGCAACGAACACCGTGCCGAAAGCAATGACAACAAATTATTAAATTTCGTGTGTCCAAAGCTCTTCCAGGAAGACAAGCCCAGTTGTTAATTTATTATAATGATGATGACTCTAACGCTACTTTCAGTATTGCGATATGACTCTTTTGCAAATACGGTAATCATATGGGGACAATAAGGGGTACGAAAAGGTTTCTGAACAAATAAGATTCACTACGCATTAGCCTATGGCGGTCGTTGTTTTATGGCGTGTTTTAGAGCAGCAACTATAAACTTGGTTTGAAATAATGCACGGAAACGTTCTTGAACGGGCAATGTATCAGTAAACAAAACATTAGCATGGATAGTTAGAGGGTGTTTTAGGGCAGCGGCTAGACTTTGCTTGGAGCCAGTCTAGAATGGAGAAGTGAGACACCTCCTTCCCTCCGCTTGTCTGGGAGGTCACCTTGGGCAAGTGATAGCACTCCCTCGCCTCCCCACCTTGGGTTACAGGTTATGATTACGAGAAAACAAAATCGTGAAGGGAAATATAAACTTCTGAAGGAAAGCTGTTGAACTGCTGCACGTGATCGATAGCAGTCGTGTGATATAGCTTTGGTGATGAACACAGTGGTGACATTTCTGCAATAATGTTGGTGATTGCGACGGTGTTGGACCATTCAAAATTGTGTGTACACAACACAAGTTAATAATATACCCCAGCTAAGACCGATATATATATATTAATTGTGGTATGGTGACAATTTATGTTTGTTGATAATTAATCGGACGCGTAATTTATCGGACATGCATGCATAATTAATAGTAATGTCACGTGATAATAGTCTACGTTGTTGTGGTTGTATCATATCGTTAGAAGGAATACGAAAGTATATTATTAAATATAATATAAACCCTCAAAGGGCACGACATTGACGACGAGGGAAACAAGAATGGATCCACCCGAAACATCGAGTGACGCCACAACGTCTCAACCAAACGTAAATAATCCAGATTTACACGTAATTCAAAAACATTAAGTTCGTTAAATACAGGCGTCCCTCAAAGTTGCTTGCCGCCTTTTCCGTCATTTGACCCCATCAAGATCGTTCAATTGTTGGGCAACGTTGGAGAAAATGGATCAACCGATTTCAAAATCTACTCTGTGCAAGGGAACATCCCAGTTTCACTTATTGTCGATTCAGGTTCATCAGTCAATCTGATCGACAGTGGTACGCTTAAACGATTGCAATCAATTAATCAATCGATCAAGTTCCATCGAAAACTAAAATATTTCCATATGGCACTACTACACCAATTGAAACGAAGGGACAGTTCGATATAACCATCTGTTACAAGCAACGCCAAACGACTGCAACCTTCCATGTCACAAAGCCTTCACCACAAGGTCTGCTTAGCTACAAAACATCTTCGGAACTTGGCATATTGACAGAGGAAATTAACAACATAGCGTCCACCAATCATGTTGAACCAGAAATCCAAGCACTTCTCGACAACCACCAACCACTAAATTCACCTTGAAATTGATGAAGCGGTTACACCAAATTCCAACAGTAAATGAAAGTTTACAAAAGATGCAAGGTACCACAGTCTGCACTGAGCTAGATCTATCGCAGGGATACCTTCAACTATCTCTTGCACCAGAAATCCGTTTTATCACAGCCTTTCCAACTCCTGACCATGGTCCTCACCAGTTTACACGACTTGTTGTGGGTGCTTTCCATCCAGTGAATATATAATTAAAAGATTTATGAACTCGTGAGATAAATTCCAAACTGTGAAAACATCTCAGACAATATCTGGCTTTGGTCGAAAGACTTGCCTACCCACCTCACCCACGTTGAGAAGCTACTCACCACCTTACAAGCCAATGGATTGACCTTCAAGCTTCCAAAGTTCTCCTTTGCTCAGCCAGAGATCAATGTTTTCGGTCATACACTGTATTGTGTCTGCCAGTGGAATCTGACTTTCATATGTAGCTATGTGGTAGAAAGTTTGAGCTAGAAACCGACCACAAACCCCTCGAGTACATCTTTCAACCAAACGAAAGCAAGCAAACCACCTCCTGCCCGCATCGAAAGATGGCAACTTTACTTGCAAGAATACGATTTCAATGTGGTATATCGCCCAGGTTCCCAAAACCTTGTAAATTCGCTATCGAGATTAACACCACGACAGCAACCACCTAAGCGCAACAACTGTGCCGATCGATATGTTAACTATCTTACCCACCACATGTCACTTAGAGCAATCGACACAGAGGAAATCCGATCAGCATCAGCAAGTGATCCGGAATTGCAGCTCGTTCGAAAGTGCATCACAGAAAACACCTTGTACAAGCTACCGAGCGATTTTAAAGTCATATCCAGCGAAAGCACTACGTTCTCAAGCAATAAAAGTCGCCCACGAAGAACATGCTGGAGTTATCCGTTGCAAACATCGTCTCAGATCTAAGTTATGGTGGCCTTGCATGGATAAGGACATTGAAACTCATATCAAATCTTGTCACCCATGTCAAGTAACGGGTCAGCCAAGTCCACCAACGCCTGTTTATTCAACACCACTACCAAATGGTCCTTGGGAATACCTTGCCCTTGACATATGTGGTGCATTTCCGACTGGCGAATACGCACTAGTTTTTATTGACTACTACTCTTCATTTCACAATGAACTTTACTAAATAAGAGAGGAATGTCGTATAAGTACAATTCATATTTGTTGATGATTAATCGGACGCGTAATTTATCCGACATGCATGCATAATTAATGTAATGTCACGTGATAAAAGTCTATATTGTTGTTGTGGTTATATCGATCGTTAGAAGGAATACGAAAGTATATTACTAAATAAATTATAAACCATAAAGGACACGACATTAATGTTACCTAATACCTGTATATATTAACCACTACAGCTTAGATCATGGAAAAATTTTTCGATAATTTTATTTGATGACGTTTACATTCTAAGGAAATGTGCACCTTCATATTTCATAATACAGTATTGTTTTCATAATACAGTATGCTCTGCGTTATTATTTTTGAGAACCGGGAATTCATATCTTCAGTTGTTACAGCTTGCATTTGTTTAGGCTCATAGACAGCCCAGCGCTTTGACGTTGCACGCGAGAGCAGACACGCGTGTGGGAAGTAGACCGTTCCCCTAATAGACAAACTTTTGAATTAGGAAAATTTATTAGCACAGCTGGAAAGAGAATCCTAATTTTAGTAAAATTGTGAAGTTTGGTTGCAAAAATTGTGAAGTTTGGTTGCAATTAAATATTGTTAAATGTGGAAGATGTATTTCCGTGAAGTTTGCAGATTTTGTATACTTTTGTATCACGTGTGGGAAAGGCTTACCACTATGTTGCAATGTGGTAAGCCTTTTTTCGCGCGTAATACAACAGTATACAACATTCGCAAACTTCACGGGACTATATTTTCCTCTTTTTACTATATTTTACAACCAAACTTCACAACGCTACCAAATTAATGGTGCTCTTTTCAACTGTCGTGATAAATTTTCCCAATTCAAAAATTTGCGTAATAATTCCGTGTTCTCAGTACGCGAAATTAAATTTTAATCCAAGCCTTAAATCTAATCAAGTCTTCAATCCATCAAAGTTAAAACATGGCAAATAAACGCAGGTTTGGATTAGGGTTTGGGTTATGGCTTGGATTAAGATTTACATGAGAACACGGAATTATTACCAAAATTTGTCTAATAGGGGAATTTATCCATATTTTTGAACTGATTGTATGACAACTGATAAAGTATGTTTTTACGTGTTTTACGATGGCCGGGGGGGGGGGCTAATACGAAGTGCGGCTTGGTAATATCTTCACTTAAAAGGGGAGGGCTAATTAGAGAGGTGGTTTATTTGAGATTGGGTCTAAATAGGTTTACATGCGGTGTGTCAGTAAAATTTTTCATCAAATTACTCCGGTTGCAAGATAGATGTATGTCAAAAACAGTAGCTAAAGAATAGTACGCTGTATTGTTGACGCTCGGTGGCAAAAGTACAAATATGTGAACCGACACTAAGTTATTTTCATCTGTTTCTGCTCCGCTGCTTATCAATTGTAGTTTCTCTTTTCTGATGACTTCTTCACACGAGACTTTGGCAACAGATTCTACAGCTTTCCCTGTTTCTCGCTCTCTGGCTTTGAAGGCAGCTCTGCTCATTGGAGGGCTATTCATTACTGATAAAATACTTTTCAGGTGTGTTTCACCAACCCCTGCATGAAGAGTAGCCAATGTAGCTTTAGTGTTGATATCGTATGCATTTGGTCCAGGCTTGCCAGACTTATTGTGGGATGAAGAGGTTTCAATTTTATTTTTATGTGAACAGAACTGACATTGCACAATGAGCTGGCTTGCTAAACCATATTGTTTTCACGAATGGTGTTAGGCAGGGAAATTGGACCTTAAATTTAAGAATTTGACATTATCTAGTATTTTGTGTAAAGTGAAAGGTATATTATTTTTTCTTAACAAAATTTTTTATTAGAAACTACAGAAAATAAATAGGTTTGTGTAATAGCTGTTTAACTAGTTTTAATTTGCTTGTGCAAGCTGTAACAGTTTTGTCTTTTGAGTTGTTTTGCACAGAAATGTTCTTGGATTTTTGTGTGATTATCAAGAAACAAAATCTTGTAATACATGTATGGTTCATGCACAAAGGTTTTTTAATTTATGTTTGATTTTACATATCTATGTAGTGTTGAATTGTCAAACCGCGTAGCTTTTAGACAACATTGACATTTCTGAAGTTCGCCTTTTAAATGATCAAGGTCGATAATTCTCGCTCCATGAGGCATATTTTCCTCCATTTTCTTTTTTCCTATCAATGGCAATCATTTTCCTGCTTAGTTTACCATGGATGTTAACGAAAAGTAGCGAAATTTTTAAAGACGAAGTTTGTTTTTGTTGTACTTACCGCTGTCGTCAAAGTCTCGGAACTTTTGCTACCGGTTCGGACGATGTTTTAGCTGCAGCTTTTCCTTTTCAAGGGAAGTATTTTTCGCTGATGCATTGTCAAACTTGCCAGTCGAAAGACTATTATTAGAGAGCTTTAGCAAACACGACGCGACGTCGACGAGGACGTGAAAATGGCGTGGACCCGCGAAATTCCACATCCGGTTTAGTCTAGGACGCTTTCCACGTCCTAAAGAGGACGTCAATCGAGTTGTTTTCACGTCGTCTTCAGGACGTCAAAGTTTTGTTCTTTTTATTAAAGAAATATGACAGTAGGCATCCAAATAAACACTGTAATTTGTTGTCTATGTATTGTTTGCTAGTTCTAGGTAAACGTTTTGTGAAACGACAAGGTTGCTTCTTAGTATTTCGGTAGTTTTTGGACGTATCGGCTTTTCACAAACGCTTTCGCTGCTAATAGCAAAACAACAAAATCGCAAGCAATTTTAGCCGCTTCAGTACTGCTGCTATTATTCATCAAGTGATATATTGGAGGGTATAGAAACGGAAGGTATAACAAAAAGCATTTTTTAAAAAAGGAAACAAGGAAATAAACAAGATTTAACATAGTCAAATCAGTAAAAACTCGAGCAATTGTAGCTGTTTTGTCACAAGAGTTCAAAAAAGTACAAGAATTAAAAAACAGATTTCAGACAGAAAAAAACTATCAGGCGCGGATCTAGGATATTTAAAAGGGGGGTGGCTGAAGAAAAATTTTGAGAAAAGCGCGGCAAACAAACTATAGCGCACATATAAACAATTTATCACGACAATTATCACGACGGTATATGTATTCAAATGTACAGGGTGAGTAGCCGGGAATTTATTACGGTTTATTTCCATGGGTCTTTTAGTAGAGGCTGGCACAGTCATGTGTGGAGGGGGGTGGCTAGCCACCCTATCCACACCCCTAAATAAAGCATTTACCATAGGCAGCCCATGAGATACTGGAGCACGCTCTGATCTCAATAAATTACTGAATAACTGATGTGTTCATTTGTATATATATATTCCCAAGGTAGGCCACAGGTCACCCGGAATGCGTACAGTTTTAATATAGCGTTCAGTGGGACAGCATCTGTTACATAATGTATATGTTAACACAAAGGTTGGCAAGTAAATACAAAACTGAACACTCGTACAAAATTTAAACCACAAAAAAATCTGCAAAAAGACTTCGATATTCATTTAAAACATACCCATATTGAGCAGACATAAATGAAAAGCATATACGTTGTGTTTTTGTGTCAATTCAACATTTTTTACCCGACGACATTCGCGAAAAGTCATCAAATTCTTAGTTGATTTTCGCTAAAACTATGCGCGCGATGCCGGCTGCTTGCCTTACGTCACAGGAAAAAGCTCCTTGATTGGCCTGGTGAAAACTCAATTTTTTTACCGCGAAAGCAAAACCGGGGGGAGAAATGTTAAAATTTTCAAAGAGCTACGCCAACGCTGCGGAGGGAAATTTGAAGTGAAAGCTTTTTTAAAAACAACAACTCAGTAACAAGTGCAAACAACTGCGAAAAATTTTAAACTGAAGTGCTAAAGATGTGAAGAGGTGCAAAAGAAGAAGCATTGTATATTCATTGTATATTACGCAGCTCCCCGGTTTTGCTTTCGCGGTAAAAAAATTGAGTTTTCACCAGGCCAATCAGGGAGCTTTTTCCTGTGACGTAAGGCAGGCAGCCGGCATCGCGCATAGTTTTAGCGAAAATCAACTAAAAATTTGATGACTTTTCGCGAATTTCGTCGGGTAAAAATGTTGAATTGACACAAAAATACAACGTATATGCTTTTCAGTTATGTCTTCTCAATATGTGTATGTTTTTAAATGAATATCGAAGTCTTTTTGCAGATTTTTTTGTGGTTTAAATTTTGTACGAGTGTTCAAATTTGTATTTACTTGCCAACCTTTGTGCTAATATATACATTATGTATAGATGCTGTCCCAGTGAACGCTATATTAGAACTGTACGCATTCCGGGTAACCTGTGGGTAGGCAACTATATCGTAAACTGTACGTCACACGCTTCGTCAAAATAATAAAAAACTCCGAAGAAAACAGAAAAATGAACCTAAACACTTTGAAGGTGGATAATTTTCGTACATGGTTGTGTATAACATATTATTATTATATATATATATATATATATATATATATATATATATATATATATATATATATATATATATATATATATATATATATATATATATATATATATATATATATATATATATATATATATATAGTATAAATATATTTTAAAACGATTTGAATTCGCAAGAAACGAGAAGAAATCGACGATGTTTTAGCCGGTATTTTTTTTGTCCTGATGCGAGATACTCCAGCCGGTTATGACGTAAATTTAAACGCAACCTGATTGGCTATCGAAAGTAAACAAACTTTGCCAAAAAACAGCAACAGGGGGGCGGTAATGCTTATATTTTATAGCCTTTGATAAATATAGACAAAGGCCTCTGGTAACTAAATAGCCGATACGAATTGCCGATACGCACTCGTAAAAACAACAAGCTCGTATTATTAAAAGCGCAACATGTAAAAAGGAAAAGCATCAGAGAAATTTTGCCCGGTAAGTAATTTTTTCTTTTCTACTATTTGGGCTAATTTACAGCCGCATTTTATTGAGTTTGTTTTCAATTTTTCATTGCCCAATCAAAAAAACATGAAATTGTTTTTTGCCTTTTCAAGTATTCAGTTAGCTACCTGCAGCTATGCAAAAGAAGCTTGCAAGTTGGTGAAAAATGCAAGAGCCCATTGGTTTTCTCAGCACAAGCAAGCTTTTTGTTTGGTAAGCTCTCGATATTTTTATATTTCCTGAATATTTTTTGTTTCGCCAAAATAAAATGGTTGTTTTATATAAATTGTTCACAAAGCATGTTTATTTTGTTCTATTTTCCCTTCGCTTTTTTATGTAAAAATATAAAGGTATAATATATATAAGAGTATAGCTTAATTATAAAAGTGCTTATGGTCGAAACCAAACAATTAATTAAGCCATGCGGAGTTTGTAAAAATCTATAAATTAGCTATAGAGCAATTAATAAAATTACTGCGCTGCATGCAAAGTCGCTACGTAGCTACAATAGGCCAATTGACACTTGACAAGTCTAATACTTCGACAATCTTAAACAAAACAATGGCGGTAAAACCGAACAAAAAATCAATAAAAAAGGAAAAAGTAGCACTACAGAACATAATACATGCTGTATAGTAATTCTTTATAGCATGAGAATGATGAGCGGATAAAGATGCGAAGTTAATTTCACAATTGATATATCCGCGTTTATAATTTCAAAACTGTACTTACCTAATTGGTGGCTCAAAGATATCATTATGTATACGCCAAAACGTTTCCCATGTTGTTTCCGATGAAACACGAGGCTTTCTTGCATTCCAAACAAAATAAAATATCATAAAATCACACGTACAAAACTTCGCAAACGTCGCTCACGTCCATATATAATTTGCTGCCATGTCAAGAAGTCAACTCCATTTTAGCTGTCAAATTATCCATACCCGTTGTTTTCAGTGAAGTACGGAGTTCTTCTGTCGGCTGCGCCAAAAAAACATGCCGCACGGGCTTTTGCCAGTTCTGACAGATTGCAAACGTCGCTCATGTCCATATAAGTTTCTGCCGGTTAAAAATTAAAAAAAACCCATCTAAGTCGATAAACGGTGGATTAAAAACCAAATCGCAACTCCATTTCAGCCGTTAAATTATCTAACGTATTGTTTTCAGGTGAAACACGAAGTTTTTCTGTGGTCAAAAGCAGTAAAACCACAAGCTTTTCATCTATTTCGAACTTCGGTCTTGTTTATAAACCATGCATGAAAAACAACTCATCCGAGCCGATTTTCAACCAAATTTCAACATCACTTTAGAAGCAGAACCACACATCGTCTTAAAGGAGCAGTGTCATCTTTCACGGATATGCTTCTGCGCATAATAAACTTGAAAGCGTTGAGCCAACGTTTTCAAGTTCGGAATCCAAGATGGCGTCTTCAAAGGAGGGCGAGCATGGTCTGAAATTCGATATTTCCGGATGATAAAAAAGCAACGGAATAACAAAGGTCGAAGGAAATTATGCGACAATCAACGCAAAAGAATTTATTTGGTATATAATGTATTTAAAGCATGGAGAACGCAAAAATCGAGGCTGGATGTAGCCGTTGGAATTGCAGTGATTTCGCCGCACATCTGTTGTCTCTTCAATACAGAAGAAGGTAAAAATAATGCAATTTATGTGCTTTAACCAAACTGAATCTATAAGAAATTCGTAAAATAGCAAGAAAATAAAGAAATAAAATATGCGTGAAAGATGACACTGCTCCTTTAAATGGATTTATACAAAGCTTAAGCCTTTTCGAACATTCTGTCGTTGCAACTTGCAAGCACCACGCTTGAAAAATGTTTCAAAATAATTGTTTGACAAGTTTCATGGTCATGCATGTGAACACGAGCAGGACGCACATGCTCTCGTCGAATTTAATTTATTCAATTTTTGACGAATAATTAGCAATAGCAATTATATTTTCTATATTCATAACGCTACATTTCTAATAATAATATTTGCGCTTATTTAATGGACCATTCCCCTTTTAGACCTCGTTCACACGGGATTGGATCCGTATGGTCACCATATTAATTTGACAAGTTTCAAGACGAGCACGACTCTTAAATTTGTGATAATATTACAGAACTTAATTAAAACGTACCATAGAGAAAGTGGTAAGAGTAAATGTGACCGTAAAGTGACCGAACTAAATGTCGAGATCACACAGATCCGGTCTCGTGTGAACCGGGTCTTAGATAAACTTTTGAATTAGGAGTATTTATTAGCACAGCTGAAAAGAGCATCCTAAATTTAGTAAAATTGTGAAGTTTGGTTGCAAAACATTGTAAAATGTGGAAAATATAGTCCTGTGAAGTTGGCAAATTTTGTATACTTTTGTATTAGGCGCGAAAAAAGTGTAATCAGATTTCGAAATGTGATTACACTTTTCCGCGTATAATACAAAAGTATACAGAATTTGCAAACTTCACATGACTATATTTTTCACATTTTACAATATTTTGCGACGAAACTTCACAATTTTACTAAATTTAGGATACTCTTTCCAGCTGTGCTAGTGAATATTCCTAATTCAAAAGTTTATCTAAAAGGGGAATGGTCTATTTATGTAGTGGAAAGCTAGCGCTAATAGGAATATCAAGTTGACAGAAGAACAGGATGTTGTTGTTAAATTCGCCCATACTGGGCACATGTGCATTTTCGGGACGGCCGGCGTTGGCAAGACTACCGTTGTGGAAAGGATTATTAAGTCTCTAACAGCAAAAGGATTAAAATGTCAAATCGTGTGTTCGAGTGGGATTTCGTGCGATGCATATCATGGTATGGCGAAGACTGTGCATTCTTATTACGGATTGCAGACAGCTGAGCTTCCTGGGAATTTAGTAGTTGGTCGTTCGCCAGGACGGAAGGACATTTTCTTGCAGATTGCGGACACGAAAGTGCTAATATGGGACGAAGTATCCATGACGAGCCAGCGCATTTTCCATATTGTTAATGCAATTCACCACCTGGTTTTCAACAATGACCTTCCATTTGGTGGAATACAGGTTATTCTTGTCGGCGATTTCTGGCAACTCAAGCCAGTTTCAAGTCCACTCGATCCTGGAAATTCTGTCACTTCTTCGCAACGTTTGGACAAGGTATTTTCGCATCGTTTTGAGTTACGGAAAGTCTTGCGGCAAGGAGATGACGAAGATAATTAAGTTAAAAGATGCTCTAGATTTTCTACGAGGAGGTCAATGCAATGACGAAGTCGAGCAATATCTTCAAAGCCTGGCAAGAGATTTGGATTCGGTTGATATGCTTTCAGAGATCCATATTTATTTCAAGAAATTATCAGTTGAGATCCACACTTTCAGACTTGGGAACAATAAGAATTGAATTCAGCACAGTTCAAAACGTAAGTCTATATCGAAATATTTCATTCTGCAAATTTGGGCAACGCAATTGCTTTTCTAGACGATTTTCCCGTGATCGGCCAACGGCTTAACGGGACCATTGAACTGTAATAGATCTGGAACGACAACTTCAGTGTTTTGAACCTATGATTGGCTGATGCCGGCGCGCTGGAAAATCAACATTCAAAAAGACTGGGGAGAGGTCGGATTTGGTTTTCGAGGAGTGAGAATTTTTTCGAGCAAAAATTGGCAAGAAATTCCCTGTTTTTGTCGAAAGATATCATTGTTTGGGATTCAGACCAGGTTTCCTGTTTAGTTCCAACTGTCTTAAACCTATCTGCAGGAAAAAGTGAGCATTTTGACTTTAATATTTTTAAAAAATTTCAAATGTTTGTACGTGTCAAAGAAAACTTTGCTTTTGAGCTAATAAAAAATATACAATGAAACCTTTAGACAGTCCCAAACTTATTTTGCAGTGAACGCCAGGTACTCCTCTTTATCCTGAACTTTTAATCCTTGCTTTAACCCTTTCAAAACATGAAGAAATTGACGTTTTTCATGCATTTTTCGTAAGCAATATTTTTTAAATGCATTTTTTTCGACCCTAAAACGTTCAATCTCCCTAAAACTTCGCATATGGATATATTTTGCACGGAATTAAATATTTCCTGTGGTTTCACGTCTTGTACCAAATCGCTTGGCACACTCCATTATATAAAAGTAATCGCTTCAAGCAATGTTTTAAACGAATAATTTATTACAAAAAAAACACACAAAACCCTCTCACATCTCGACACTTTTTCGCTTCCCTAGACTCCTACAGTCCTACACGTGGTCCACTTCCGGTTTTTAGTCTTAATTCCTAGTATAGGAAGTGTCAATTTACTTCCGGTTCTCCTAAATCTACTCCGAGTCCGTTCACCCTCCCCTAAAAATTAACAAAGTTCAATTTTTACACACAACTTACAAATACCAATGTCAACATGACCTATTGTCTCAAATAGCATCGTCTTCTGCTAATTCACGAATCTTCGCTTGTGCATCAGCAGCTGCCTTTCTTTTCTCTCGATTAGGTTCCTTTGTCGGCTCTTCTTCTTTCTTCACTATGGTCTCCCTTTCTGTACTTCTAATTTCGAGGGGACAAATTGCTTGAATAGGCCGTTGAAGTCTATTCCCCTTATGTAATAGAGCCACTCCTCTGGCGACACCATCTGCTCCTCTTACAATTCGCAAAACCTTTCCTTTCATCCATCTCCCACGATTCTTCTCTTCGCCCACAATCAGAACAATCTCTCCTACTTCCAATGACGGCGTTCTATTTCGGTTAATCCGATGACTTTCCATCAGCCCGTGGATATACTCCTTGCGTAATCGTGTCCACGCATTCTGTCGAGCCTTTACTAAACGTCGATGAAACTTCGCAAGTTCTTCTTCCTCTTCTTCGGAATCTTCTAAGATGTGTGATTGCTGTCCCCACATGACTGAATTGGGAGTTAGCACCTCCTCGCCACCTCCATCACTCTCCACATATGTCAACGGTCTATAGTTTAAATGTCTTTCTATGTCCATCACAACGGCTTCGAATTGAGCAAAGGAAAGGTGCGTCTTGCCCAATGTCTTATAGAACACTTTCTTTATCTCTCTGATTAATCTCTCGTACATGCCACCCCACCACGGTGATGTGGCCAGGTTAAATTTCCAACGAATCTCTTGAGTGGCAAGATGATTCTGCAATTGCTCGCTCTTTCGTGTCATACGAATCCATTTCGCTGTAGCTTTAAAAACAGTGGCGTTGTCCGACACTATCAAATTCGGTCTTGTCTTCCTCGTTATAAACGAATTCAGCTTGCTTTGGAACTCTTCAGCAGACTGAGACTTGCTTGTTTCCAAATGTACCGCCCTGGTAACCGCGCACGTAAATATTATGATGTACGCCTTCCCTTCTGACTTGTCTTTCTTTCTATAAACCAAAGGTCTCGCGAAATCCACCCCGTATGTTGGAATGGCCATACATACATACATCAACTTTATTTAAACACGGAAAATCATCAGTATAGTTAGTTACAAAAAGATTAAAATATTTTAAAAAGGAGCAAAAAGAAATAGATACTGTTCTACCTGATTGCCGTGTGGGAGTCAGATCGATTATTTATTAAGACGGCTTCTAAACCTGTCTTGAAAGCAGCGAGAGTGGTTACTGATCTAAGAGATTCTGGCAGGCCATTCCATAAAGAGGCTCCACTGTAACTGAAGGAGCGTTTCAAATAGTCTGTGCGTGGTTTTGGGACATAAAGTTTGCCATAAGAATCTCTCAGATTATAAACACTCTCACTAGGAGAAAACATCTCTTGTAAATAGAATGGTGTATGTTTGTTATTAGTATTAAACATGAGGATTGCCTTTTGCTTTAATCGCTTAGTGGACAATGATTCCCAATTAAGTTCTTCAAGAAGAGAACTTGATGAAATATCATAAGATGAACGGGTAATAACACGGGCGGCCCTATTCTGTAATTTTTGTAATTTTTCGCTTTGCTTTTTACCCAGGCCATCCCAAACAGGGGAACAATAGGAAAGATAGGGCTCCACCAAACTTTGATAAACTCGAATTGCAGTTTCTGTTGAAATAAAATCTCTCATTCGTTTGAGAGCGCCAATACCCGAGGAGACTTTTTTCGTGATATTATCAACATGATATTTCCAAGTCAAGTTCTCGTCAATTGTTAAACCTAATGACTTAGACTTCAGAACTCTATTAATGTGTTTGTTGTTAACACATACTTCCACATTCTGATTATCAAAGGTTGAAAGTCTTTGACGAGATCCAATAATCATAAATTCAGTCTTAGCAATATTTAAGCTTAACTTATTTGCCTCTAGGCATGTATTTAAATTGGCTATTTCAGCATTCATAAGATTCTCTAACTCAGAAAGATTATTACTTTGCGCGCTGATGTTCGTATCATCAGCATACATTCTAGGTAAACCCTCGTTCAAGCAGTTAGGCAAGTCATTGATATAGATCAAAAACAGAAGTGGGCCCATAATGGAGCCCTGTGGAACTCCATGGGAGATAGAGCGACAACCAGAGAGTTTGCCATTTACGTAGCATTTCTGTTTTCGATTGTTTAAATAGGAATTAAACCACGATAACGCATTGTCATCCACACCATAGCACTTAAGTTTACGTATAAGAATTTCGTGATCAATTGTATCGAAAGCTTTCTTTAGGTCAATGAAGATCACTCCGTTAAGCAAACCCTTATCAATATTAACGCACCAGTTATTGGTCGACTCTAACAAAGCTGTGACGGTACTATATGATGCTCGAAACCCTGACTGATAGTTCGACAGTAAATTGTTACTTGTCAGATAGGAGTAAAATTGGTCATAAACGGTTCTACCAAAAACTTTGGCAACCGCCGATATGATTGAAATCGGACGATAATTACTTAGATCACATTTTGCGCCATTTTTGAATATAGGTAAGACTTTTGCCATTTTCCAATCATTCGGATAAATCCCCATAGAAAGCGATCTATTAAACATTTCGGTTAACGAAGGTGAAAGAATATCAGCGGCTATTTTCAATAATCTACCTGGAATATTATCAGGGCCGGTCGCTTTGTTTGCATTAATCGTTTTTAGCAAACAATTTACAGTGGACAAACCAATTTCCTCGAAAGAAAACACACTATGTGTGGATTGAATATAAGAAACGGGATTAACATTCGATCTAGGTATTTTGTTCGCAAGTTTCTCTCCTATCGAAGTAAAATATGAATTAAAGGCATCCGAAATTTCAGCCGCATTAGTGATTTCATTACCGTCAAGATTGACTTTCTTGACATTGGTTACATCACTCACTTTACGAGAGTTCAGATCGTTGACTAGTCTCCAAGTTTTCCTTGGATCTTTTCGTGCAGCCTCAATGTTCGTGATAAAGTAGTTATGTTTAGCCTGCCTAATAATGTTGTTAGTTTCATTTCGAGCTTTCTTATATTGTAACCAAATTTCATCGTCACGTGTAGTATCGAATTGCCTTTTTAGATAATCTCTTTCGCGAATTTTCTGAACTACATGTGAAGTAATCCAGGGAGACTTTCGTTTCCCTATACGTTTCTTTTTAAGTGGGGCATGTTTGTCAATCACAGACATAAACAAATTCAACCATTCAGTCCACATATCATTGGGGTCGTTATGCCGACAAACCTGCTCCCAATTTAGATTATTTAAATCATTCAAATATGCATATTCATTGCGTTTTTGAAGTTTTTCTTTTCAACAAAAGTATTTACCGGTGCCTTATGATATGTACATTTCCGAATAAGGTATACCAGAGAATGATCACTTATACCAAGAGAAAGAACACCGGAAGCTTTTACTTTATCAAGATTATTGGTAATACATAGATCGATTAATGTTTGTGAGGTATTAGTTACTCTTGTAGGTTCAGAAATTGTCTGAGAAAGATTGTAAATATCAAATATATTCAAAAGCTCAGACGTGTTAGAATTTGGTGTGTTTGACAATAGGTTACAATTCAAATCTCCAAGTAAATACAGTTCGAAATTCTCAGCATCTATCTTATCAATAATTTCCTCAAATAAAGTAAATAATTGTTGGGACGAGCTTGGAGGTCTATACCAAGTACCCACCAAAAACGGCCTTGAACGAGGATTAGAAATTTCGATTATTAGAATTTCAAGATCATTATGTGCCAGATCTTCACGAACTCGAAAGTTTAGATTACTTCGTATATACATACAAACACCACCACCATTTCTACCATTAACCTTACGGTCTAGCCTAACAACATCATAGCCTGAAAGATGGATTTCACTATTGCCGATGGACGAATCTAACTTAGTTTCATTTACAGATAATATATCGATTTTACTATTGTCCATAAAGATTCTTAAATCATCAATGTGAGCTATCAAACTATTTATATTTAGACAAGCGATTGCAAGACCATGGCTGAATAATCTAGTATATGGAGCTTCAGTATTAGAAATATGAGATGCGGATAAAGAATTAACTGACTCTCTTACGGCAATTTCCTAACAGGAATTAATGTACTTAGAAATGTTCTTTGCTACAATAGAAGTTCCTTTACGATTAAGGTGCAATCCCCTTGTGTTTAGACAAGACAAATTAACCGATTTATGATCAATAAAGGCCCATTGATTTTTAGAGCATATTGCTTTAATAAGCTTATTAGCTTCCGTTGCTTTTGCCGATAGATCAGATTTATCTGATCGTGGTAATATACTAGAGATCACAATGCTGGTTGCTGGGGAATCTTCTTCGATTTGGGTTGCGAGATTTGCAATCCCTTCTGCCACTCTCTTAGCAGATAGATGTTTTAAATCGTTAGTTCCTACGTGTAGAATGACTTTATTCGGCTCCTTACGAAGGATGGGCTTTAAATAGTCTTCCATGTCCGTCATATTTGCCCCAGAAAAGCTCTTGACGACAACATGGTTGTCGGTATTAGAAAGACGCCAGCCTTGCAAATTCTGGACAATTGAATCTCCTGCAACAACAGTGACATTTTTCGCAAAATAATTTGCATGTTTGTTATGCGTTTCTGGCACAGTATGCAAATTATTGGTGCCGGACCCCTTCAAGACGAAAATTTGGTAGCGAAGCAGTAGTCGACGGTACCAATGGTTTGGTTGCAAAAACTTTGCAGACGTTGCAATTGTGAATATGTCTCTTTACCAATGAGCGCAGACGGGGAATCCACCAGTTTTCCCTGATTTCTGCCATCGTGCTGGCGATACCAAGGTGCATGACTTTCTCATGGACGTGTCTAATCAACTTTCTTACAAAAACTCCGTCTTCCAGATATACTGGTGTATAGTTCGGGATTCGTCCTTGACATTTCAGGACCTTCGTTTCTGGATCTTCGAACAGAGACCAACCTGGTTGCTCGAGGTTTCGTAGAACGTAACGTTGCTCTCTTCGTATCCAGCAGTTTTGCGCCTCTGATAACTAGTCCGTAGTTAGGGGTCCCCGTCTCTTCTTGACCCGATTCTTCTTTGCTCGTAAGTTATATACAAATCTAAGAATCCACGTTGTAATACGAACCGTTTGCCAATAGGTTCTTCGTCGCAAAAGCTCGTCTAACTCATCATCATGCCGTTCTACTACGAATGAGACAAGTTCCCGAATGGGTTTCTCTTCATGTAGCGCTTCAACGGACGACTTAAGGCTTGGTTGTTCCGGCCACTCTTCCTCCTTCAGCAACCAATCCGGGCCTTCGAACCAACCACTCTTCTCCATCTTGTTTAAGGATGCCCCTCTACTTCCAATATCTGCAAGGTTTCTTCCACTTGGACAGAACTTCCATTGGATTTCCACTTCTTGTGTGATCTCTGCTATTTTCTTTACGCGATTGGAGACAAAGGTCTTCCAAGGTTTCCCTGGATTAAGAATCCAGTAAAGAGATACCAAACTGTCCATCCATATAACTACCAGTCGAATGGGCAATCTTTTCAGCGCACGAGTGAGGTTTCTAGCCAGGTTTGCTCCCATATGCCCGCTGACCAATTCTAATCTAGGCACTGATGTATTTCGTTTGGATAGACGAGACTTTGAGGCCAAAAGTCCTTTCGACTTCCCAGAACCGTCCTCGACAACTGCAATCGCTGCAGTACAGCACGCCATTGTACTCGCGTCCGAAAACAAGTGCAGATCAATACCCTTAGTCTTCCCAGAGGACACTAAGTTTCTCGGTACCTCAACATCTCGCAACTGCTTCGTCCAATTATTCCACTGTTGGGTAATCCTTGGGGAAACATCTGCATTCCAACTTCTTTCACCTTCGCAGATGTCTCTATAGATCCGCTTGACTTCGACTGTCGTTGGTGAAATGACTCCTAATGGATCGTAGATTCTCCCTAATCGGCTAAGTATAGCTCTCTTGGTTAGCTGACTAACGTCGTTTTCACGCACCTGAACTTTCAGGGTGTCCTTCACCTTGTCCCAGGCATGTCCGAAGATCTTTCCCGGGTTGGGCATGTTTCCGCTCTCTAAGGCTAACACGTTGCTTTCCCATTTGTGCACGGGAAATTTCCGTTCTCTAAAATCTCCGTGGCTTCAGACTTAAACTTACGTAAATCATCGACTTTGGTTCCCGTCACCATCAAATTGTCTACATAAGTGTTCTCTCTCAGCGTGCTCGCCGTCTCTTTAACCGTGTCTGGCTGTTGATCGTAATGGTAATCTAACGTCGCACCCAACATGAAGGGGCTAGCTTCGGCGCCAAATGGAATACGCGAAAACCGAAAATGTTCTTCCTTTCCTTTAAACTGAAAAGAAAGCGAAACGCGTCCCGATCTTCCTCGCTGAGACCAATCTGTAAGAACGCCTTTTCTATGTCTCCTATCAATAGGTATGGACACATCGGAGCTCGAACAAGTATGTCCCACAACAAGGGTTGCAACGAAGGGCCAGGGTACATGCATTCATTAATACTGCTTGAAGCAGGTTGTGGCTTGGCGCTAGCGTAGAAAACCATCCGAGTTTTCGTAGTTGTTGCTTCGTGTTTGACGACGGGTTTGTGAGGCATATAAAATACCCGCTCCCCTGTAGGAGTGTCAGGTACCTTCTCTATTATTCCGGCTGTGACTTGGTCAACGACAATTCTTTCGTAATCCTTCCGCAAGCTCTCGTTGCACTCGAGTCTCTTCTCTACCCCTTTCAAACGTAATCTACTCTGCACTTCATTAGTCTCGTTTAACTGCGCGCCAGGTATCCACGGTACCTTTACCTCGTATCTCACATGTTCGTCTTTAGTAAGGTTCTCTTTAAACTCTCGGTGCACGTCAAGTTGATCATTCTCACCCCGATCTTCTACCCCTAACACGTCTAAACTATACAGTTGCTGACAATCCTGGACCTCCCGAGAGAACCAACACCCGTCACTCTGAAACTCCCCACCGTGGACTGTCCAGCCAAAGGTGGTGCCCTCAACTATGGGATCACCGGGGTTCCCCTTCAAAACTTCCTCCGTTTTAATCCTACAGTACGTAGAATCTCCCAAGATAACATGCATTTGATACTCATCTCCCTGCGTCATGTAGAAACCCTTATCTGCGGTATGTTTGTATTTCGATTTCAAATCACTCAACTTTGGACGGAGCACTGTTGTGAAATCGGATAGCTTACTACCAGTTAACTCTATCTTCTCACTCGTCTTACCGTCAAGCGATGTCATAGTCACTTCGAAAATTGGCAAGGATTGTTTTGTAGTCCCACTAAGAGTGACTATCTGACGTGTTTCATGCCGAATTGGGGTCAACTTTAGCATTCGAATGGCTTCACTTGATATAAAATTTCTGCTGGACCCAGAATCTAGGTACGCCCACAGAATTGTGCCCCTTACGTTAATGGGAACCATTGGTGGAAGTGTTTGACCTTCGATTGGTGACGTATATCCGGTAAAGACAGGATTTTCGGGGTTATTTTCCTGGTTACATAAACTAGTATGATGCCTGCTCTGCATTTAATACATCCTCGGCTGTGGCATTTGTTAGCCCTATGTCCACGTTTGCCACAGTTAAAACACAATTCATTGTCGTAGAAATATTTTCTTCGTGCTTCAAGTGTCACCACTGTTTTACAATCACCTCCCCAATGATCTTTCTTACAAAAAATACATATAGGAGACATTGTCTTACCAGGTTGATGCTGCTTACCATTTCCTTTCGATGTGAACCAAGATCCTTCCTTTCGAGCTTCGCCAGGGTCTACTTTATGTCGACTCAACCATTTCCGAATTTCGTCGATAAGGGCCGCCATGGTCCAATCCTCCCAAGTGTCATCTGTACGTACAAGATCCGGCTTCACTTGTGGCAGTTTATTCACGGTTGTCATGACAAACCCCTTCAGCATATCAGCTTCGCCCAACGTCAACAAGGCATCATAGTTCTTACTCAACGTCTCGTAAAAATCTCGAATCTTGACGTAATTATATCCCTTGACCACGGGCAGGTTTACGATTTCCTCAACATGAGCATTTATCACTAACTTCGTCTGTCCGTCTCCCTTTTTCAACCGATTCCACGCCGTTTCATAGCCAACTTTCCCTGGCTTTAGGTTAGCAATTTTGTCCCTGACATTCTGATTTACCAACTCCAACAAATATAAACTTCTCTTCTTCCGTAATCGCCTTCACATCTACTTGTGTCAAAAATATGTTTTCAAACCGTACCCAATCAGTCGGTGTCCCCTTAAATGGCGTAATTTTCAATTTTGGCATCTTCACTGTTGTCGTCCTCGCTGATTTCTCCATTTCCATTTTTTGTTGCGTCATTCGTAGCTTTGCCTCCATCTTCTCTTCCCATAATCTCCTTTCATGTTCTTCCTGTCTCTCGCGAAGTTCCGCCATTCGCCTCTCATGATGTTGTTGTCGTCTTTCTTCTAATTCCGCTTGTTGTTGCTCACGTTCACGTTCCAAATCCCGTTGCTTATCCTGGATTTCCCGCGATAGTTTGTTTTTGTCTTGAACCAACGATAAATATCGAGATCTCACATCCTTTTTCCATTGTCTAACCGCCCGAGGAGTAACACCCAAATCGAGTTTTAGTTCCTCTGCTTGTGCTATAGTGTCCGCTAATTTGTCGATAATTTTGTCCGCCCACTTATGCAAATTTCCCATCTCATCGTAGTCCTTATTTCGTATTAATTCGTCCGTTTCTTCCAAGAAATACTTAAGCTTCGAAATTTCTTTGTTTATGTCATCCTCAAGTTTCTTCTCCGTCTCGCTAACTACACGATTTTGCTCACCAGACTCGTCGTCCATGTCGTTATTAAATGAACTCGCAATGTGTTTCGTATTTTGTCGCTGTTTTCCTTTCCTAATTCCCAAACTAAATCCTCGTAATCCTGGTCACGGCACCACAAATGTACCAAATCGCTTGGCACACTCCATTATATAAAAGTAATCGCTTCACCCATTGTTTTAAACGAATAATTTATTACAAAACAAACACACAAAAACCTCTTACATCTCAACACTTTTTCGCTTCCCTAGACTCCTACAGTCCTACACGTGGTCCACTTCCGGTTTTTAGTCTTAATTCCTAGTATAGGAAGTGTCAATTTACTTCCGGTTCTCCTAAATCTACTCCGAGTCCGTTCAGTCTTAGTTCTTACTTGAACTTTCAAAAACTCAGAAAAAGTAGCCAAAATCTTGCGGATTTTTCGCCTTTGCTTCAACATTTTTCTGTGATAGTGCGATTTTTGTCAAATTTTATAACATATTATATAAATTCAACTGTCATTGTTTAAATATTTCTGAATCTTAGAGATCTGTTAGTAGATTTAAATAAAGAATTTTACGGATACAAAAATGATATTTTTTTCACGAAATTCTTAAAAAGGACTGGGTCTACCTGCAAAGTGAACACAAAGTCGGCTTCAACTTCCCCCCCTGACTTATCGTTCCAGATCTATTATAGTTCAATGAACGGGACAAATTGAACAAATCTAATGGGGGGCAAATTTAGGTCCCGGATGTATAGCGATGAAAGCATACTGTTTTTGTCAATTTTTGCTTGTTTTTATGACCAGTATGCACACAGATACTGACTATACTAGGAAAATATGTTTTTAGCTTTCTAATTTTTGAAATTTTAGGTGCAGACAGCCACATTTTTGTGTAAATACCTGAGTTTTTCAACCTTAGGTTCTCCCTAGCAACGCATGGCAACCAGTTTTGACCGGCTTTTCCGGGTAATGACCCAAGTGTAGTAAAAGAGTACGAGCAAATCTTAAGGTGAAGATAGATACGGGTGCGCAAGGCCACACCTTACCTGTGAGAATGTTCCGCGAAATGTGTCCAGGAAAAGTCGACGCTGCCGGGGTCCCTCGAAGAAACGCAGTTCAGAACCGTCACGTAATCCTGACTGCCTATAATGGCACAAAAATACCACAATATGGTGCAATACGGCTTCAATGTCGATACGACGGATGCAAGTGGATCAGTACAGATTTCTACATCGTTGATTCAGAAAGCCCAGCTATTCTTGGTCTTCCAAGTTCTCTAGACCATAAGTTAGTGACACTCCATTGCGAAATCAGAGAATCGAAGGCAAGTGATAACAGTAGAGAGTCGAAGTTAAGTGACAACGGCAGATATGTTAATACTGTTGGTGATCTAATGGCAGCATACCCGGAGCAGTTCGATAAAATGGGAAAACTCCCTGGCGAGTACCATATTGTCCTGGAAAGAGGAAGTCAACCAGTGATACATGCACCGCGTAAGTGTCCCATACATTTGAAAGGCGAGTTAAGACAAGAATTGGATGACATGGAACAAAAAGGCGTTATAAAGAAAATGACGGAGCCAACAGATTGGGTAAGCAGCATAGTGATTTCAAGACCTAAGAACGGAAAGTTGCGTGTGTGTCTGGACCCAAAGGACCTGAACAAAGCTATAAAACGATGTCACCACAAAACTCCGACTTTGGAAGAAATCACGCACAAGTTCGCAGGTTCGAGATACTTTAGCAAGTTAGATGCCAAAAATGGATATTGGTCAGTGGTGTTGGACGAGGAAAGCTCCAGGCTGACAACTTTTAATAGCCCATTTGGAAGATACTGTTTCCTAAGGATGCCATTCGGGTTGGTGATGAGTCAAGATGTTTTCCAACATAGAATGGATCAGATCCTTGAAAAGTGTCCCGGGACAGTCAGCATAGCCGATGATTTCGCGGTGTGTGGGAAAACGGAGGCGGAGCATGATCAGAACCTGCACAACTTAATGGAGGTCGCGAAGCAACACGGATTGTTCAATAGCGAGAAGTGTGAGCTTAAGGTGCCACAAATCAAATTCTTTGGTATGATGTATGACAAAGACGGCGTCCATCCAGACCCGGCCAAGGTGAAGGACATAAAGTCGAGATGTTCCCCAGAAAGTAAGACAGAGCTTCAAGAATTCCTAGGAATGGTCACATATATGTCTCCGTTCATCCCAAAATTGGCGGAACATACAGCCAATCTAAGAAACCTCCTTAAGAAAGGGATCGATTATGTGTGGTCAGAATCGCATGAGCGAGAATTTCGGAAGATTAAAGGACTTATTTGTCAAGAAACTACCCTTACGTACTTCAGTGTTGGGGAGGAAACAGTCATACAGGTGGATGCATTTTCGAGAGGACTTGGTGCTGTCTTACTTCAAAACAACAAGCCCATAGCGTTTGCGTCAAAGTCATTGAGCAGTACGGAACAACGATATGCAAACATAGAAAGGGAGTTACTGGCCGTAGTGTTTGGGTGTGAAAGATTTCACACTTATGTCTATGGGAAACATTTTACTATTGAATCGGATCACAAGCCATTGGAAATGATCCAACAGAAACCCTTAACAGCTGCTCCCCCGCGTTTACAAAGAATGCTACTTCGTCTACAAACGTATGATGTGAAGATTACATATCTACCAGGAAAAGAAATGCTGTTGGCAGACAGCTTATCGCGTTCTCCAAGTACAAATAGCACGACGATCGACTTAGATCTGCAAATCCATCACGTCCAATTTACATCACAACGACTCGATCAGATAAGACAGGAAACTAAACAAGATGCAGAATTAAATCAGTTAATGGAAACGATCGTGGCGGGATGGCCAGAGAAGAGGAGAGACGTACCCAAACAAATCCAGCCATATTGGCCATTCAGAGATGAGTTAGCAGTAGAAGATGGTCTGGTTGTAAAGGGACCACGAGTAGTCATTCCACGAAGCCTAACGCCAACCATATTATCCAAGCTTCACGAAGGTCATCAAGGGGTAGAGAAGTCTAAACTTCGAGCGAAAGATTGTGTATACTGGATCAACATAAGTAGGGACATAGAATTAATAACTGCACAATGCGCCACCTGTCAACAGTATAGAACATCACAGATGAGGGAGACATTACTCCCACATGAAGTCCCTACCCGTCCATGGCAAACCCTAGGAACAGATCTGTTCGAGTTTGAGAGTGATAACTATATGATTATAGTAGATTATTATTCAAAGTTTCCATTTATAGAGAAGATGCCTGTCCATTGTACTGCCAAAGCTGTTGTAGAAGCAACTAAAAAGCTTTTCTCAGAGCAAGGAATCCCCCAGAAAGTCGTAAGTAATAATGGACCGCAGTTTAGTTCCTCCCTGTACGCAACATTCGCGTAGGAATGGAACTTTGTACACGTGACATCATCGCCGCATTATCCCCAGTCAAACGGCTTGGTTGAAAGGTTCATTCAGACTGTCAAGTTTTCCCTCGGTAAAGCAAAGGCCAGTGGGAATGACCCCAACATGGCACTGCTTTGTATTCGCACCACACCTGTGGATAGCAATGTTCCGAGCCCTGGAGAACTATTATTTGGACGTAAACTACGGGGAAACCTTCCTGTGCGAATACCCAACCGAGATCATCGAAGAGATGAGGTATATGCACGGCTCGTGGAGAATCAACAGAAACAGAAAAAGTATTATGACCAACACGCCAGGGATCTTTCACATCTAGTACAAGAAGTCCGGATTCAAGATCACAGAACCAAAGAATGGCAACAAGGCACGATACGGAGGAAATGCCAGGAACCACGAGCATATGTGGTTGAAACTGAAAACGGTAGTTGGCTACGTAGAAACCGACGGCACATCCGGCCAACAACGGAACCTGAATTAGGACGTGTATCAGAAGCGCAAGTAGGAGAGGAACCAGGACAATCAGAGGTGTCTATGCGCCAAACCAATAATGAACAGGAACAAAAGAATACAGCAACTGATGCAGGTTATAGAACTCGATCAGGAAGGGTTATTCGCAAGCCTGAGAGATATGGACAGTAAACTGTAAAACAGCAGTATGTGAGAACTTACGAAACTGTATTATGATGAATATAGTAATCCAAGACGTTAATTAGGTTCTATCAGTGTATGCATGTTGCAATTTGCTTATAGTATTGTGTCGAGATGATAGGTTAAGTATCTTAATAAAATTTTGAAAAAAAGGGAGATGTAATATATGTATAAGTATGTAAGATATTAGTCAATTATGTAAATAAGTACTCTAGGATTTAGGGCTTTACTGCATGCAATTATTGTCACTTCTAGCTAGACATTGAGGCTGTAAGCATCGCTATTAAAATCTTTTACAGTGCGAAAAAATCGGAAAAAGTTTTTCTCGAGCTTTCTCGATTCTTGCTGTGAAAAGTCGATAACCGGCAGCCAATAGGCGCACAACTATACATCCGGGTCTTAAATTTGCCCCCCGTTAGCTAGCTTCAATTTGTCCCTTTCGTTTGACTGAATTTGTCCTACGATGCCCCCTCTATTCTTTTATAATCTCTATGTCCTCGTCGACGTCGCGTCAATGGTCGCGTCGTGTTTGCTAAACCTCTCTATTGAAGCGCGAAGCCATTTGACGTCAAATACAAGAGCCAATCGCTATGCATATTCGTCATTCAAAACGTTTTCCAGTAGGGTCATGGCTTTATAGGATACCCTAAAGGTCGAAATGTTGAGAGAGCGCTGGGACCGAGTTGCCCCTGTGTTTTGTGTATCCCCATACATATAATAACTATCAATATTGAGTCATTCTTGGGTTGTCACATTTCTCACTCACTGGGACTGTATCTACTTCACCAAATTTAGCTAAAGAGGGAGCGCGTAGTGCGACAATCATTACTCGCCCTTCGAGCTCGCGCTTTAGCTAAATTTGGTGAAGTAGGTACAGTCCCAGTGAGTGAGAAATGCACAAAACACAGGGGCATCTCGGTCCCAGTGCTCTCTCGATATTTCGACCTTTAAGGTATGCTATAAAGCCATGACCTTTCCAGTAGCAGGTTGATTGCATCCAGTATAGTGACAACATAGGCCGCCCAGCTAAGCTCGCATGCAGTGGCACGCACGCACGCGACTGCTCCAACTAAGCTCGCACGCAGTGGCTCGCGTGCGTGCGTGCCACTGCGTGCGAGCTTAGTGGAGCAGTCGCGTGCGTGCGTGCCACTGCGTGCGAGCTTAGTGGAGCAGTCGCGTGCATGCGTGCCACTGCGTGCGAGCTTGGTTGGGCGACTATGGTGACAAACGAAAAATTCAACAAAACACTAAAAACTTCGGCCCGTACACAAAGTATTTAAGCGGTTTTCTTAAGAGAAACTCACCACAAGGGTAGTAAATTTATCCAGGCACACACTGGTCTTTGTAGTTCATTACGTTTTCTTTGTGTATTTATGCTTTATTTCATGAGATGTATGTTTTTTAGTAATTTTAGTTGCCAACCTTATGTAATTAATATACAACAAGACGCCTGCTAAGGCGTTCACTCCGCCTGCCAAAACGAAAATGATCACAAGGCCAGGCAGGGCTTTAGTTCATTGGGGGTGGGGTATATTCACTTATTTCTGTTCTGCCCAACGAATTCCTTTTTAAATCAGTTATTATTAGGGTACCTTCCAAGGCATTTTAAGACATTGCTAGCACATCTTTTGTAATCACTAAGACAACCAAAAATCAATGTCCACATATATTAAACAAGATTCTTTTGTCATAATACCACCAACATATGCATGTTTTATTTTTGGGTAGTTGCAAGTAAAGAAAATTTTACTAAAAGTGTATACAATACATAAATATATTAACCTGATAGCATCATTTAAATCAATTCTGCAGCACACTGCCTGAAGTCTCCACGATATAATTTGTTGGGAACTTTAGACTAACATATGTATTTCTGGAATTGGAATGTAAAATGTCTCTTACCTTTTATAATTGTATGAGATCCCACAAGCAAATAAATCATTTTGCACGAAATATCAGCATCTCAACATAGGTAGAAATAGAAAACCAAAGAAAGAAATCACAACAAATACTTCGTGATTAGAATTAAGAACACATTTCCTAGACTCACGCCTTGATCATGGAATAATGGAGTCTATCAAAATTTGCCTTTTTATAAAACATTTCTGGAGCAATGTTTTGATAAAGAACCTTCCTGTCACTTTTTGTTAACTATTACATGTTAAAAATTGTGTTTTGTATATAGATATTTCAGTAGAATTTGCGTTTGATTCTTGTGTAGAAATTTCTAAATTTCCTTAAAAGTAGGAACACAACAGAAAATGACGGAAGCACGCTCTCAAAACTTAACCGCGATACATCGCTCCTCGCTAAAGTTTCGCGGTGGAATTTGTCGTTTTAAAACACTCTGCATGAGAATCTTTGCACGTAAAACCTTCTTGCGGTTTAGATGTTCTAGCATACATGTTAAAATGCGTGTTTTGTTGACATATTCCGCTTGAAATTGAGTTTAAACGCCGTGTTTAGGTCGGCTCACGCGGCTTGTGCCCAGCGGTATTACCCATTAGCGCTGCACCGACTTCTGACCATTGATCTGAATAATACTGGATCACGCATACACAAGTTATCGCCGCCATCTTGGTACTCCAGGTCCAGTGTTCTTTGTGAGTTTTCAATTTCCGTAAATTTCCTTAAAATAAGGAAGTTTATTTATCTATTGAAAACATGAAAACATAGATATCGGAGACCATAGATATAGGAGACCTAGATTGCTGACGTATACCTAGCGCGCGTGACCCCCAATAGAAGAATCCAAGATGGCGTCGCAACCGGGCAAAACTAGCAGCTAAATTGAGGAATTGCACCCGGTGCACCATCTTGAATTTGTCCGCGTTTGAGATCTGGACGCTAGCTCTTACCGGAAGCCATATCACTAACCGGAAAAAGTTAATTTAATGAAAGAAGTCGAATTGATACAGCCACTAACTAAAAAAGATGTCAACAAGATGGTAGGTAAATATCTGCACCTGCATATACTCTTACTATACCCACAAAATTCAAAGCCTAATCGAGCATTATGCGTGTGTGTGTGTGAGTGATAAAAAATAAAAACTAGCATTAAACTTACTCGTGCTTTAAACCTGCGCTGTTACTTTGGCTTAAGGGCTTTAAGGCCCCGTTTACTATGATCCTACGTCTAGCATTCAGTTAAGAAATCATTACGTTTAATAATATTGTGTTTACACTATGAGGGAGTGATTTGCCGTAGCATCGGAATAACAAATCACTGCGGTAAATTAACTAAATTTGCGTAGCGTTGTAGTGTAAAAACTCGGTCTGTTTATATAAAAAATACGCGCCGAAATATGACACTAGATTACTTTGTATTGCTGATGAATAACCTCACAGTATAGTGTTATTGCTGTGGCAATCGACCATTTACACCACAACGCTACTCCTAGCAATAAGTTGCGTCGTCGTTACGGCATAGTCTAAACGGGGCCTTTAAATATAAGAGCGTGTGCCGCGTTGTTCTTGTCTAATTCATAAATAACCTTTGCGGAGGAGAGAGCTTCCGACTAATGATCTGTTTCCGGTAAGAACTAGCGTCCAGAGCTCAAACGCGGACAAATTCAAGATTGTGCACCGGGTGCAATTCCTCAATTTAGCTGCTAGTCCGGGCAAAAACTAGGAATAGTATTACGAAAAACAGGTTTTTGGGCTTTTTTGATCGTTTAACTGCTGCGAATCACGTTCAACTGGACTTTTTTGAAAATAAATCACGTTGCGGAGGTTTTGAACCTGAAATGAGACGAGTGGACTAGATTCTTACAAAATTATCGTTCGCTGAAGATTCAAAGGAGTGGACGTTTTGACCGGTTCCGTTAGTTTGCGTGGATTATTGCACTTTTAACACTTCGAATCACGATCGATCGCGTATATTTAGGAAACGATGTTTATTATCTATGTTTTAATTGTGAAAAGGAAAGCGTTTGCCGAATTTTATGAAAAAATATCGTGGGTTAATTTCCTCAGTATCAGCAGCTATACGCTGGCTGCACATCCACCTCCACCTCCACCTGGAAGGCAGAAGTTTGTTTGTTTGTTCATTATGGTTTTTATGAGTTTATGGGAAATGATTGTTTGTGTAGAATCTGCTGACAAAGTAGCACAAATGTAAAAACAAATTATTTAAATAAGTATGAAAGAAACCCATGTTTCCAATTGGTTTCTATTGATTAATGATTATTGATATCAATACATATAATTTGTGTAAATCTGAGAAGCTAAGCATAGTTTTAGAGACTCATGATATTATTAAAGTGTATGTGAACATGCATGGGGCTTGATAACATGCATGTATCAAATTAACATTTAATATACTTGAAGCAAAGATCTGTTAAAATGTTAAATGACCAGGTTTTGTGTCATCAAAACTCAGAAAGTGTCTGGTATTGTAAATTATAGATGTACAGCTTAATAAAGTTCAAAATACATATTGCTGGTTGCCAATCTGATTCTGATTTTGCTCAAAATCAATTTCAATATTGAACTCTGCACATGAAAATCGCACCATTTGCTAACAAGCTGTGCCTGTCACAAATGTGTTGCAAAGATGAAAACAAGTTGCGAAATGCTGTAATTTTATAAAGCTCCTGCAAGCTTGTTAACAAGACATTTATAAATGCTTGTAAATGTGTGGGAATGTAAACACAGTTTTTGCAAAACAGTTTATTATAAAATCAGATATTCTTTAGGATTGCTACAGAGATAATTAAGCAATATAACTTGCTACAGAGATAATTAAGCAATATAACTTGCTACAGAGATAATTAAGTAATATTGACTTCTGCCTATAGGTATCAATTTTCATTTGTAATAAATATGACATCTCTGCAAGCCCAAAGCAGAACTCTGCATGTCCATTATTAGCTTATCCCAACTTAAAGTCAATCATGCTGCCTCCTGCAAAACTTGTAGTGTACCTGTACTGAAGGAGTTTACGCAGATGTTCAATTTCACATTTAATACTAAGCAAAAATCAAAATAACACTCAATATCAAAATCACTAGAAGTAATAATTTGCAAAAAAGTTAGATTTACTACAAGAACATACTAAACAACCAGTTGTCTACTCCAGAAGTCTTTAACGAACGATATTTGATATATGATAAACATCGTTTTCTAAATATATGCGATCGGTTGTGATTCGAAGTGTTAAAAGTCCAATAATCCACGCAAACTAACGAAACCGGTCAAAACGTCCACTCCTTGAAATCTTTATCGAACGATAATTTTGTAAGAATCTAGCCCACTCTTCTCATTTTGCGTTCAAAACCTCCGCAATAGTGATCTATTTTCAAAAAAGTCCAGTTGAAGGTGATTCGCAGCAGTTAAACCATCAAAAAAGCTCAAAAACCTTTTTTTGTAATACAATTCCTAATGTTTTTGCCCGGTTGCGACGCCATCTTGGATTCTTCTATTGGGGGTCACGCGCGCTAGGTATACGTCAGCAATCTAGGTCTACTATATCTATGTAGGAGACCTAGATTGCTGACGTATACCTAGCGGAGGTGGGGCCAACAAGAGAAATCCAACATGGCGGAACAAGAGGGCAAAAAGACTATAAACTCTATTACAAAATCGAAGATTTTTGCAAATTTTGCCGTCCCCTTATTTCGAAACTCATCTGATCAAGTTTTATGGGAAGGAGAAACATAACGCAAAGATTTTAAGCATATATTTGAGTAAATTTAATGAAAAGGCGCAAAATTATTCATCGATAAAAGTTCATGTGAAATGGTCTCTTGGTGAGTTCGAGCGTTTCTTTGCCTGAAATCCTGGCTATGTCGACACACAGCCTCTTGGTTTCCCACATTGCAACAAGCATTCTGAGAAAAATAGAGGAATAGTATGAGAAATAATTGTCGTAATCGTATTCGTTCAAGACTATTACTGTATTAGACATTTAGACTTGAAGTCACATGTCGTGTCCACCAGAGATTGCTTGCAGTGTTTGTTTAATCGATTTCAAACACCTAGCTGCTGGCTGCTTCTACAGACTGATCGTGGACGAATAAATTTTCAGTTTTAATTGTTAACTTGAGTGTCATTTCTGGCTTTCAACTCAAGTGATATTAAATATTATTCAATTAACTGCTATTAAATTTAAGTAATTTTAACACTACAATTATGTAGGTGCTTATTATATTGAGGCAACTTACCAAAGTTGAAAAGAGCATAAGATCAAAGGCTTGTGCTCATTAGCTTTCATCATATGTTATTTTCAACTTGTTTGGCAAGGTAACTCACATCCATTAATAGGTGCCTGATAGTGACATGGGAGAGAACACTTACCAACACAAAGTTGGAACATTGTGATGACTAATATCAATTTACTTTCATTCAGAAGTTACTGAAACTGCAAGATCAGCACCAATTTACTTAAAAATTAGCAAGAACATTTTTAGTTTGCAGACACTATGATTGAGTGTTATGGAGTCTTCATAATTTACAGATATGCATTTGAGATGTTAGAATGAAAAAAGTTATTGTACAGGCAATTGTTCTCTTTTTAATATAATATTATTTTACATTGTTTATTTATACTTTATGCAAGTGTGGAGAGTTATTTCTTAAACAAAAGTTTGGTGATATTTTTTCTGAGCTGCATTGTTATATATTATTATAGGACATAACTATGTTTCACAATATCTTCTCATTAAATTCTCACTATTATGCTTGGATGTACAAAACTAGGTGTCACATTAAAGTAATAATAAAATTGACTGCATTCATGTGGTAATTTTTCAAGTAAATTTTTTATTGAATTTGCTGTTTAGGGCTATTTCAGATATGCTAGAGCACCTTTGTCTCAAATACATATCTGTAAATTATGAAGACATGACCATAACTGTCAATCATAGTGTCTCCAAACTAATCTTGCTGATCTTGCAGTTTTTAATAACTGCTGAAATGAAAGTAAATTGATATTAGTCATCACAATGTTCCAACTTTTGGATGGTAAGTGTTCTCTCCCATGTCACTATCAGGCACCTATTAATGGAGGTGAGTTACCTTGCTACACAAGTTGAAAACTGCATATGATGAAAGTTAATGAGCACAAGCCTTTGATCTTATGCGCTTTTCAACTCAGGTAAGTCAACTCAGTTATCAAATATGATAAGCACTTAATTGTAGTGTTAAAATTACTAATAGCATTAAACTGGGTACTATATAATACCACTTGAGTTGAATGCCTGAAATGACACTAAAGGAAACAATTAAAACTGAAAATTTATTTGTCCACGGACAGTCTGTAGAAGCAGATGTATGAAATCGATTAAATAAACACTGCAAGCAAGCAATCTCGGATGGACACAACATGTGATTCCAAGTCTAATAGTCTTGAACGTTTTGAACGAATACGATTACGAAAACTATTTCTCATACTATTCCTCTATTGTTTTCAGAATGCTTGACGATATAGGAAACCATTCAAGAGGCTATATGTCAACATAGCGAGGATTTCAGGCAAAGAAACGCTCGAACTCACCAAGAGACCATTTCACATGAACTTTTATCGATGAATAATTTTGCGCCTTTTCATTAAATTTACTCAAATATATGCTTAAAATCTTTGCGTTATGTTTCTCCTTCCCATAAAACGTGATCAGATGAGTTTCGAAATAAGGGGACGGCAAAATTTGCAAAAATCTTCGATTTTGTAATAGAGTTTATAGTCTTTTTGCCCTCTTGTTCCGCCATGTTCGATTTCTCTTGTTGGCCCCACCTCCGCTAGGTATACGTCAGCAATCTAGGTCTCCTATATCTATGATTGAAAATGCTGATTGTCCGCCATCTTGGTACTCCAAATTCTGGCTTCACTTGATGCTACTGTATGCGTGATCCAGTATTATTCAGATCAATCTTCTGACCTCTGAGGTTGGCGTTAGATCATATCGAGTTAACGTACCATGGCGTCATTAATTCTTATATTTATTAAACACGTTCAAGTAGTACTATATAAATATTATTTTGAAACACAGTTTCTTCGTTTTTGTGCTGTGTCGTGGTGGTTAAGGTCAGGTCTTCCACGCCGTAGTTCGGGGTTCGGATCCTGCCGATGACTATTTTATACTTTTGAGTCAAAGTTTTTTTTTCTAAGTTTTTTTCTTTATAGTTTGGGTCAGGGTTAGGGTTAGGGTTAGTTTTGGGGTTGATTGACAATATATTAATGCAAAAAATTTTTTCAACCACCTCTAGACTCTTAAATTCAGGTATTGCAAAAACCGTGACGTCATGGTACGTTAACTCGATATGATCTAACGCCGACCGACTTCTGACACCGAAAAAAAGAAGAAAAAAACAGAAACGGGGCGAATTTAAACCTCCGCCTCTCTGACGTTATATATCCGCCAAAATTCAAGTTTGTTATTTGGGATGGTTTTTTCGCATTTGGCAAGAGATATTAGTGATCCAACATCCAAATTTTGTCGTCAGCATTGAACATTCAACTTTTTATCAGCATTTCAGCATTAAACATTGAACTTTTTCAGTTGTCAGCATTGAACATTCAAGTTTTTTGAAAGCATTCAATATTCAAGTTTTTGTCATAATTCAACATTCAACTTTTTGCTAGCATTCAATATTCAAGTTTTTGAAGTTTGAATACCCAACCGCAATTCCAAAGCACTGTGGGCCCAGTCTCAGTGTTCGGAACTGGTTCGGAACTCGAAAGGTGTTCGGTGTTTCTTTCGATATTTCAATAAAAACCATAGAGATTATAAAAGAATAGAGGGGCATCGTAGGATAAATTCAGTCAAACGAAAGGGAAAAATTGAAGCTTGCTAATGGGGGCCAAGTTCACGGATATTCTTTGAACATAGTCTAATTTCATGAGTACCCGTTGCAAATCTGTTGAAGGGTCACTTGAAGTTTCGTACAGTTCTATTGCATCTACCACATCAAATAACGCTCGGCTCAAATAAACCGCATTTTCCATTGTACTTGATCACTTCTAAAGGAAAAAACTTCGAAGACAAATTTAATCAACCAAAACTTGCAAATTTAGGTCCATCACATTTTCAAAGGCTTGAGTCGTCGTTGTTAGTAGGATGCGGTTGGATGTTCAAAAAGACGAAATTTCAACTGCTGACTTGAGAGTTGAATGCTGACAGAAAAAACTTGAATATTGTATGCTAGAAAAAAGTTGAATGTTGATTTATGACAAAAACTTGAATATTGAATGCTTTCAAAAAACTTGAATGTTCAATACTGATAAAAAGTTCAATGTTCAATAATGCTGACAACGTACTGAAAAAGTTCAATGTTTAATGCTGAAATGCTGATAAAAAGTTGAATGTTCAATGCTGACGACAAAATTTGGATGTTGGATCACTAATATCTCTTGCCAAATGCGAAAATACCATCCCAAATAACAAACTTGAATTTTGGCGGATATATAACGTCATACGCCTCACCTACGGCAGGCGGAGTAATTACGTAATACAGATAATCACCGAGCCAACGGCGCGAAGCGCCGTGCGAGGGTACTAATTCCGCACGGCTATTTACACCCGGGAAAAGGAAAGCATAGCGAAGTCTGAAGTTCATCAAATATCGCGGGCGCATGGTTCAAGGGTGGCGGTGAGTGGGTGGTCATCACTGATCTCAAAAATATGGCGGACTACATTGCACTACAATATTTCGTATTTTTCCAAAAAGATTTGGCAACTTTCGCAACCAACGATGGGTGGTCATTTCTGATCTCAGGAATATGGCGGACTATCAGGAGTAGCAAACACTTAAGGCATCCAAAAAGGCGAGAAATAAGACGAAAACGACTGCCACAAGACTCTTGAAGAGAGATTAATTCGGGGAAAATACAGAGAAGCGCCAAGAATTGACTATGGTGTGAAACACAAGACAAGTTTGTTGATAATGAGTATTTATACTTATGTTTTAATGCTTTATAAAGGCCGGCGTAGCCGTACTCATCCAGTCTATTCACTGCTTAAACTCAAGAGTAAGTTTATGTTTTGTAAATGCAAGACTGTCTTCTTATTACTATTAGTGAGGTTCAGATTTGACTTCCTCTACCACTACCGCAGCCTTTTCCGATTGTTTATCAATTTGATTGGTTAATCGGATAGGTACTGTACGACACATCCGATTGGCTGAAAGATAGCTTAAGGTAGCGGTAGAGGTATTGGAAGCCAAATCTGAACCTTTCGAATGTAATTAATAGGTCGTATTTTCTAAGAAATTTAAGCTTACATTAGGCGTAATAACATACTGATGACAAATGTTGTGCCATTTAAAAAAATTGCCAATAAAACAAGGATTAAAAACTGATATTTTGTCATTTTCAAAAAATATATAGAAAGAATAACAATTGCCGTGTTGCTATGACAACAACCTATAGAGGTACTTCATGTAATTCCGAAAATATAGTTGCATGCTCTTAGTTAGTGGCGAGGGGTTGCTGCACATGGAGATTATAAATAACACTAGAGGAGGCATTGTAATCTTTTTCACTGATAACAAAAGGGAGCGCGTTTATTGGGGGGCAAATTCAAGTCCCGGATGCAGAGCCAGACGCTTATTGGCTGAGGTTATGCTTCCTTAGCAACCACCTTAGCAACAGCAGAAATCTGTATGAAATGCTTTCCTCGTCGTTGTTGAGGTCGTTTTGCCGGTTTTGTGGGCAAAATAGTGCTTTTTCAATTGTTTTTATTATTTTAGACAATCTCAAATGGTATTTTCAATATTTTTACGAAAAACATTTCAAAAAGCAGAAAAACTCGTGCCTGGGACACCGTGAATGAGTGAACATCCGGGACTTGAATTTGCCCCCCAATAGCCGCGCTCCCAAATTTTGGTTACAATTCCATGACACGCAATAACACAGTCACGAAATGAGCACGACCAATCAAATTTGTCGTTCTTATAAGAACGACCAATCAGTCTGTATTATTGCGTGTCATGGAATTGTAACCCAAATTACCCTCGATGTCCTCTCTAGTGTTATTTATAATCTCTATGTTGCCATAGAGATTATAAAAGAATAGAGGCGGCATCCTGATTAAAATTCAGTCAAGCTCGCGGGACAAATTGAAGCTCGCTAATTGGGGGCAAATTTAAGACCCGGATGTAACCATAGAGATTATAAAAGAATAGAGTCGGCATCGCGGGACGAACTGCGGGACAAATTGAACAAGTCTAATGGGGGGCAAATTTAGGTCCCGGATGTATAGCGATGAAAGCATATACTGTTTTTGTCAATTTTTGCTTGTTTTATGACCAGTATGCACACAGATACTGACTATACTAGGAAAACATGTTTTTAGCTTTCTAGTTTTTGTAATTTTAGGTGCAGACAGCCAGATTTTTGTGTAAATATCAGAGTTTTTCAACCTTAGGTTCTCCCTAGCAACGCATAGCAACCAGTTTTTGACCGGCTTTTCGCAGCGAGGTTTTGCAAAATATCTGCTAAATTATCCCACATCTGGACACAAATTGAACTTATTTGCCTTCAAACAGTTATCAAAATTGTTTTAGAAGTGCAACAAGGTGTACAACCACAATACTGCGATGTATTTAAACTTTAAGGACTTTTCTAGTGTGTTCATCTGATTTTTCGAATACAAAAATTGCATTTTCGCTCACAAATACCATAGACTATCCAGAAGACAGGGACTGGAAACGCTAGCTGAAGCGCGCGTGCAATCCGTGATATGGACAGCAGTAGATTAAGCGGGCTCATTTTGAACAAAATCAAATTCAAAATGGCGGAAGCTACTAAGGAATGGAGTGATGAAATCGAACAGGAGGAAATTGAACAAAATTGCGAAAGCGAGGACGAGTTAGTCGAAGACTATAGTGAAGATGACGAAGTACTTGAACTCAGTGGTACTTAAAACTATTTATTAAAATGTTTGTTTATGTATAACTATTAAAATTATACTTGAAAATTGCAAGTCACAGCATAAACACACAGTGAGTGACTGTGAGACAGAAGTTCTGTATTCTTTACTAGCACAGTACGTTTATACAACTCACTGAATCATACAATAAACACAGAATAAGTTTAAATATAATTAGTTTGCAAATGCTACACAATTCTGTTGTAGTTGTAGTGTGGAAAGTTTGGCCGGCAAACTGGAAATGCGCACTTAATAATTTTTAGTTCATGAGCAGTTGCACATTTGGCTGGTCCTGCTATACCATAGACTATATATTCACCTTACCTGGCTGTTCTTGAGGTTGCACAGTTATCTGTTGCATGTGCACACTTGGCTGCCCCTGATACACAGATTGTACTGATGGTTTCCAAAGTTGTTGTATCTACACGTTTGATCACCCTATGGCTGGTGTAAGCATAGCTAAAACAGTGTAAAATTTGAAAATAAATTCTACTACTGCTAGAGCACTTGCTATACTTTTGTTCACAGCACAGATGAGATATTGTCAAAAACTGCATACTTTCTACTTTAGCTTTAAATACGTGCACATTGTTGACCAAATACTTTGTAGAATATATGTAATTATGGCATATGTATTTTCAGGTGAAGCTTCATCTTCTACAACAGGAGCAACAAATGCCCAGAAAACACTTTCTGGTAAATTTAATACTTTTAAATTGAATAATATACTTAAAATGGAAGTCAAATCTATATATCTTGCACCTCTGTTCTGCACAGTGTCTATAAACAAGTTATATAATGTTGAATAATGCTTACCTTGAAAAAGTCAATGGTACTTTGAGGCTTAAGAGAGACCATCAGTAGTACTATCAAGTGCAGCAACAAATCTTTGTTTCTGGCTGTCACTATTGTGACTTTGTTGTATGTGCTTTCAACAGGAACAATCAACCAATGTTTTTCCTTGAGCATATCAAAAGGAATCCTTCTCTCTGAAAGGCAGTTCTTCCTTAGCTAACTGAATTTTGAAGAACATGCATTTTGGCAGAAATATTAGGAAGGTGTTATACCAAAAAGCACAATGTTCTAGTTACCATAACATGTCAGATAAGTCTAGTGATGTTATACGCTACTGTTGAAAGATTATACCTAATGAGAATACAGGGGTTTGTAATAATCCAAAATGTAGTTTCACCAAATTTCACTACTCTTGTTTGAAAATTTCTGGTTTGCTGCCAGATCTGTGGTACTGCTCAAGTTGCCATTTGTTATCCAAATTCCAAAAATCTAAAAACCTCCAAAGGCATGATTTATGCATGATTTATGCAATAAGCATGATTTATGGATTATGCATCAATTGTGATCTATTTTTCAGGATATAAAACATGACATTGATACAAAACAGATGCGCAGAACGGACTTGACTTCCGCTTTCAACACTACATATTAAGTGTTTTTGTAGCATTGCGATGAGTGGCACAATTCATATGAGTAATAAGTCGGTCAATAATAAAACGTGAATTGAGTTGTATGTCACTTTTTGCAGACCGAAAACTTAAAGCTTGGTCAAATTTGAAATTTTGGTCAAATTTTAATTAGTGATAATTAATACAATAAATACATTTATGAAATAGTCAAATATATTTTTAATAGTAAATAAACAAGTGATAGATAATAAATGATATTTAAATATCCAGGAGACATGTCTTCTGGATAGTCTATGTAAGTACTGAATCTTTCCTACTCTTGATTATTATACACAGAATTGGATGTTTCTAACAACGCTGATGCAAGTAACTACATACTTACTAACCTATATGGGGATGGCACGCAGATATTGAGAGAAACTTTAAGCCAGATACAAACAGATCCATTTAACGAAATTAAAGGATCCCAACATGAACAGGAGCTAATTTTGATCGCCGAGTCCCTTTTAAAGAATCAAGGTCTCTGTGATGCCAAAAAGTTTCAGCTTATTCTTGCCAAAATTTGGAAAGTAACTGTATCTGGTGATTCAAGGAAACGCCCGGAAAAGCAACGCGCGAAAATATGGCATGAGTTTCATACCCCTTGTTGTGATGACGAATTTGTGAGCGAGTTTACTAGTTATTTATGCACAGCTTCACTTGAACAACCTTGTTCCATACTTTTCATACAAACTTTACTTCGGAAGTTGTTTGAAAAACTTTTGCATTTGAAGTCAAAATCAAATATTACGGAAGTCTCTCATGAAGTGAAAATACCTCCTGTAGAAGAAAATATACTAAGATATGCTGCTGGGTTTGTGCCATTCTCTTTGAAGAGACAGTGTATGAAGAGGCAATCTAGTGACCCGCATTATAATGAGAAAATTGTATGTCTAAACTCGATTTCAGTGAGCAATGAAGTTGGTAACGCGCAAACATTTCTTGATTACACGAAGTCTTGGCTAGAAAAACAAAACAGAGGTGGTTTGTTTCAGCTCAGCAATGATGGTTATCTATTTTTTAGAGCGGTTGAACATCACTGCAGAAAACACTTCCGTACAGCATGCATTAGAAATATATCTGATTCAGCAAATATTAAATTGCCCGTACTTAATGCTGTAGTTAAGGACAACGTTGCGATAAAGCATTGGGAACATGCAACTGGCAAGCAAAATTCAGCTGTTTCTGCTCAAGTTATGCGGATGTGTATCGAACTATGGGTGAATATCAGAGGCCATGCGTTTGCGGCAAATTGGATTGAACAGTTTAGGCATATGCAGTCTAAAGAAGCAGCGAAAAAGAAGGCCCTACGTAAGGATTTAAAAAATATGAAAATATAGAATATACCCAAATAACTAATTAACATTATAACTAAAAAATATACCTGCACTATGTCTATGTATGAAATTCTCATTTCCTTTTTCGTTTCGGTAACGGCGTATTTTCAATAACTTCTGGAATAACAATACCATGGTTTGTGTTCCCAGAAACAGGAGCAAGTGCTTGTGATCCAAGAAGACGGAGTGCACTTTCATTTTGATTGAACTGTGCTACTGTCGGGTTATCATTGCCTCCTTTCATTTGCCTGTGTTTTCCGAAGTGAGATTCAATCGGATCCTGGTTAAATCGCTCGCTGAGGACGAATCTCATTCCAGGGTAGTTAAGCAGGTATTTTACTAATTCCACGAATGAATTCACTGAAAACAGAATTTATACGTCGTGTTGTTATAGATAATTACTTTATGGTATAGAAGAAATTGAGTAGTTGAAATGTTATAAGAATTTCTAATTTTTACCAGTCATTATTAACCCTTCTGTTGTTTGTTGGCTTAGTTTCATTTTCAACTTTTGTTTTGGAGGAACTTCAGACAAGGCATCTACTGACTTAGACCAGCTGTCAAGATAACCAAGGAATTCGTCCTTCAACCACTATCAATATGTAGAAAGTTATGAGTTACAGTATGCTCTTCGCGCGTGCTTTTTGTTTTTCATAAAGCATGAGCTACTGTAAGTATACGCGTATCTTTATTCTAATAGTTTTCATTTTGTATACCTTCAAACGAGGATCTTCAGGTGATCTGTACGGGGCGAGATTGGACTTCTTTCTTCTCGCTGCTTCTGTCAATGATCTCGTATTTAAGCAGTCGAAGAAAGCGTCAAACATTCGCACAAACTTAACTGTTCCCTTAACTTGCTCAGGGTAAAACATGTCCAGTGCGTTTGCAACAGAAGAGCTTAATACCTAAGAAAAAAATAAAGTGCTGAGTTTACTGAAGAATTAATTCAGCAATTCCAAATGAAAACACAAACCTGAGTAGCAAGATGTACTTTCATCCGTGAATGAGGTGTCAAATATATATGGTCGTATTTAAGTTTTGGTACCAATTTCAGTCCTTGACGGTTCAAATCATCTTTGTAGAGATTGACAATGTGTATCCAAGATATGTCATAACCACAATTCTGGAATTGTATGGACATATAATTTCAATATGTGGCCAGTGTTGGTAGCGGATAATAGCATCGGAAAGCAGCAAAATTTTCCACTCACTACCTAAACGATATGGCAGATTCGACGTTTCCAGCAAATTTTCTTCGTGCTACAATTCCCGACGAAGGGCTTTTGCTCGAATTTAAAGGTCGAACTGTTCTATCGTTTTAGGTAGTAATTGGAAAATTCTGCTAATTTTTTAAAGAAATATGAGCATGTCACACTCTAACACACTAACTCACTTAATGGGTATAAAACGTGTTGTTCTGTCAGTTGATTGCCAAAGCTAGTGAATGATAAGGTGTTATGCGCTCATGATCTGCGCATTTTAATGCTATATTTTGTACTTACCCATAAAAGACGTGTCTTTTTATTGCACCCACTATTCTCCAAATTATTCCCAACAGTTTTGATAAGGTGAGGTGGGTCTGCTACAAAAAATAAATCCCTTTCATCCAGACTGTAAAGATTCTTTGTCTTGTACACAACCGTTCCTGTCGATGCTTTGGGTGAGGATTTGATTGAACTCGAGGATTTCGATGAGGACGTGGTTGAAGAATTACTTGAGGAGGTACATGGACCGTGAATCTTCACAAATTTTCTGTTCGTGGACGCACCATCACTTGTACTTGCGATTACCTAAAGGTAAGATAAGATAAAATAAAGATAGATACGATGGGGATAACTAATAAATAAATCTAAATGATCTTATATTAAATTGGTATCATTATGCCATAACTATGATGTATTTTGAAAAAGATACCTTAAATCCAAGTGTTTCCAAGTGTCTTACTCCATCCCAAAAAAGGGGGTAAATGAGATCAGCTGATGTGCAACCGCTGCAAGGAAAATGTGCTAATGGGTACTCCAAACTGATGGAAACTCCCCTGACCATAAAGGCAAGCATGTATGTTGCAATATCAGGTGCGTTGGAAATCTCATTCTGGCATTGCTTCTCGAAATCAACCAACGCATTGTTAACATCTCCTAAATTTGCGAAGCCAATAAGTTCCCCGGTGTGTTTGCAATAAACTATGTCACTTTTGATCTTGACTTCATCGTGCAGTAACACCACAAACTTCTGCCAGTCTTCTAGATCATTATACCTTGCCTCTTCAAGAAGACGTTCAAATGACGATGGTTGGAACGCGGATGACATTTTGGTCCAATGGGTGTAATCTCGCAACGTTCTCTCGCTAGGGAGCTTAAGAAATCCAGAATTCCTCATGGCTGCATAGGCAGACGTTGATCGAAGCTTGATATTTAGGCACCACTTTATCATAAGCGGATGCCACCTTATCTGCCTAGAATCTTTACAAGATAGAGCGTGCATTTGTCCCTGCCAGAAAAACCTTAATAAAAACATATTTAGTGTTAGGCAGTACAGCAGTGTTGTATGACTCAGGTCCAATCTTGAGGGTATGACTTGATCCCTCTGGACTTGGAAAAGTAGGTCGAGTCCTGTACGAGGACGCTAATTTACGATTTTTTATTAGTGTGATTGTTTTGTTAAAATTAGGAACTCTGTTGTCTCAAAGACAACACAAATTGTGAAAACCCTAAGGCCTCCAATGAATTTTTCACGACACGAAATTAAAATGGAAAAGGGACTTGAACTCGGACTTGGGGTACAGGTCTTGCACTACTGGATTACAGTACAGTACTATGAAGAATTTACCTGCGAAATGTTCCTATTGGCAATTCTTCTAAATTATTGTCACTTGTTAATATTTCTTTCAAAAAATTGTTCATCTCATCATCCAGAACATGTCCTTCTTTGTCAATGGTTTCCTGCACTTTGGATTGTACTCTGTTTAATGACCGTTTTGTAGCTTTCAATTCCATGTGCAACTTTTTAATCTTCGTATCTTTCTCTTCAGAGGAAAGGTATCTGTAATTGACATGGCTATCGACTGCAGTTCGTTGATTTGTATTTGCTTTCGCTTGCCTACTCTTCATCACACGTAAATAATTCCGTTGTTTAACGCACTCATGGCATCGATCTTTCTCAGAAGTCAACAACAAACATTTATCTGAACGAATGGTACTATTATAAATAGAACCATCTTGTTTTTTCACTTCAAATCTTGTCTCTCTCGAGATTGCCGTCTGATTACCTGTCTGCACGTCAATATCAGGGTTTCCGCAACATATCGTACTCGAATCGACGACATTTACTAGTTCCAGGAGTTCGTCTTTTGTTCGAAGATTTTGAAACTTTTTCAAGCGTGCACATCCAGGTGAGTCAAATTTTGTAACAACTCTATCGAGAACTCTAAGTGACCATGATCCATTACTATTAACGATAATAGATTTACTTATTACTGAATTTTCGGTGCAATCGTGTTTTCTCTCCTGCACATATGCGATCTTAATGGTTTCGCCATCTGTTTTTATCAATGCCCATCCAAGAGGTAGACTAGCAGTGCTAACTGATTTCACTAAATCTGAAAATGTGGTAGGGTTTCTGTTTGTTTCAATAGGTTCAATTGGCTCAAGTGTAGAATTGTCACGAGTAAGTGTGCTGCTACTGTTCACCTCTCTCACTGCAAATGGTGCTGTATCGCAGACCGTTAGACGATTTAAAGCACTTGCTGCATCCTTTAGTAATGCATTTTTATCTGCATACAAACTTTTCTAAACGTAGAAATATAGTAATGAGAAATCACAAAAATCCATGGGCTTGGGCATCAAACTATTTCCTTAATTTTTTTTGGAACTTGCAGAAATTTTATCCCACTACAGTTACAAGTAGCTATCCTACTGCAGGACTCCTATTACACTTTTATTGTCAGTTTCTGGGGTTAAAGCTGGCAGTGTGCGCATATGTCTTTGAAAGACTGTTATCCTGAAATTTCTATGATTTGTGAATATATTTGTAAAAAGTAAATTGTTTTTCAAATAGTTTTCTGAATATCAAAATTAAAATTCTCCTTCCAAACGCTGTTATGTCATGGTCACATGATTACGTGCATGTGGTGCAGACGTACAGTTCTAAAGATTCTAAACGATAAATGAACATGGTTGCTTGACATGGCCACATCATGACCAGTCATTATGAAACAAAATGTGTGTACAAACTGTCTCGAGAGGGAAAATGAGATTTATTTACGTTTTTGAAAAAACAACACATTTCGAAAGCTACCAGGAGTGCCAGCTGATCAAGTGAGAAGCGTTTTACTCGAGAAATGAAAGCATTTGTATGAAGGATACTAGTTTGAGAAGATATCTAGTTCTCAGTTCATTCATGTTTGGTGTCAAAAGACGGACCACTTAGGTATGGTTTAAGTTTATAATATATTTACCTTTTTGAGCTTTTCTAGTTTGTTGTGTAGTTGTTGTTTCGTAGCTTCTTTTTTTAACGCGTTAAATCGTTTCTGTTTCAATCTTGAAAATCCTTTTTTGTAAGGCATCTATATTTGAAAAAGCTTTGTCAATACAGTTAATTGAAAAAACAAAGGCTTATATGAAAGGCATTATAGCACGTTGCTTTCGTTTTTACACAAACTACATATGATGATGTTCTGAAACTTTAAACTAAAACGTAAACTAAAACATGTAGACTTTCTTGTAGTCTGTTCAAAAGCATACGCGAGAACAACAATGGCGACTTTCGGTTTTTTGAAAAATAATACGCTCGCAGTTCTGGCAATTTAAAACTTTATTAAATCAAAAAAAGATTTGAAAAAGCAATACGTGCACATTTTATTGTTTAACTGCTTAGAATAATATGAAAATAATGCTCTGAAAATCGCACAGTAATTAATGTTTCAGAGTATCAACTAAGACAAGAACGACAATGCGACATTTTTTAGTCTAAAAAATAAAACGCACGTAGTGCATTTTTTAGTCTTATTTAATAAAAAGAGTTTTCAAAAATCAAAATGTGCACAGTTTATTGTTTCCTTGTTCAAAATATATAACAATTGTGCTCAGACACTCGCTTGAAGTGGAGTTATAGGGTTTAAACTAGCCATATGCGACGAGAACAACAATGGCGATAATTTTTAGTAAAAAATATTACGCGCACAGTTTATGTCAGTTTTCAGCTTTATTTAATCATGAAAAGTTCTAAAAAAATAATATGTGCACAGTTTATTGTTTTCTTGTTTTAAATATATAAAAATAATGCCCTAAAAATCACTCAAAGTGAAGTTTCAGGGTTTAAACTATGTATACGTGATGAAAACAACAATAGCGACATTTTATAGTCAAAAAATTAACGCACGTAGTCTTTGGCAATTTTTAGCTTTATTCAATCAAGACATGATTTGAAAATGCAATAAATGCACAGCCCTTGTATTTTAGTTTAAAGCATTTAAAAGTAATATCTTGTAATTTGCTAAAATCATTGTTACAGGTTATAAAATCAAGGGCATCGACATAGCGACTATTTTATACTCGGGTGTAAAAAATGCTTGTTTGTGCTGCACTCACAAAATAAAACGTTGCTGTAACCGCTCTAATGCACCCTCGATTAACTTTCAATGCTAGTTTTAGACTTTAAAAGGCAATTTGTTTCTTCATTCTCCAGTTACAGGGTTTAAAAAACTACCTAATTTATGTGCAACATTTTTTTTATGAACGCGCTTTACAAAACTGAAATAATTTATAACTATTTATAGTCTAAATTAAAAATGAAAGCGTACTTACCTTGACAATAACACGATCTCGAATGTTGGGTGAAAAAACATAAATTAAATATACTGATTTCAACAAAATGAACAAAAATTAATCAAGATTCACAATTCTTCAAGAAGTATTTTGTGAAAAAAAAAGACCGCGGTTGCGCGGCAACCCTAGGGATTGACGTGCTAAAAGCCATATCACGGATCGCACGTCAGCATCATACGCGCTTCAGCTAGCGTTTCCAGTCCCTGTCTTCTGGATAGTCTATGCAAATACTCAATATTAAACATACCCAACTTTATCCTGTATTCAAAACACAAAATTCAAACCTTTCAAGGCAATCCCGCACTAATCTTTAACATTTTCGCCTTAGTTTTTATTGAAAAAACTCTTAGTGCGAAAAATCGGAAAAAGTTTTTTCTCAGCTTTCTCAATCTGTTGTTGTGAACAGTCGATCAACAGCCAATAGGTGTAAGATGTTACATCCGGGTCTGAAATTTGCCCCCCATTAGCGAGCTTCAATTTGTCCCGCGAGCTTGACTGAATTTAAATCAGGATGCCGCCTCTATTCTTTTATAATCTCTATGGATGTAACATCTTACACCTATTGGCTGTTGATCGACTGTTCGCAACAACAGATTGAGAAAGCTGAGAAAAAACTTTTTACGATTTTTTCGCACTAAGAGTTTTTTAATAAAAACTAAGGCGAAAATGTTAAAGATTAGTGCGGGATTGCCTTGAAAGGTTTGAATTTTGTGTTTTGAATACTGGATAAAATTGGGTATGTTTAATATTGAGTATTTGTTAGCGAAAATGCAATTTTTGTATTCGAAAAATCAAATGAACACACTTGAAAAGTCTTTAAAGTTTAAATAGATCGCAGTATTGTGGCTGTACACCTTGTTGCACCTCTAAAACAATTTTGATAACTGCCTGAAGGCAAAAAAGTTCAATTTGTGTCCAGATGTGAGATATTTTGGCAGATATTTTGCAAACCCTCGCTGTGAAAAGCCGGTCAAAAACTGGTTGCTATGCGTTGCTAGGGAGAACCTAAGGTTGAAAAACTCTGATATTTACACAAAAATCTGGCTGTCTGCACCTAAAATTACAAAAACTAGAAAGCTAAAAACATGTTTTCCTAGTATAGTCAGTATCTGTGTGCATCATGGTCATAAAAACAAGCAAAAATTGACAAAAACAGTATGTTTTTCATCGCTATACATCCGGGACCTAAATTTGCCCCCCATTAGATTTGTTCAATTTGTCCCGCAGTTCCACTGAGCTCTACTAATATATCTGGAGACCGGGCTCTCGACTTCAAAGTGTCCCCAAAAACATGGCGGATTTGACGTCACTGGGGTACAGCTGGGGTACGCCGTTAATGCGGTTTACCACTGACCAGGGCTCATTCACTTGCGGGCGACACAAAATTCCCCCCCTGGTTTAGCGATTGAAAATGTTGTTTTATTTCTACAATCTACATCGTGTATTAAAAAAATCGTATCGTCGTTTGAAATTATTGTGGATTTATGGTCAAGAACTTTAAACCGCCTTCGAATATGATAGCCTCTGCAGTCAACAGCGGGAAACAGGACGAAAGATATGAAAGGACTTAGGTAAAGTTTTATATTTTACATGGCCAGTAAACTTGAACAACATAAAACCTGACCCAGTGACCCATGAATACTTTACTATTTAGTACTCAAATGCGATGATACCATCATATCATTACAACAAAATTTATACATATGTCCATGCCTTATTTAAAACAGCATTTCAGTTGTCTTGGGCTGAAAGAACCTTTGTTTGGTTTTGCTCAACAATTGTAAATTGTAAACACAAACTTGCATCAAGTTTAACGTACAAAAAAATGTACATCTTAATTCAATAAAACTGTTTCACAAATTCGTTTTTACCACTTTTTTCTTAAATTTCTGTTTAGTTTAATATGAGTGGTAATAAATTTTGTACATGTTATAGTGAATGCTTTTCACTTTTCAGGGGAATTGTACTGAACATTGCTAATGCACATTGCACCAGATAAATGTTAGCCCACATGGCAGTCAATATGACAAGGACAAGGCCAGGAAGGTAAGAATTTTTTTTATATTTTCATCAACATAAATCAAAGTACTCTCTCAATCTACACGTATAAATTTAAATTAGTGTGTTCTCAATGGATTGGGATCCCAAGGAACATTTGCCTGAGTTACAAATTGCATACCTAGACCATTTCAGCAAGATAGTGTCCTTACCTGAACAATATATATTTGGGCTATCCAGAGCAGTGTCATGCTATTAACACTTAAAGGGTCATAACAATTGTTGTCATATGTATGTATACGTATAATACTTGGTATACAATAAAAAACAACTATATTAATGAACAATGATTTTATTAATCAAAACAATACCAGTATTAACATATATAATTATTATATACATATATAAATTTATAAGATTTGAATTATGCAGCACCAACATTTCATTCCTGTTTAGTGAAAAAAAACATGATAATTGACACTGGGCAGTTTTAGGGGAGGGGAGAAGGGGGTGGATGGGGGTTGGTAGGGGTGTGTACTAATACCCCTCCCCTTAGGAACATCTGCACCTCTCCTATCAGCTGAGAATTGATCTGCCTCTAATAATTGAATATATACTTCACTTTTATAGATTCAGGCCTCTAGATGCCCAAAAATTCAGGACAGCCAGAAACTGTCAAACTGTAATTATCCAATTAAAATGCAGAGTAAAGTGAAAATTCAGTTGCTGTTAATAGATGAAGACTTAATTAAAAATTGACTTAATAGAAATAGACATTGTTAATAGAAAATAGACTTGCTATTAATATGAAATTAATAAATACTGGTAATAGCCTAAAAAATTTACAATTCAATGTTCAATTTTACAATGTTCAGGTTTGCTTTCTCGTCCCCTGTGAGAACATTCACCAGAAAATATCCACATGGTACTTTCCAGTTGGAATTTAAGGAGACTACCATAAACATTAGTGCGTCTGAAGCTTCTGGCAACGAGTCATCGTCGTCATCAATGCCATAGTCAACAAACTCCGCAATACTTCCCTGCCTTACCATCCCACTAGACATGCTTGTGTATAGACATATCATCCTGGATATGCACCTGGATTTTTCTTCTTCTGTGTGACTAACCTTTTCATAAGTTCCTTAGTAAGAGGGTGGTAAAGGGTTTTTTCGTGAGCCATGAATTGCCAATATTTGTTGTTGTGAAATGAGATTTGACAAATTTTTGTGTCATGAAATGTGATTTACATGCCTATATCTGAGCCGTGATTGGCAGCTGGACGAGTAGGGATAAGTGCTAAAGAACAAAGTACAATGCATTGGTTACAACAATTTTACTAAATGCATTTATTTTCTTCATTCTTTTCTACATATATTGGCTGCTTTTACAAAAATTAATCCGAATTTGAGCTTTCAATGGTGCTTTTTACTTTCTACAGCATGAAAATAGGCTGACAGGTTAAGAAAGGGGTTAAATTTACACAGTTAAATACGAGTTCATTAAATTTCGTGAAATTACTAATTTTTTACCTGTGAAATGTGAAATGGCTTGTTTTTCCTCTCATGAAACGTGATCCGACCCCCCTCCCCCCCTTTAGCACCCTCTAGTAACTCCATAAAAAGTTTTTTCCAGAATATTAGCACAATCACTACTGACAAGGTTTTTTTTTAACTCACACTGTCATCAAGGAGCTTACCTTTTTATTTAACCTACATGTTTTTTTTTTTCTGAGATATATTCAATTTCTTCTTCAAACTTTCAACCTGGTCCATAAGATCACAAACTTTTCTTCTTAATCTACAAGGAGCTCTTATAAAGTAAGAATGGTCTTAGTCATTTGCCTCATTACCACTCACTTTACTTTGACACTCATCAGGTTGTTTGCTTTTTTTTCCTGGCTGGCTACTTACAATATTGAAAACCCTCATTCCTAAGTTGTCATTGCCATCATGCAGTAACAACTTCAACACAACCTGGTTCTGTGGATGCAGCTTCAAATTCCTCCGTCACAAGAACTGTTTCCTTCAAACCACTAGGCACCTTTTGTTTTTCTACCTAAACAATAGATATTTATTTGTTTCAGCTGGACAGTGACAATAATTGTTTATTATAATTACTGTAGATTATTTTAAAATTGACCAACCTACTCAGTATTCAACAGTGCTAAATTAATCTTTCAGGCAATTTTAAAACATTGGTACATAAAACAGTTCTACCAACTATAAACACAAATCCGAAACATACAAAAAGAATAAAATCTTGCAAAATTTCTGTGGACTAACCTAGATATACATAACTTTCAAAGGCTCAACAAGAACTTAAAAAATCAAGATTGCTGTTTAATTGTCTAACATGAAATAGTTATTAATGAATTTTCTGATAATGCATGTTTTGTTTCTGTACTAATTACTGTAACCTGAAATATCACATTCTTGACAGCATAACAAATTTTTAGGTATATTTAATAAAATCGGAAATGCACAAATAAAAGGCAAAATGGAATTGTCCCTTTCAATTAGTCGTCAGAATTGTTTTAAGTTGTTCCTTTATCTGCTGTATTAACCCTAGGTAGTTAGTTTCAGTACAGACACTTTTGAAAACATGATTGAAAAACTACAAATTTTGGGTTATATTTGACCCCAATCGATAATGGGCCATGAACAGGATTTGGGGTTGCAAACTGATATTTTTAATATGTCTAACAAAGTGACCTTCCTGACAAACAACCTTCACGTGTAACCTTGATGTCCTGTTTGTAAATATTGTTTTTATATAGTGAAATAACCGATGGAAATATCATGTGTGTATTATCTAATCTAGTGGGTCATATGTGACCTATGGAATTCTCAATGTTTATATGCCATTCATTGGCATTTTATTGGATATAGTAAATGTAATAGGACACGAGAACAAGGTACAGCACCAACCTCAGCAAGCCACTTAAAGATTCTGTGTACAGCATATGGCTTCAATTCTGCTTTTCCACCAGGGCCATCTTATTCAAACATGTCAGTACCACAGGCGGCCCAATTCAGTGTGTAGTTTCATATAGAGATCAGTAGCGAGCGGTAGCGAATTGTTTTACATATATAAATACATAAGGTTGGCAACTAAATTTCAACTGACGAACATATGACTTTTGTTAAACACAAAATACATCGCTCGTGGAATTAAAAACAGGTAAAAAATTATAACACGTTAATCTCCGATAATTTTACTACACATACTCAATGAAATTTGTCTTCAATGTTTCCGAATGGATGCAAAATTTGAACATATTTTTCATGTATTGACAAGAAATTTCTTGTCCCCATGCGGGATGCCAGAGGTTGGCGTACACGTCAGCCTTTAAAAAGCATTTATAAACTCCTATAGGTTTAAATGAATATGTCGTTAAAAGTGCACCAATAGGAGTTTATAAATGCTTTTTAAAGGCTGACGTGTACGCCAACCTCTGGCATCCCGCATGGGGACAAGAAATTTCTTGTCAATACATGAAAAATATGTTCAAATTTTGCATCCATTCGGAAACATTGAAGACAAATTTCATTGAGTATGTGTCGTAAAATTATCGGAGATTAACGTGTTATAATTTTTTACCTGTTTTTAATTCCACGAGCGATGTATTTTGTGTTTAACAAAAGTCATATGTTCGTCAGGTGAAATTTAGTTGCCAACCTTATGTATTTATATATGTAAAACAATTCGCTACCGCTCGCTACTGATCTCTATATGAAACTACACACTGAATTGGGCCGCCTGTGGTCAGTACACATACGGCTCTGAACACATACGGCTATCTTTCACCGGAACAAATTTGGCTGGTCCACCTTTGTTTCCATTTTTTACTCACACAGTGTACAACTCTGGATTTTTCACAGAATCTGGAAAGCACAAATGGATATTGCATGCGTAGAAACTTTGATGTCAAGTCGTCAACTGTCAAGCGATTAAAAAAAGTCGTGAATGCGTGATTACTTTTTACATTATACAAATAGCTGTCAAAACTATTCAGCATTTATACTTACCGATGAAGAGATAAATATTTTCCTTTTCCAGTCTTCCAACAGCAAAAGACGGAGCAAGAATTGGGCATTTTGTTTTTTCTCAAATCATGCAAAATATTGTATAAAAAACGCCAGGGGGGTGAAAATATTTTATTTTTAACCCCTTTTTCCACATTCATAGCTGGTCAGTGGTCTATACCATAAATTTGTGACGTAAAAATGACGTATTTTTGGCCAAAAGCCGCCATGTTTTTGGGGACACTTTTTTGACTGGCGAGGTATTAGAGCCCGATCTCCAGATATATTAGTAGAGCTCAGTGCGCAGTTCGTCCCGCGATGCCGACTCTATTCTTTTATAATCTCTATGTATGTTGCTGCATGCATGTATTTCTAGTATATGCACTGATCTCTACATGCTACTGAAACCATGTAGCCTGAGTAAACAGACGCTCTTTCGCTCAGGCTAGTGATCATGTGATGTGAGCACCATTGCATTGAATCTCTGTTCCTCCGAATGAGAACGCTGATAAATATTTTGATGGGCTTGAGGTGTTACTTTTTATTCTGAGTTTATTTTCAACCCTTGCACTTACCAGCTTAACCGTTGTGAATCAAGGTAGGTAATGATTTAATACTAAAACTATTTGAAATCCTGTGTGGTGGCACAGAGCCCAAATCGTACAAACTGATCAAAGTCGCAGTGTACATGCATGTACGTACATGTTCTGTGAAGAAAAAACTGCAATATCTGGTTAGCGCTTTTTCAGATCCGTTAGAGCACCTAGCACCTCTTATCTGCATTAATATATTTAGCGCCAATATAAAATATAAATGCCAATAGTTGACCTGCATCTAAGGACATACAGCCTCATTATTGCCTCATTAATATATTATCGAGACATAGTATAAGCAAAATCGTCAATTGTTACTGGTTGCCGCTGCTGAATGTGCATGCTTTACGCAAAATACTTCGTTAAATACATCGAATGTAAGCGGGTCTTTTGAAATTATATTTTTTCTAATGAATGCGCAATATTGAGGAATAATGAGGAACTAAACTCTCATTAGCTCATTGTTGAATTGCATTAGTCGCGTTCAAAATCCGACGTTCTAAATAAGCGTACGTACAATAGAATCCATCCTTGTCTTTGCTTATCTATTCAAAATTCATTGCGTATACATATTTACAGCAATAAAGCAATTTGCCTTTGCTTTGAGTATATTGGCGAAGGTGATGTTAGCATTTCATCGCCATAGCCTAGGCATTAAAGATGCATGCATGTATTGTTTGGCCAGCTTAGTACTTTCAAATCAAGTAATGCATATGCACACTCGTCATAGGACATGGTGGCGGGTTACAACCACTATCGATGATAAATGAAGCGATTTTTATGAATTTGCTGGATTGCGTATTGACAATGCACAAGTGAAACAGCCATAACTGAAAATTCCTACCTAATATTCTGTTACCCTGGGGAAATTATTCACATAATCATGATACATACGTATATATATTATGCTTGAGCTTGCTAGATATCAGCCAGGCAATTCAATTCGTTGAGCAAGCACTAATTTTTTTCCAATATGTGGTGGCTTTAAGTCTGCTAGGTCGAAATTAGCATATATTCACTAACAAAACCAATCAGATCTTGGATTTTGATGAAAGACATTACATAAATGAACATAAGTCTGCATATGTCCTTAGATGCAGGTCAACTAATATTAAATTTTGTTTTTGAATGGACCAGCGATTGCTCGAATAGCGCAGGAACGAAGACATGTGGATGTTGATTCAAGCTTTATGTTGTGGGTTTGAATCCTACATTGACTTTTTCTTTATTATTTTTTTTATTAACTTATCTTTTCTCAACTTCTAGGGTTAGGGTTGGCCTTTAAGGTTAGAGTTAGGATTTGGGTTAGGGTTAGGATTTGGGTAGGGATTATTTTATCACTTAAGAAAATTCACGGACAAGTCCTGGTAACTAGTTGCTCTAGCGGATCTGAAATAGCCCTGACCGCAATATGTGGTCTGACCACTACACCACTGAAGCCCCAAACACACCACCTGCAACTTTTTACAGTAATGGTAACACTCAGTATTAAGATGTTTATATTCTTTTCTGTCTTCTTACTGTCACTTTAATGCAGTGTGTATATGCATATTTGCATGTGGCAGCAGCAGTATAATATTATGGTTGTAAGATGAAGCAAGAATGTGTGCAGCAAGGATCAAGAAACTCAGCTTCCAGCTTAAGTTTAAGGGAAGACAAAGATAAATTGAGTGCACATTAAGTCAGATCATTGTTTTGATTTCAGTAAATTAATGAACTGACTTAACAAGTGCTCACTTCCCTTTGTTTTGCTGCAGAATTTGGACTGGAAGCTGAAATTCTTGATCCTTGTATTCTGGGGAAGAATGGAGGGAAGGGTGTTCTTGACTATGCTATGGTGTAGGCTAGTAACAATGTTGTTGGCTTGCATTAATATTCCGCTTAATATTTTAGGGTTTAAAGGAGACACTGCATTGCAGAGTGATGTTTATGAAAGACTGATTATTTGGTAAACAAAATAAATTCATATGCTAATTAGGAAAGCAAATGTGTTCGCGTAAAAACATATTAAATTTAAGGTGTCAGTAATAAATGAATGTCCACTATTCATTTCCAGCTGGACTTACATTGATATTGATATTGCAAGCCCACAAAAATTTGCAGGATATGTTCATGAAAAGATGCCCATACCTAAAATTTCCCAATTAATTGTGTTTTGAGAAATAAATGTAGAGAGCAATACAATTATGTTAAACATATGTTTTCTATTTGTAAGTTAAATAATCATTACCCAATCATTATTCAACTTACAGGGTTCTGTCCATGCTGCATACAATGCCTTTAAAAGTGGAATAAAGTCAAGCATTTTGCACTGCTATATTTGTAAAGTATGATTTTTACTGTGTACCTGCCCCTGTTCAGGGTTTTGTTTTAAAATAAATAAATTGAAAGTAAGCAGGGAGATTACTTTTTGACTCTACAGTACCTAAGTAAGAACTCTTAACTGGGTCTGTGGTAATGTAGTGGCAAAGAATCTTACGAAACCATACAGGGTGTATAAAAAAACTGAACAAAATTGAAATTGCTCCCAATGTTGCGAATGGCTTTAAATATGAAGTTTTTTTATAAATATAGATTACTTGGGTTCTTATGTTGTGGAATAAGCGATATTTGAACACATTAAAAATGGCTTGCACATGAAATTGGAAGGCTTAAAATTAGGTATAAAATTTGTTACATGTTTTATTGCTGTTCAAAACTTGAAGAGATTTGAGTTTAAGTCCTTCAATTAAATGCCATGAGAACTTAATAAAATTTGTTTTTCTTAGGAAAAGTTCTAATTTTAATTAGTAGAATCACACTAGTATTCTATTGCAAATGCTGTAATTTGATTGGTTACTCTACTCGCTATCTATTCCTCGATAGATAGCGAGTAGCGAAACAATCATCTTCCTATAGAGATTTCTTTTAAAAAAATTGCTTAAAAATCAAATTTTTTGTTGAATATTTCATGTTTGACCTCTGATTCTACTAAAACAATTAGATTACTCGCTCTCAATTTCTATGCGGTGATAGTTGATTCGGGCTTCGCCCTCATCAACTATCACCGCACAGAAATCTCGATCTCGTAATCTAATTGTTAATTATATGTCTTCTTGGCAGTTGTATGCAAATTAGGTTAAATCATAGGCAGCCCAGGAACGCGGTGTTTTGTTTTGTCTTTATGGATGTGGTTAAATGCATACATTAGGCATGCACATTTTGCTCAAAATATAGAGGTTTGCACTACGTTTTGAACTGCTTACACTCAAGCGAAGCAAGGTATTGACTTTTGGGGTAAGCAGTACCTAATGTATTTGACAATTGTCCTCTTCGGGTAGGTGTAAACAACATTGAACAATGTTTTGCAGGTAACATTGTCCGGCTAATTTAATATTAAATCATGATGCTGCAGCCATATTGTTCAGCATTGTTTGGCCTAATTTGTCTGAAGGCAATATTGTTAATGACATTGAACATAAGTCCCAAAAATATGTTTACGCTACAGTTATGGGAGTACAGATAATAAACAGTTTTGTGTCGCATCAACGTCGCCATTAACGTGAAATGTAATCGTAACATGCAAAATTAGTGAACCAGAGTGCAGAGTATCATGGTAGTTTTAGGCAAGATGTAATTTGCTGCGCTACAGCCAGAGTCACCGGTGCGCAGCGCTAAATCTTTTAGCGCAGTTCAAATTAAGTTGTTTCAGTTTTTGTTTGATTTCTTTGGAAAGTTAGGCAGTATATAGAAGCAAGAATTATTTCAGCTCTGTTTCCGCTTACCAGGCAGTCAGACTTGTGCCACAATAATACTGTATAAATATAATTGGATGGCATATAGCCATTTGGGGGACTAATGAACGGATACAAGAAACACATGCACCTTGTACGCATTTTCTTCTCGGCAGGCGGGGTTAACTTCTTAAGAGGCGTCTTGTTTTAATTGTAATCATCCATACTTTATTAGGGAAGATCAATCTATAATTCTGTGCGAACTCGCGTCGTAACAACTGTATATTAAGTCGATTTAATTTACGTGTTTTATATGTAACATGATGGTGAAGTAAGCTAAATATTCCAAAAATTAAAGCATAGTACAGCTGCCACATCCCTTTTCAAATAACTGGTGAAACAAGGAAAACTTTGTTATTTGGTTTAATTAATTTGATACCAATTTAAAGAAATTATGCCCCGGACTGTCAGGATTTTCATTTTTTTTTGTGCGGTTTTGGCTAATGGCGATGAAGCTATTGCGAAAGCAAAAACTGCATGTAGACTGTGTTTTTCGGCCAATACATAAAAGAGACGTCACCAAACGTAAAAGCTCTGGCGAATGTAGTTGGGGTCGAATAAAAAAGTCTGTCAAAATTTGCCTTTCACCGCCTGAACCGAAAACCCTGACTTACAGCTATGGAAACTTATAAAACTAAATCACCAGTGACTTTGCAGATACTAAAATGAATGACTTTTTGCTTGCAGCACGTGGACAAATAGAAATTGTTCGTATTCCATGATGGTAAAAATTCCTCTACCTGAATAAAAAAACTTACTAGGTAAGGTTGATCTTGCTATTGGGAACAAATAGAAAATAAAACAAAACCAAAGTATTGGTAATAAGTAATTCCTGTTGTGGATATTCACGAGGTTGAAAACCTTAGAAATAATAGACATGATCCGTTACCCATGGAGTACTCTATATTTATTATTTTTATGTTGAACGCATAGAGATGATTTATGTGTAGGTCTTATTAGCCAGATGTCAGAGTCATCACACAAATTACAGTCACTCACCCCTAGATAATGCTCTGATATATAAAGGGAAGGGTAACTGGAGCAAACCCAGCAAAACCATCCATGTAGAACTGAGACATTCGCTGTTAAACGCGATAGACAGACACAGTATGATGAAAGGTTAAAGTCATTCTTTGTTAATCTAATTTGTACGCAATAATAATGCAGTCTTCTAATCTGATTGAGGAAATAATGGCACAACTCAAATGTAGACACACCAATTTAGCGTAGCTGCTGCAAAGAAGATAAATAAAACCATTTTATTATTATTCATGCACCTATGTTTTATATTCTACCAACGTTTCGCCCAATCCTTCCACTCCAAATAGGCTCTTGCCATTATAACACATAGCTGTGTCTAATTCTTTCCTGCATGGACCATTGTAGTCGCCAATTCGCAACAGTAGCGCGGAATGAAGTAGTTACCAAGATATTACTACATTGCGCTGACCTTTTATACGAGGAATATCCACGTATGCGAGATAAGAAGTCTTGCAATGAGTTATTCCACCTACAAAGTTGTCCTTCAATAACATGATATTATTCCTGCAGTGGCATGTTTGCTCAAACGAGACCAAAAGCTACTCTGTAAAAAGAACAAAGTACAAAAATTATTCAATATTAAAAATAATACTCTTAACATCTTCTAATTTTCTATTTAATATTTTTTTTCCACTCCATACTATCTGTTAGGTTGCAGTTACCTTTACAGTACTATGGCTTCAGTAGATCTGCAAGAGAAGGTGAATTTTACGAGACTCAGTAGACTTTTGGTTGACAAAGGAACTGAAGCTTTGAGGAATACATTCGATGGTATTCATCCTCCTGCCAGTCTACCTGCGGTGCTTAATGCCAATAAAACATGCCTTAGTAAGTTGAAAGTTATCAATAATCGTCAGTGGAATTTATTATACCCACCATCAGGCCCACCAGACTCCAAGACCTTTGATGTCACCTTACTTACAGTTCTATTTCGGAACATTTGCGGCTTTTCGACAACAGGATGGAGTGTAATGCCCGTGGACACAGATCGGTCCGTGCAAGCAAATATCATAAGAATCAAGTCGTATAGAAATGAGGTCTATGCACATGTGACGTCAACTCAAGTGGATAATGCTACTTTTGAATCAATGTGGCAAAAAATATCCCAGGCTTTGGTTGAGCTAAACATTCCACAGAATGATGTCGACGATTTGAAAATTTCTCCTTTAGCACCTGTGGAAGAAATATTGATCAGGGAACTTAAAGACTGGAAATTACGAGAGGAGAAATGCATTGCACAAGAAGAAGAGGTTCTAAAAAAGCTCGAAGGCATCGGGTGCTCTTTAAATCGTTTAACAGAAATTACTGAAGATGGAATAAAGCATTTTTCAGCTTTGCAAGAAAAAGGCAAAAAGGAACACTCCGAAAGTCCACAGGCCTGGTTGTCACAGGTTCCTGGGGATGACAGTCATTGCAAACAGGATGACGAGGATCACTTAAGAAAACTCGCAAAGTTTAATTTTAAGACCAAAATTAAACGGAAAGTTAAGCTCTTCATGCCTCAAACACGGAAGTGGTTATTCAAGAAAGTGGACGATTGGTTCCTTGAGAAGAAAAACGAATCTAGCATACTTGTACTAAAAGCTGGTCCTGGATTTGGGAAAAGTGTGTTTGCAGCTAAACTCTGTGAAGATTTTAAAAAGAATGGAAAACTGGCCGCGTGTCATTTTTGCGACTTTAGTGATTCAAATCTGAGAAATCCTATGATGATGCTGCAGTCTCTAGCCAGTCAAATGTGTGAAAGTATCCATGGTTTTAAAGAGAAGCTTCTTGACCAATTAAAACGACCTCATAAAGTCAGCAGCTTGAAAGATGCCTTTGGAGTATACTTACAAAACCCTCTTGATGAACTGGAAATTGATGAGCGAGAACCGCTTTTAATCGTGATAGATGGCTTGGATGAAAGTGCTGCCGGTGATAAGAATGATATTGTAAATTTGATCGCCAATTATTTTCTAGATCTGCCTGACTGTGTAAAGGTTCTTGTGACAAGTAGACCCGAGATTTCCCTGGCAAAACTAAGTGATATACATGAGATCAATATTGGAAATGATGATGCTAACAATGATTCTGATCTGTCAATATACCTAAATGAGAACTTGCCAGGTATAGGCCAGAGAAACGAGAATTGTGATTCGGCGGTGTTAGAACAGCTTGTTGCGACATGCGAGGGTTCGTTCCTGTATGCATTTCACGTTCAATGTGAGCTGAAAAAACATGATAATCTCAAAGAGATGAAGTTTCAAGAAATTGTGAATGTTGTTCCTAAAGGCCTGGATTCTGTCTACCAAACATATTTTCATCGCCTTGAAGACGAACTTAAAGCACTGCGCGAGAATGTCGATGTAATGAAACTCTTAGAACTGTTTGTTGCTGCTAAAGGACCTCTTCCCCTCACCTTTTTCACACGGACTCTTGGGCTGGCTCCTGATTGTCGCGAAACGAAAATCATTATCCAGAAAGTAAATGTCGCGATATCGTGCTTGTTGTACGTTTCTGATGATCTAGTGACCGTTTTTCATAAATCCGTTATTGACTGGCTTCTTGCAAAAGGTTACCAAGATCACCAATATGCAGTCAAGATAAGTAATGGCGATAAACTGCTTTGGCAAATATGCGAAAAAGTGTTTGAGGAAACTAAGAGAGTTGTTTGCTCTGGACATGAGTTAGACTTTAACAATGACGTCAAGTACGCTCTGCGGTATGGTTTTGTTCATCTTTTGGCATGCGATATGAAAAAATGTTTGTATTGGTTAGTCGATGTAGTAATAATACACGCCATGTTCTCTGAATCACCCGAACACGCCTTAGTTAACGTCCTTGAATGGAATCTGTGGAAAGATAGTCTTCGTTTTGGCACGGTGGAAAGCGACGAACTGCGAGCACGAATTACGTGGCATATCGTGGAAATCGAATCAATATTGAGTCATACAGGTAATGCACCTTTATCATCCTGTTATTTAGAACGTGTCCTCGCACGCTCTCCAAAAGGCTGTTTCAGCGACGACGAGAAGAATATTGCAAAGTCCCTTTTATCAAAGACCACGATGTTTGTAGAGCTTGTTTACGATGAAGTTGAGGTTGTTCCACATGCAATCTGGTGCAGTCGCACTGCATTGTCATGGATTGCAGCTGTTGGAATGTCGAAGGATAAGACAATAGTGGCTTTAGCACAAATGGATGGAACAATCACTGTGCTAAGTCTACCAAGTCTGGTTGAGCTTTGGCAATATTCAACTGAATACCATGTTTCATGCTGCACGTTTGCACCAGATGATTCTGTTGTATTATTTGGAAAATTGGAAACTGTGCTTAGCATTGCTGAAAAAAGGGAAATTCCCTTTTTCCACGGTAATCAAGAAATCTTTCAATCGTGCGCATTTTCTCCGAACGGAAAGAGGCTGGTAACTTGCGACTGTTCAAAGGCAATAAAATTATGGGATGTTGGTAAGCGAAACTTGTTGTCGTTGATTTATCATGAAGTTGCTGTTAGGTGGTGCTCCTTCGACAGCACAGGGTTATTAATCGTTGGTGGATGTGGCGCGAAAATTTTTTACAATGAAGATCTAAATTCTGAAGACGAGGAACATCAACATCATGAAGGCGAGGAAGATCTAGATTCGTTTTGCGTTTGGAACGCCGTTACGTTGCAAAGATGTGATATGCGACCTTTACCTGAACGAGAGTTTAAGAGCGGAAAGACATTCCATGATCAGTTATGCAGGAGTTATTTTCAACCAGGATTAAAAAACCCACCGACCTATAAAATATCTGTGACTGACCCATATGTGCCGTTGCAATCCAAGCAAATAGATGATCTAACTTGGTCTACAGGGATGTACAATGGTGTAGAGTGTATTTTTGTTTTGGGTAATCGAACTGTTAGTGCCGTAGAAAACATTCATTTCACCACGCTTGCTGTCTGGAACTTCTACAGTGGTAGTGTACTTACCCGTGACACAATATTCCCAGAAATGAAAGCGATTAAAGACGACCGTTGGCTGTACGCAAGTACAAAAAATGTAATTGTCTTTGGGACATTATCACCACCGGCAGTATGTCCAACGCGGGTTCTTTCGTGTTCATTTTCTCCCGATGGTACCAAACTGGCGACCTGTACCTCAGATGGATGTATCAACATCTGGAATGTTCACACAAGGAAAGTTGAGCAACGTTCCAAACACGGTGAAGGAAACTCGTCATTTGCTTGTTGGTGGTCTGAAAACTTTTTCTTTGTATTCGAGTTTGTGGACAAAATTCCCAGATTATCAAAATATTCAGTGGATGTCAACTTAAAGATCATGCTTTCTCGGAGCCAACAAGTGCCGCTGTGTCATTTAGCGAAGGAATTAATGCCCCAACTGTCTGTTGTTAGCTTTGCCGAAGGCTTTCTCTGCTTCGACTGTGGAAAGACGAAGCCCGTGGAAATTGTCAAAGTTAGCAAGGACGGTGAACCACAAATGGTAACCTTACCTGGAATTGAGCCTCAGATGAGTATTACAGTTTCGCCTGGTGCTTCCGTCATAGTTGGAGGTAAAGGTACATTTACATTTTCTCGTTTCCATGATACAATCAGATATCACATTTGGAAAAGAAATACTGAGAAACCAGCTGTGTATGAATTACACAATACCTATGTAATCAACTACCCACACACAGTCCAAGACGTAATATCTTGCTTCACAAACGATTCTGAAGTCTTTTTTATTGCGAGCGAACAGTTTCCTGGACGTATAGATTGGCGAATTTATGACCTGATTACTGGCGTCCATAGAGATGTATGTTCTCCAGTTCAGCTTCCGATTTCCAAGCTGTTTTACTTGAACAACGACAGGGTTTTTATCGCTGTCTCTCGTGAGTACATAACTTTCTTAGACATGGAGTCGGGCGCAGTTCTTTGGCAATCATTCCAACCTTATCTAGACGGGGATTTTCTAAAACAAACAAAACTTTCCCCAAATGAGACAGTGATAGCTTATCCTAGAGTAAATGGTGATATGAAATTTCTTCGATTGTTCAGAAGAAGGCTGGCAACGAACACCGGGCCGAAAGCAATGGCAGCGAAATATTAAATTATCGAGTGTCCAAAACTCTCCCTGGAAGACAAGCCCAGTTATGATTTTATTATAATGACGATGACTCTAACGCTTTTTTGGATTGTGATATGACCCTTTTACAAATACGGTAATCATATGGGGGCAAGAAGGTGTACGAAAATGTTTCTATTGAGGTTCATCAGTCAATATGATCAACAGTGATACGTTTAAACGATTGCAATCAATTAATCAATCGATCAACTAAAATATTCCATCGAAAACTAAAATATTTCCATATGTCACTACTACACCAATTGATACGAAGGGACAGTTCGATATTTAAGAAATATAAAACATTTTTCCGTGTTGATATACAGTTATATCAACACGAGTGGAAATTGGAAAAACGAGAAATTGTGTGGAAACGGAGTGTTTTCACACAATTTCGAGTTTTTCTAATTTCCACGAGTGTTGATATAACTCTATATCAACACGGAAAAATGTTTTGTATTTTTTTTATAATATAACAATGTCAAAAGCCCGAAGGATACGAAAAATTTCCGTGTTTACAAGTGGCGGGAAATTTTCCGTGTTTACATTGAGTTATGTAAACACGGCTCTTAACCAATCAGCGTTCAGGATTCACAAATGCTATATTATAAAACCATATGTTACAAGCAACGCCAAACGACTGCAACCTTCCATGTCACAAAGTCTTCACCACAAGGTCTGCTTAGCTACAAACATCTTCGGAACTTGGCATATTGGCAGTGGAAATTAACAACATAGCGTCCACCAATCATGTTCAACCAGAAATCCAAGCACTTCTCGACAACCACCAACCATTAAATTCACCTTGAAATTAATGAAGCAGTTACACCGGTTGCACAGCCAGCTCGTCGCATACCTCGCAGCATGAAACAAGTTGTGAACACCAAGTTAGAAGAAATGCGCAAACAAGGAATAATTGAGAAAGTCGAGGGTGCCACTCCATGGTTATCGCCCTTAGCCGTTATTCCGAAGAAATGTGGTGTTGTTCGCTTGACATGAGAAAAGCGAATACAGCCCTCAAACGAAGGCGAATCCAAATTCCAACAGTAAATGAAAGTTCACAAAAGATGCAAGGTACCACAGTCTTCACTGAGCTAGATCTATCGCAGGGATACCTTCAACTATCTCTTGCACCAGAATCCCGTTTCATCACAGCCTTTCCAACTCCTGGCAATGGCCCTCACCAGTTTACACGACTTGTTAGGGGTGCTTTCCATCCAGTGAATATTTTTACGAAAAGATTCATGAACTCGTGAGAGAAATTCCACACTGTGAAAACATTTCAGACAATATCTGGCTTTGGTCAAAAGACTTGCCTACCCACCTCACCCACGTTGAGAAGCTACTCACCATCTTACAAGTCAATGGATTGACCCTCAAGCTTCCAAAGTGCTCCTTTGCTCAGCCAGAGATCAATGTTTTCGGTCATACACTGCATTGTGTCTGCCAGTTGAATCCGACCTGACCCTAAAAAGATCGAATCGATTACTCAAGCACCACACCCTTACTATTGTTCGCAATATATCCCAAATTATAGCACCATTACCCAACCGTTGTGGGAACTCACCAAATCCAATTCCACCTTCCAATGGAACGAAGCGCAAGAAGCAGCGTTCCAGAAACTCAAAATCACCATTAGCAGTGCACCAGTTTTAGCCCACTATAACTTGAATGCCTCTACAAAACTAGTGGTCGATGCATCACCATGGCCGTTGGAGCCATACTTCTACTGCAGCAAACTGACACCAACTGCCGTCCTGTAGCGTGCGGGAGTCGATCATTAACCAGCACCGAAGTTAAATATGGTCACATTGAAAAGGAAGCACTCGCCCTAGTATACGGATGCGAACACTTTCATATGTATCTATGTGGTAGAAATTTTGAGCTAGAAACCGACCACAAATCCCTCGAGTACATCTTTCAACCGAAAGCAAGCAAACCATCTCCTGCTCGCATCGGAAGATGGCAACTTTACTTGCAAGAATACGATTTCAATGTGGTACATCGCCCAGGTTCCCAAAACCTTGCAAATTCGCTATCGAGATCAACACCGCAAGCACAACCACCTAAGCGCAACAACTGTGCCGATCGATATGTTAACCATCGTACCCACCACATGTGACCAAGAGCAATCGACACAGAGGAAATCCGATCAGCCTCAGCAAGTGATCCGGAATTGCAGCTCGCTCGAAAGGAGTTACCCGTTGCAAACATCGTCTCAGATTTAAGTTATGGTGGCCTGGCATGGATATGGACATTGAAACTCATATCAAATCTTGTCACCCATGTCAAGTAACCGGGTCAGCCAAGCCACCAACGCCCATTCATTCAACACCACTACCAAATGGTCCTTGGGAATACCTTGCCCTCGACATATTTGGTCCATTCCGGACTGGCGAATACGCACTAGTTTTAATTGACTACTACTCTCGATGGGCAGAAGTAGAGATTACCACCACCACCACCACATCAGCAAGAATCCTGAAATGGTTAGATTTTGTCTGCAACCCATGGTTATCCAGTCACATTGCAAACTTACAACGCAAGATATTTTACCTCTGCAAAATTCCGACACACCCTCAAAGCATGGGGAATCAAGCCCCGTACTGTCATCGAATACTGCCCGCAGGCAAAAAATGATTTAGCAGAGCGGTTCAACAAAATCCTGTTGAAGTTTATTCACACGTCCTTGGCAGAGGGAAGAAATTTAATTGGATGGTGATGAAACCCATCATTCACCTGAAAATGACCCAAAACCTTTACCAGCACCTTTGCTACCCTCCCAACAGATCCACCGTTAAGAAGATCTACCACCAGATTTCTTTCAACACACCTGGAATACTTGATGAATAAAATAAGTCAGTGAACATTATGTCTACTAACGTTTTGACCCTACGAATTGAGGTTTAATAGGACAGTAATGAACTTTACTAAATAAGGGAGGAATGTCGTATAGCTACAATTCATATTTGTTGATAATTAATCGGACGCGTAATTTATCCGACATGCATGCATAGTTAATAGTAATGTCACGTGATAAAAGTCTATATTGTTGTTGTGGTTGTATCTTATCGTCAGAAGGAATACGAAAGTATATTATTAAATAAAATCTAAACCATAAAGGACACGACATTAATGTTACTTAATACCTGTATATATTAACCACTGCAGCTTAGATTATGAAAAAATTTCGATAATAGCACTTATGTGGGGTTATTGTCCTCATCACCAAGCCTCGTATTGACGTATACGTTCTCTTTACATGAAAGTGAGACTTGGTGGTTAGGACAATAGCTTGAGGGAAAACCCGCATAAGTGCTATTCTATTTGATGACGTGCAAACTCTAAGGAAATGTATTTTCACTTTCTTATTTCATAATACAGTATTGTTTTCATAATACAGTATGCTCTGCGTTATTATTTTTGAGAACCAGGAATTCATATCTTCTGTTGTTACAGCTCGCATTTATTTAGGCTCATAGACAGCCCAGCGCTACGACATCGTACGCGAGAGCACACACGCGTGGGAGAAATAGACCGTTCCCCTATTAGACAAACTTTTGAATTAGGAAAATTTATTAGGACAGCTGGAAAGAGAATCCTAATTTTAGTAAAATTGTGAAGTTTGTTTGCAAATATTGTAAAATGTGGAAAATGTATTTCAGTGAAGTTTGCAGATTTTGTATACTTTGTATTACGCGTGGGAAAGGTTGTTGCAATGTGGTAAGGCAGAAACCGTATTCAAGATGGCGGATTTACATTTGCCCAGTGCATACCATGGCGCTTGCTGGCTTAGAAAGGCCAGTCCACCAGACCTTTAGAAATGAGAAAAGGTTGCCTAAAAGATGGTTGTGTTGAAAAGGTGGATTCTTTCCAGCACAATGGCATCACCGCATCGATCATCACTAGAGCTGAAAAAAGATATTTTCAATATTTTTACTAGTAAGCAAATTCTACAGCACAGCCAATAAAAACTCGCCATTTGACTCACTTCGATTCGTCAACGTTGCAAGCATGTTGCATGAAGAATTCAATACAGATTCTTTGACGACTGAAAATAATATAAAGTGAACTGGAAGTTTCGAGCGAGCGAAAGCCTTTACTAAAGTTAATACAAAAAAGAATCAATGGACGTAGAATCAGTTTGGATCAAACTTTGTCCACCAAAACGTCCAGCTCACTTGGTATGTTTTTGTTGTCGTTGTCCCCAGTACGATGTTACTTCGTGGATGAATAAGTTTGAAAACCAAATAACTACTGCCTACCTTGAAAGCTGCCAACTTTCAATACTGGGTGATTTTAACATTGACCTGTTGGTGAGTAATGCCTCTACAAAGTCATGGCCCAAACTTACAGAAAACTTTCAACTGCACCAGCAAATTAATGGACCCACAGGAGTGTCCTTAAATTCAGTCACCCTAGTTGATCATATTTTCACCTCAAATAACATGAAAGTAAGAGCTGTTAAAGTTCCAAAGTTCGGACTTAGTGATCACTATAGTAATGATGTCATGTCATTTGACTCGGTCATACACAGGACGAAAAAACGAATTTGCATCAAATTTGCCTTGTGCAAATATGTTGCAAATATGAAATTTGCAAAGCTTTGCAACCAGTGCAAAGGTGGCAATCGCCGAATTTGCACAAAAACGGGCAAATTCGGCGATTGCCACCTTTGCACTGGTTGCAAAGCTTTGCAAATTTCATATTTGCAACATATTTGCACAAGGCAAATTTGATGCAAATTCGTTTTTTTCGTCCAGTGATAGGACTTAGCGATGTATAAAAGATATATGATAGGCACGGGTGGAAAATAATAGATATAGACGTGAGAAGTGACAGAGAAACGCAACAAGCTAGAACTGATAGTGATATGTACATGATTTGTGTTTTTTTAATTAAATATATAACCGAAATATAATTTAGATATTACAATCACTACCCAACGTGTATTGTGTTTAAAGATGGTATCGGTGGGAGGGGGACGGAACTAGCAGAATCCCTTGGTGTTGTATTTTTTATACAATTGTCAAGTTTGGTTGTAAAATATTTTAAAATGTGGAAAATATAGTCCTGTAAAGTTTGCGAATTTTGTATTACGAACGTAAAAGCATTACCATTATGTGGAAAACTTGTAACGCTTTTTCCCGCGTAATACAAAAGTATACAAAATCCGCAAACTTTACATTACTATATTTTCGACATTTTTCAATATTTTACATCAAAACTTCACATTTTCACTAAATTTGGGAAGCTCTTTGCAACTGTGCTACAATTGTTTTCCAAACTAAATGTTTGTCTGATTGGGAGATGGTCCATTGGACCAAACTTGACAATTGTTTGAAATTTAGGATTCTCTTTCCAGTTGTGCTAATTGATTTTCCGAATTCAAAAGTTTGTCTAATAGGGGAATGGTCCATACCATTTTCTGGCCAATAGAACGCTGAACTGGCTGGTTGCGGCCAGTAAACTGCAAGTAATAGGGCGCCTGTTGCACTGCTGAGTGGCCCTACTGTCCATTCCCTGTAGTGTGTCAGTGCCAATACATTTATGAACACAATTGCTGCAACGTTTTCACGGTAAATCAGTTTGATTCTTGGGAGCTTATGCCGAAACTACCTCTATGGGGATATAACTAATTAGCGGAACTCAATTATTTCACTTTTTTCATTGTTCCTTGAACAATCCATTTACGTGATTCCGTTCAGTCACAGGTAATGGTTGAATCGAGATGAAAAGTAGTAAACGAAAAACATATGGGAGGTTCTGCATGCTGGACATTTCAATACCTCTCCCCCCCCCCCTACATATTTAGGTCAACATATCGCCATTACCTATCCATATAATCGCCACTAATAATCATACCTTTTGATGTGCTAAGCGGTAGCGTGATGCGCGCGTGGGAATTGATCAGAGGTGCGTAGCCCACAACGGGAGGCAGAAGCGCCTGTCATAAACGTGTCGACGATGTGAGATTTCTGAAATGTTGGAAGATTTTGTAAATTTTTGTTCAATTTCTGGATTTTTAACGTATTTTGCTCTCTTCACGAGCTAGAAACATGGACGAGATCGGTGAATCTCTTCAAAATATTTCTTTTGAAGGTAAATTTGTATGAATTTAACTCATTCCAATATGATTTATTATATTAACTGTGCAGTATATTAAAAGGGTCATAAATAGTGATAACTTACTGTGGCTATTTGATTGTAATTAAGGCCATGTTATGGCACTTGTTAATGGCGTACGTCTTGACACCAGACGGCTTCCCACAATTCAAAATTTCCTCTTGAAATTTTTATGTAGAAATTTTATCGCTGCCATTGCGATTAGCTTGCGAGCGAGCATAAAACGAGCGAGCATGTAAAATTTTGCAGTAAAATTTAAAAAAAATTGATTTCTCATTTCAACTCGATTTCAGGTAAATGCTCTGATATTTCAAAGTGGAAGCGCTGGAATTCTTCGTTCAACGGATTCTCCCACAAACCCACGCGTACACCATACGCCAGCAAATAGCAGCTGTTCAAAAAACGACTGCTATGCAGGCTCGCAAATGGGCAAAATAAAGCTGTGATTGAACGAAATCACGTAAATAAATCGCTTGGATTGTTGAAGGAACAATGAAAAAAGTGAAATTATTGAGTTCCGCGGTCTACAGTTCCGCTAATTAGTCGTACCCCTTCTATGGCTCTATTGATGTTGTATAAATATGTGTATTCTTTGATCCGAGGTTGCGTAATGGATTTTGTATCTTCAGTTTTGCCAAAAATAGACCATAGAATTGAAATCATCAAGCTTTAAATTAGTCTATCCAGAAAATTTCGATCGGGTTGTTTGGACATTATGAGGCAGAGTGATGGCGTTTTGAAAGTTTGCCATTCTCTATACATTTGTACGCAATTTGCGGCGCATGGAAAATTGATCGAAAATTGTTCACTGCAGCGGCAAATTTGATACAAATGCAATTGGCCTCAAAATGGGTCTTTCTTTGTGCTACGTGTCTTGATTCAGAACCTTTGCATTTTTCATCGAAATCAGTTGAAAATTTGCCTGCATCACTGTACCACTGGTCTCTTATGAATAAAGGACTTGTCTCGTTATGGTTGGAAAAGCTTAGTGGGAGATACCACATGTTGTAACTTTTTTCCTCATTGTTATTTGTACCTGAAATTTTGAAAATGTAGAAACTGTGATGAAATTCTTTGAAACTTGATGTAAATGACCAAATGACGCACTGTTTATAAAAAAACATAGTTTGGAGTTCTGGAAATGCAAATTGTCCACTACAATAAGCTGGAATCAAATTGTAGTTTAGTGGGAAATTATGGGAGGTCGGATAGTTTAGATAGGGGTTTGTCCCCTCTTTTAACTGCCCCCCCTCTCCCTCCATCTATTGAAAGCCAACCTCCTTCTATTTAATAATTCCTCTCCTTGATATTGCTAATGTGACAAAAGTTTCCTCCCCCTTCCCCCCCCCCCTAATATAGTACGGTTGCCATTCTACGACGACGCAAAAATAACTAACTGGCACAGAACACACCGTACTTTGCCTACTTATCTTGACGAACTATTAAAGTTAAATAGCAAACAGCATAATAGAAAAACAAGATACTCTAATTTTAACTTAGTATGTCCAAGGTTTGTTCGTCAAACTGAAGGAGGAAGGATGTTTACCACAACTACTTGTCAGTTATGGAACAGTTTATCTCTAAATTTAAGGAAAAGCAACTCTTTGCACGCTTTTAAACATGCTATGTTAGCCATTTAGCCTTTGCTATTCAGTGTTACCCTCTGGAAATAAAGTCTATACTTACTTACTAATTTCCTGAGTATTAGGACTTCAATAAACAATAACCTATTGTCCTTCGTGCACTCATAGTTCACAGTTTATGCTTTTACAGAGACGTTAATTGAAGTAGCTGTGTGTATATAATTTGTAGAAACAGCATTCCTGGATTAATGTCATTTTATTACAGATCTGAGCTTTCATGCTAGTGTTTGACTCAGGTGATTATTTCTGGTGTTTTCACAAATTGTCTATACATTAATCATTAATTATGTAGTTTTTGAAATCTAAGCTTTCAACACTTGCATGTTTATGTGTGTGAACTTTTTTCTAAATCAGTGATGATTCTGTTCTTCTCTTTTATTTTTGATTTGGAATAAATAGGAATAGATAGACACACAGTCACACAACTCTTTAATTGCTTCTGAATTATAACGTATTGACTATATTATTTAAGTCAGAAAATTTTGCTAATAATATATCGGGGCGTTAAAGATACAAGAGTAGGGCAACACCAGACTAAATTAAACATTCTTCAAGTTTATAACAATTAGTTGGTTTTCAGCAAGTACAGGGTGTCCCAAAAAAATGCCTCCCGTTAAAGTGTGGAGGATGGTTATTTAAGCAATGGCTCAGTTTGTACATTGATACTCTCCAGAGAAAGTTTAACATCATATCGTCCTGAGCCCAACTTTTCAGATCAAAATGTTTAAATGTGTTATTTTTGCAGCAATTCAAAGAAGCAGAGTCAAAATTCTGACTTGTCCAAGTTTTGCATAATTTATTAACATTAAAAATTCCAAGAGGTTACTCTACAGTGTGAAATTGTTTGACAACACATTTAATTGGCAAGGTTTACACATAACGAAATGGAACGTAAACTAGCTTAAATGCCATATCATCAATTTTTTCCTTCAACGTGTCCGCCTTCAAGTTCCACGCATTTTATTGCTCTTGTTCTCATGTCTCATTCATTAGCGATTCACTCTCCTTGCTCGTCAACTTTAGCTAGAGGCGTTTTAAAAACCTGGCTTCCTGTTTGGTGATAAGATAGCACCATAAATTTTCTTTGCTCCGGAGTAAATTGTTGTCCAACCATTTTTGAACACAGATAACGGAAAATAATGGATTGCATTTTCCCTGCGTGCTTTATTCGTGTTCTTGCAGCTTTAGTAAAAACTTAAATTTCCAAGGGTATTTTAATTCAAGCAAATTCGTCTTACGTTGTGACATTTAAACTAGTTTACGTTTTATTTCGTTATGTGTAAACCTTGTCAATTAAATGTGTTGTTAAACAATTTCACACTGTACAGTAACTTCTTGAAACTTTAAACGTTAATAAATTAAGCAAAAATTGTACAAGTCAGAATTTTGACCCTGTTTCTTTGAATTGCTGCAAAAATAACACATTTAAACAATTTGATCTTAAAATTTGCACTCAAGAAGATATGATGTTAAATTTTCGCTAGAGACTAACAATTTACAAACTGGTCTATTGCTTAAATAACTATGCTCCTAAGTTTAACGGGGGGCATTTTTTTTGGGAAACCCTGTACAGAAAATGTTTTTTAAATTCAGAGAAATAAAGTAATAATGTACTAAAGGAGGAAGTCAATATCTCCGAATCTCAAAGCCCACAACTTTCTATTTATTTGAAGATGCCATTATTACACACACGCTTTACTGAAACCCAATCTATTATGCCGCATTAGTGTTGTTGAAAGTGCCAGTGAAAATCAGCGTCCATGACATGTATTATGCTTGTTTCATAACTGAGGTGTAAATAGGGGGACAATTTTGAAGATGAACGTCGAACTCAGCGGGTTCGTGCAGCCAAGATGCATCAACGGTCAAACTATCGTCAAATATGTCGAGCTTGAGGGATAGGTCTTCAGAACAATCTGGTTTTACGAAACTGTGGAAGGTTATAGTGGAAGCATTCAGGTGACTAATCACTCCAATATAAAATAAACACAAATCATCACCAGGACAATTCGAGTGGTTGATTTTAATATCCGAATAGTGTACACCATAACGAAATACATGATCTCCAACAAAACTATCTGGTGGGAAATCAGGTTGGCCTGAGCGCTTTGCGGGCAGGGACAAGTGCTTTGATGCCAGGGGTTGGAGTAGTGGTGGTGTGGACGTGTGGTACGAGCTGGTTTTACGTGATGAATCAGTGATGGTGGGTGGTTTGGTGTCCGGGCTTGGAGGAGTGGTTTTGTGGGTTGAGTTCGTTTTACACCATGAATTGGTGTTAGGAGTCCGTTTAGTGTTGAGGGTTAACTTTCTTTTATATAATACCTCATTAAATTCTGGTCGTTTAATTGGTTGATTATGGTCACGTGATAGCTATTAAATAAAAGTTCCAAGAGTGCAATGGAAAACGTCCCATTGCACTCCTAGAGTGCAATAGCTTTTTCCATTGCACTCTCACAATTCCGATCCGTCAAAAAGCTCTTCGTACGGTCTTCGTAGTATACTTCAGGCTGGTTTCGGTCTTGAGATGAATGCGAAATAATCCAAATACAAAAAAACGACTCAAATGCGTGTTGTTTTGAATGTCGACTAAATTGGTTTTGAAAAACAATAGTCTGGTATTATATAAAATACTGCAAATAATGAATGTTTTTATTTGTGCAATGGTAAGAATATTTTCATTCGGTGAAAGATTGATTCATTGTTCCATTCAACGAGGCGATAGCCGATAAACATTCATTATTTGTATGCCATTGGTTGGGTGGTTGTTACGGAGTGGGTTGATGTTAGGGGCCAGTTTTGTGCTTAAGATGTTGTGAGTTTTGCTGGAGGTAGTGGGTGGGTTTACCTCATTTCATTGATTGGTTATGTGGGGGTGAATTTTTGTTGCTTGTTGGATTGGAATTGTGAAGTATGTTCTGATTGTTATCGTCGGATGGGTTACGAGTTTGGGATGAATTATTGCTTTAGATTGTACGTGGCTGATGAGGGTCGACATTTTTGGTTAGAGTGGTAGTTTCTGGTAGGTTTAGTTGAGTCGGTATCACTTGTTTAGCATGCGTTGTGTTTGCTATAGTAGCAAGTGAATCATTGGCAGAAAATTTGTTCGGTAGGAAAGGCACCTGTGATGAATACAAAGGTATCTGAAAAAACAATGAAAATGAACAAGCTTACAGTTGAACATTTTCTGTTAATGGAGATATTTTCACGATAAAACTTCTATTTAAACAACTGTGAAAATTCGATTACAAGCTATCCCAGGTGTATTACTAAAAATAACAAAAATTTCGTCATTATAATTGACGAAGCTACCTCAATTGCAAAGGATTCTTGTCTAGTTGTCTACGTGAGGTCGATTATAAACGGTTTTGCTGTTAACATTTTTCTAAGTATCATTGAACTAGGGGGTCAAGACGCAAATTTAATTTGTGTATCGCTTTTAGATTCGCTGAAAAGGAACGAAATTAAAGATGAATAATTGGGCAAACATTCTATTGCATTTATCAGTGACGGCACCCAAGTGATGAGGGGGGCAATCAAAAGAGTTGCGACCTAACTTAAGTCGAGGTATCCGCAAATAGTTTTGTGGCATTGTTTTAATCACAGATTAGAATTAGCGGTATCAGATACAATAACAGCTGTTGGTGGTACCCAATCTATAGAAGATTTCTTTGGTAAGATTTACACGATTTACTCTCAGTCAGCAAAACTGCAAAGAGAGCTGAAAAATATTGCTGCTGAAATAGATGTCCAGTTGCACAAAGTAGACAAAATTTTGACAACAAGATGGGTTGCATGCTTTTTGGAGAAATTATTCTGCACTATACAAGCATTTCTTGACCCTTTCACAGTCAAGCACAATGCAACATATGCTGGGTTAGCAAAACGTTTGGAAACGATAGAGTTCGTCGAAGACGTAGCTATTATGAAAGACTGCCTTGGGAAACTTTCAATCTTGTCCGAATCACTGCTGAAGGATTGTATCACGCTCCTTAAAGCATCTGACTATTTGCAATGGACGATTAACGCACTGGAAAAAATAAAAGGTTCTTGTATGAATTTAGGAAACAAAGTATGAATTTAGGAGCATTTACGATTCCTCAGTGGAGTTAAAAAGCGTGGAGTTAACGTCATTTCATTCTTGAACTGGATACAAGTCGTTATATCGAAAGCAATTTCTGCACTAAGGCTTTGATTGATAACCTCCAACGAAGGATGATCGATTCATCTGAGAAGATACTGTTAAACCAAATTGAATCTCTCTGCTCGGAAAAATCGCCAAGAGAGGGGGAGGGGTGAAGATCCCATGGCTCAAAGGTGAACAAGACGTCATGTCACTTTGGAAGAGATTTAACATAATTAACGCGACAGGCATAATTACATCATGTCGAGAATTTTTCAGTGATCCTCGAAACATTCCCTCGCTTATTGGAGAAAGGCTGATGAAAGGTCTTATTCAAATTGTACCAGTTAGTAGCGCAGAGGCATATTTTCACAAATGAACTTAGTTTACACGAAGTCGCGCTCCAGCATATCTGTTTCTCATTTATCCTCCTTGATGTTCATAAGCGTCAATGGTCCGCCGGTACGATTTTGGGAGACCGACATTCAGCTGTCCACTAACAATGGCTGGAACACCACAAGTCTGCTGGAAATAATCAAACCAGAAAAATGAAGCAGACGTCAGAAGCAGAGCTCACACCATTAACGCGAAAGTCGGAGAGTTTAATTTGCAGAGATGATTGATTTGGCTGACATTAAACCAACGTTTCATCGATTAATAACAAACGAATAAGACAAAATTATTTAGCAATTTAATGCTATTGCTTTAATTGCGTTATTTTTTCTAGGCTAGTGGACTAGTATTGTTTTACTGAGCATGCATGCTAGTTGTAGCAGGGCCTTTTTTAACTATATACGTGGGGGGCCAAGGACCCCCCCCTCCTTTGCCCCCCCCCCCACTGATGGATTTTGCCCCCCCCCCCCCCCCACTAAGTTGTCATGTTGTTACTTTAGCACATAGCATGAAATAAAAATGTATGTACTGCTCTTGGCAGTGGGTGGGGACAGTTAAATTTCTGCTTGATTTGCTTAATGTTGTCAGCTCCTCGCTGTTAACGATATATTACACAAAAAAACAGTGCGTTGATGAGCGAAAATGTTAACTAATAATAACTGATCGTAACATTTTAAAAATATTTTTCATTCAATAATAAATATAGAAACTATGTCAGCATATCCCACAATTTTCTGGTCCCGTCGGTCATAACCAAAAGGTCGCTTATGTACACCGGCCCCCCCACGGGCAATTTCTTAAAAAAGGCCCTGAGTTGTAGACTGTTAGTGTTATGGTATACATTAATTTCAAGGCATTCCGTAAAACGTAGAACGAAAACTGGACAGAAAGTTCATGAATGTGATGTTTTTAAAAAGGCATTTACACATGCATCTGACTTTATCGGGCATGAAAGAACACACGCAGGTGAGAAACCTTTTAAATGTGATGTTTGTACCAAAACATTTACACGTGCAAGCACCTTGGTAGTCCATAAAAGGACACACACAGGAGAGAAACCTTATAAATGTGATGTTTGTAACCAACGATTTACACAAACTAGTCACTTAGCGGAACATAAAAGGACACACACTGCGGAGAAACCATATGAATGTGATGTTTATGAAAAGACTCGCAACAGCAACTTGCTTGGTACGGCATAAAAGAATTCAGACTGGAGAAAAACCTTATGAATGTGGTTTTTTTTGACAAAAGATTTACAGAAGGAAGTCACCTAGTAGTACACAAAAGAAAACACACTGGGGGAAAACCTTATGGATGTAACACTTGTAACAAAGGATTTACAATCGCAAGCAACCTGATAAGAGTGTTTTTAACTAATATTTAACAAATTTCCTTAACTTGACTGTTGATGACACGCCTGTAGGGTTGGTTCTCGTCATTATTTCCCTTTGTTCAAGAAGACAAGTTGTCTTCTTCGAGAAATAGCGACGAGAAGACTTCCAGGCACTTTTAAACCGCTATACTGTAAAAATACAATTATATATTGTGGACTTCTTCCCAAAGCTTATGGTACAGAAGCAGGGATACGTAAAGATGTGCAAACACTTTAAAGCCATTAAAGCAAGTGTTTTCTTTCAGGAAAGAGTCAACAACGCTTACTAAATCAAAGCCGTGTCGTCTTGTTTTAAGTTGCTCAGCTATGTTTAACGATTTTTTATGCCCAGGTCTTGTTTTATGCCCGTGGGCCGTTTTCTTCTTGTTCGAGCTTTATATGCCATTACGTTCAGTGTCCTTGATGTTGGAGTCATTTATTTATGGCCTTGGGTTTAATTCCCAAACACTGAATGGCAATCTTTGGCTTCCAAGTAATGAGATAACATTGCAAAAAGATGGCACTGCGTTATTACTTTGACTAGCTTGTCGCGCTTGAACCAATTTGTCAAAACATTAGTCAGGGGAAAACAACGACAGACAAACACATACGTAGTATATCACATAAGCCTTAACTCAGAATCCGCGATTCAGTTTTATATAAAATATGAAATAGTTGAAATGGGTATTTTTGACTGTACTGCATGGCGCCACTGGTAACTTTAGTTTGGGATAGGATTGTGAAAGAACGGAGATGTACTTAGTTTACTTGTGATGTAAAAATTCAACTTTTGGCTCTCCGTCGGCCGTTTTTTTCTTGTTCGAGCTTTATATGCCATTACGTTGAGTGTCCTTGATGTAGGAGTCATTTATTTATGGCCTTGGGTTTTAATTCCCAAACACTGAATGGCAATCTTTACTCTTTAGCTCTTCCAAGTAATGAGATAACATTGCAACAAGATGGCACTGCGTTATCACTTTGACTAGCTTGTCACGCTTGAACCAATTGGTCAAAACATGACTCAGGGGTAAACAACGACAGACAAACACATAGTATAGCTATTACATAAGCCTTAACTAAGAATCCGCGATTCAGTTTTATATAAAATATGAAATAGTTTAATTGAGTATTTTTGACTGCACTGCATGGCGCCACTGGTAACATTAGTTCGGGATTGTGAAACAACGGGGATTTACTTAGTTTACTGTGATATATAAAATGCATGGTTATATGCATGTTGTGAACGTCAAGCTTTCTCGTTGGTACAAACTGAATCGCTCAGGTCTGAGTGAAGTCTTATAGCTAGAATATACTTTGTGTTTGCCTGTTAATGTTACCACTGCCGCCAGGTAAGTCAAAAGCATCCATTAAAACTATTCCATACTTTTTTATACAAACTAAATCGGAAAGTTCTGAGTTAAGGATTATATATAGAATATACTATGTGTTTGTCTGTCGCTGTTTACCCCTGAGTTATGTTTGGACAAATTGGCTACAGTGTGACATAGTGGCTAGACAAAGTGACAACGCAATGTCAGCTTGTTGCAATGTTATCTTGGAAGAGCTGAAGACGGCCACTCAGTGTTTGGGAATTAAACCCAAGGCCATTAAATAAATGACTCCTATATCAAGGACACTGAACGCAATGGCATATAAAGCTCGATCAAGAACGAACGGCCCACGGAAAGTTTAAAATAGTTGTGCAAACTTTGTTAAATATAGCTAAGCAACTTAAAACATGACTAGACGGCTTTGATTTGCTAAGAGTTATCGTCTTTGACTCTTTCCTTAAAAAACCCTTCTTTTAAAGGCTTTACACATCCTTTCGCGTCCACGATTCTGTACCGTAAGCTTTGGGAAGATGTCCGCCATATATACCTGGTAGAGTGTAGTTGGTTTAGTCAGCTAAACCAACTACACTGTAGTTCTACAGTGTAGTGGTTTAGTGGTGCCTTGAAGTCTTCTCGTCGCTATTTCTCGAAGAAGACAACTTGTCTTCTTGAACGAAGGGAAGTAACGGCGAGAAGTCTTCAATGCACCAACCCTACAGGCTTGTCCCCAACAGTCAAGTTAAGGAAATTTGCTTAAATATTAGTTAAAAACACTTGGCAGTAAACGTTTGCCTCCATGGCCTCGCGGTACTGCCCAGTGTTTTCCTCCACGCCACGCCCAGCTTTGACTTGAGTTTTGGATGGATCTTCCACCGGTCTGTCCAACAGAGCGAGTGAAGAATTAAATTTTCAGTTGGACTTAGCCTGTCGACGATCCACCCAAAACCAAACTCAAACGATGCGGACAGTGAGGAAGACAGTTACCTTTACCTCTCGGCTACGGAGGGAAAGTTGTTTGCTAACGAAATCACGAGCGGGCCTTTCCTTGCTCATCCCCATGCAAATAAAAAAATATACAAAAAACGCCTTTTACAGGCGTTTTTTGGGCGAATTAGCTAGGTTAGCTACAAATAAAGAAGTAGAAGAAAGATCTGAGTTAGAAATAATGGCAAAAACACTTCGTTAATGCAATAAAAACCCCTTTTCAGCTTCGTAGATAGACTATTAAACACAATACATACGGGTATTTTCGGGCGACAATGGTCATCTGACGTCATTTGCTGCTGCTCTTCGAAGGAAAGGCTTCGTTGAAAATCTCTCCGCTTGGATAGAATATTTAGATACCAAACGTCTTCTAAAAGTCTTCAAAGTGCTGATTGATTCCAAAGAAATGGGAAGGAACATGCAAAGAAGACATCTGGGGAGAATTCGAGCTAAAACGACGAAGAAATGGAGAAAAAATTGCGAGTAAAATATGGTGTCGTCGAGGAAAATTCAAATCAAAATGGCGTCAGTCTTCTTCTTCGATCTAAAGAGTCAACGAAAATCGCTATAGTATCAACCAACAGTATAAGATTATCATCACACATGTATGTATATATGTCTGTAACTAGTCAACGCATGTTTTAGCTTTTATATGTTATCTCGTTCGACGATTATTCGGTCTGCTTACCTGGTTCAAATTTCATTTTTTTGAAATTTACTGATCTATACGACCAAAGCTTCTGTTTTTCTCCTTTTAGCAGGACCGTAAGGGAAAGTTTGAAATGGAACGCTGGTGACACGATTAAAACAGAACCTTCTCCAGGTAAAATATTTTTTTATCTAAAGTATGCCTCATTTAGCTGTACAACTGATTAATTTTGTTAAAGAAATTAAAGTTACTTGCCGCGATTTCAAACGTTTCTATTTTTAATATCTTACGTGTTGAACTTTGCAATATAGATATTCCAAAGTTATTGAGACAAACACGTGACAACTGTGATGCCAAATGACACAGCCAGAAAGGACTTTAAAGAGGGTTTAGTGGTAAGAAAACATAATATTATACTTACTAGGGTTAATTAACGGCCCCAAAGCTTGTAGCTCAAATTTATTGTCGATAATGAAGTTAGATCTATCTATATATCTACCTAAGTTATATCTATCATTGCAAACTCTCTATTGCCTCCCCCCCCCCCCCTCGCACAACTGCGAGCAATTTAGTAAAGCTTCTTTCTTAACGTTCTTTTCATGATCAAAATAATGCTTGGTAATCCAAGTAATAAATAAAGCCAGCTCTCTTTTAAATCTTTCTTCTCCAGTAAGAACACACCCACCCTGTGCGGATTAATAGAGAGTTTATAATGATGATTATTATGATTTATAAAGTGCTGCATCGATAGTTTCTTCATTATTCTTCATAAACTTTGTGATAACTTACTTTAATTTTTCCTTTCCTTCAAAACCTCCTCTGTCCACTGGTACAATGAGCCCTGTACACGAAACATCGAAATTCCAATTTCAATCAGATTTCCAATTTAAATTCAAAGGCGATTTCGAGCTAGAGACAAGCGAGAACCCTGACTCAACGAGTATTTACATGAGCTTTGGTCTGCCTTTGATTTGAGCTGCAAGTCTGGATTCCTTGATCCTTGCCCTTTAGGCTCTGGTTTAATTTCGACATAAAATGTCCCCTTTTTTACTCCAATCCATTTTTTCTCCTGTTTACCCTCTTCCTTCCCCGAGTACCCCTTCTAGGGTAGTACACCCTTCTTTTGCATCACTTCAATCTTTATCGAACTTTCACCCAGTATCCCTCTTGCAATTGTAAGTTTTTCGTTTGACGCAGTTACTGTGTATTGATTCAATTGCTTGACAATAACATTTATATGATAACTAAAATAAAACATACGCTTATTCATTTACTTTTAATTATACCCTGTCATTAACAGCCCCAGTTAATTATTACCCGGGTTCCGTTGATTACTGATCTTTTACAATTGCAAGCATGCACCTGTGAACACCTGAGTACCCGGTGCAAACCTACGACTATCGGCAGAGCGTTGGCTAACTCCTTGCATGGGTGTCAAGAGTCTGAAGTGGGGATTGAACCCACGACCTCAGAGGCAACATGTGTTTGCTCTGACGACTGCGCCCCTTGAAGGGTCAAACAATCCTTCACGAGAAATTTAAATTCCCTGGGGTTCACTTGTGTTTCACTGCAATTATTTCATAGAACAATAACTAAATAGTTTCCAGGGCAGGATAGCGTCGTCCATCTACTTGGGATGTTGCGTAAGATTTAGTTTTCTCCAAATATCTCAATATCACGCGCGCATGTATGACGTTATCTTTAGCAGAAAACCACTTAGTTTTTCATTACTCTCTTACTTTCCTTCAAGTAATTTACGTAATCAAGAAGTGTAACCCAGATTGAGGAAATTGTAGGCGTTCTTGGGCGCCCGTTTTAGTCTGCCAACGTGTGCGGTCAAATACTTTTTCAGTTTCTTTAAAATTTCTAAATAAAGTATATAGTCCCCACGACAAAGCAACTAGCATTCAATTTATGCAGATTTTGCTAAAAAACAAAAAATATTTGACCGTGAACGTTAGAGGACTGGAAATAACTCCTAGGAACGCCTACAATTATCCACGGGTTTCAGTGACCTAGGAGTTTTGTCCATCGACTACCCTCTGTGATATGCAACGCCTATTATAAGCACTTACTGCTCTCTAATACTTATTAAGAACTCTGCCTGTGTTGTAAATAGTTTTCTAAATATGGAAATTGTTCATTTTTCAAAGGATTTCAAAAGGGTGCCAACTGAGAAAGTGAATACACCGAGCGAAGACAGAACAAGATGGGAAAGAATTGACATCGACCTAAGAAGTGAATCACCAGCCGTCTCCATCAGATCTAAAGATGAAAATACTATCGCAATGTACGGTTTGTCAAAATCATTTACAATCAAATTTTCGTCTACTGTAGTCTCAAATATTCTGGAATATTTTGAAACATTATTTTTTTTCTCTTTATCTACGATGGCTAACGGGATATGCGCGAACTTGTTACCTTCTGGACCGACGTGATGTTCTATGAGGAGAAAGTGCCAACAAGATAAACAGCATGATCAAACAACACCAATCGAAGGCACGGCAATCCAAAGATAGATTGAAAGTAAGTCGCTTCCATTTTCTCTGCCAGTTCTACTTTTCATTATTTGCCTCGTGAACCGTGAGCCAAATTTTGCTATATATGGTAACACAAAGTCACATCTCCGGCTAACGTTGCCAGTGTCTGTAGCGCAATCAAAACAACTTAAAAACATAGGATCTTTCACTATCTGAAACGATAAACAAAGTTAAACGTTTCAAGCAAAGGCTCTTAGTAATTAATGACGTCACAAGCTGGGTTAGATGCTCAAAATGTTGCCGATTAATATGGTGTTGAAAATAGACACGAATGTATAATTTCGTGGCCTGCTTGTGACGTAACATGCATATCCAAAACAAGCTAAGATGGCGGACGGCTTATGTAAGATAAGTTTAAATCAAAATATCTCAGGAAGTGAACAACATTTAAGAAAAGTGTATAATAGTTTTCCAGTTACTCCTAAATTCTTTCGAATATGACGTTCTTTCGAAATTTATTGCCATATTCTTTTAACGATCATTGCGCACGTGAAATGTAAGCTTAACATACACATAACTTACTGAATACATCCACCTCACATTAATCGATATTTTCCCCAATAGAAATATTTATTTAGAGATAAATAATTATTTCACAGTTGGAAACACCAGGGGCCGGTTGCAAAAAACTCTTAATCATTGCAGTTGAAAAGCGATTAAGTACAAAATACGTGGTTCTGATTGGTTGACGTTTCCACTAATCATCGTTAACATTAATCACTTTTTTATACAACCGCCCCCAGACTTTTACGTTTTCAATGTCACCCTTGTAAAATTTGAAGAAAATTTAGCAAATACGAATCAGATAAAAATTGCCGATCTTCTAAAGTGAAAATATGCGATATCGAACAGTTATTTTCATTTGATTCGTATTTTCTTCAAATTTCACAAAAATGATGACAATCACAAGCTAAAAGCCTGGGCTTCTCGACTGTGAAACAATGAATATTAATTAAGAAACATAAAACATTTTCCGTGTTGATGTACAGTTATATCAACACGAGCGGAAATTGGTAAAACGAGAAATTGTGTGGAAATTGTGTTTTTCACACAATTTCAAGTTTTTCCAATTTTCACGAGTGTTGATATAACTGTATATCAATACGGAAAAAATGCTTTATATTTCTTTTATAATATAGGACAAAGAACTTTAACAGAAGAGTGGAGGGAAATTTTCCGTGTTGACAGTTATATCAACACGGCTCGTAGCCAATCAGCGTTCAGAATTTACAAATGCTATATTATAAATGTGTATATTAAATAATGAACTCGTCAGAGTACTCTGAAATTCGATTACCTATTTTTAATACAACCTGTACAATAGGCCGCCAGCTATGAGGCACAAAGGGGCTAGAAACATATTTTCGTTATCCCAATCAGGGAAATACATTCTATATGATTTAATAAACAGTATGTATAAATCGTGATCCAGACCGTGTATCGAAGCAAACAGGAATTAAATAGAGAATAATACATGGGTGCGCGGAAATACCAGATTTATTTCGAATGTTGAACATGAAATATCATGTTCAACACGAGAAATAAATCTGGTATTTCCAAGCACCAGTGTATTTTTCTGTTTATTATATAAACTACAGGTTTTCCACCAACATAAAATGTCCAGAAGCTGTGATTGGTGATTGTTCGAAAAGCGATAATTTTCACGTGTGAAATTATCATAAATAATCTCACATGTAAGATTATCAGTTTTATCAGTGCCAGAAATCCTTATTAAGCACTATACTTTATATAATAAGCATTGTTATGGGTCACTGTTTGCGAGAAGTTACCAATAACAATGCGTAAATTTCTGTTTCCCAGGATAGACGGTCCCAATCACAATTTATGCATAAGATCTATGTGTAGATGTATGTGTATTTGATTACCAAAAATGTTTCCAAGCAAAAATTACCTAATCCTGAGAAAATGGGTGATTAGTGATTATATTACATAAATTACAACAAAAAATGTGAAATTTTGAAGTCAGTTATACAAAAAACCTCGACAAAAATGACTTGCACTATCAGAAAGCTAAGAAAAAACTACATATAAGATTTTTAAACATTTCTTAAATTGTTTTCGAGTTGTGCGCTCTCAAATTTATTCAAAACGCGTTTTTTAAACTGGTACACAGTTCTTTATTCTAGATCTAATTTATGCAAAATTCACGCAAATACCGTCTATTTTTCACATTTAAAACAGCAATAGAAGCGTTTCGAAATATTTGATGATGCAAGCCATTTTTGTGCGGAGTTGCTGTAATTTATGCAATACAGGGTGTATTGTATGGACAATTTTAAAACGGTTCTCAACAGCGGGATGTGGCTTGAAGTATGAAGTTTTTTATTAATACAGATTACTTGGATATTTATGGTGTAGCATAATTGAAAAAATTCGTTTTTCTAAGGAAAAAAGTCCCTTGGGAGTTTTATGCAAATTAGGTAACATATATTAAGTATACACAAAGCTGATTTTGCTAAAAATATGGAGGTTCGCGCGACGTTTTGAAGGGCATGGACTCAAACAAATTTTCTGAAACTTTGAACAGCAATACACCACCCGATAAATTTTACACCCGCTAGGTCAATATTTAACTTGTCGTAAAAGGCACAACCCCCGGGTGTTGAAGTTTTAATTTTTTTATCATTTTTTTTTCTTCTCCATTATAAGTACCAAAAGAATCTATGTCAATAAGAAACTTCGTACATTGTGGCGCTTCATTGTGGCGCTTCACGAAATATAACTTATTAGAAGACATCGTCGGTATTGGGCAAGTACTTCTTGGGAACTTTTGTGACGATCAAATACACATATTCTACATATTAAGTCACACAAAATGTATTTCCCTGATGGGGGTTACGGAACGAAACGATTTGACCTCCAAATAAACTGAAACGATAATTCGGTCGCCATTTTTGAAGCTTAACTAACTTTCAATTCCAATCTGTTTCCATTGTTTCTGTCGAAGCGGTTGGTGCAAAAAATATACCGACATTTGACGTCTTCACTCAGATATAAGATTAATTTCTATATTAAGTTCCTTAAATAAGAACAACCAATCAACTTTGTCGTTCTTATGCACGAAAAACGAATATAACTGGTTTATCTTATTTCGGGAACTTTATTTGGAAATTGAGGCAAATGGAAATTGATGCATATCGAAAAGTAATTTTATGGTTTATGAGCTTCTAAAGTTCTTCATTTTGACTAAAATCGTTTCAAAAGGAAGCTTAAAATGGCACTGAACATGGAGCATTTTACCTGGAGTTATCTTCTAATAACTTTCAACTGTAAATGATTGAGTGTTAACGAATAGTTAGCACGAATGCTTAACGCAAATTATTACCCTACAATTTTGATGAACAATCTACATGTTAACAGGAACAGTAATTTCGTCTGCTGTTCAAAATCAGCCACATGAACACAAAACGTTTTTGTTAAAAAACTTTATTTTATAATTTAATCATAATGATAAGAAAGGTATTCTTCCAGGAGTAGTAATAAACTGGCTCCGCACAAAAATTTGTTTTGCTCAGATGAGAGCTCTGATTCTTTGGGTGCGAGGTTCTCGGAGCCCGTGACATAGACCAACTTTGAATGCTACAGACATTGAGTTAAGCAACTTAGATTCAGATATAAATTGAAAACACTCGAACAGTCCTACTGAAATTTTAACGTAAATATAGTTTTTATTTAAAAGGTCATTTTGTAATTTTTATGCTTTTGTCTTAATAAGTCATTTTTTATTGTCAAAAAAAATCATAATTGTTATCTAACGGATACGATTCTTTCCAAAGGTGATGGGGTGTGAACAAATGCAAGAAAGAAAGATCAGAATGAACGATCCTGGATCACACTGACCACAAAACAATAACAATCCACAAGAACCAGAAGACGCGACATTGTAATAAAGAGTAGTGGTAATTTACAAGTTAGTAGAAACAAGATACTTATCATTTAGTAATCAAAGAGGATCTAATATCGTTGTTTCCCTTTCAGAAAAAAACAAAAAGCAGAAAATTGGTTAAAGAAAATTAAGATGAATAAATCATGAATTTACACAGCAAAAGTTTAAAACAACGAGGAAATAAGATTAGACTTTTTTGCAAATTCCCAAGGGAACATACGATTTCATTTTTTCATACTGAACGTCATTGATAGTACTGGTAATATTTTTTTGAGCATTTTAAATTCCCAAGGGAGTACAACATGCTTTGTTTTCCAAGGTAATAGATTTTCTTTGACTATTAATATGATAAGTATGTTGATGCTTTCGGGTTTGTTTTGGCAAACAGAATCAATGGAACAATTAAGCCATTGTTTGTGTAGAACAATTAAGCTATTGTTTGTGTAACCAAAGCAAATTACGGAAGTGATTTGAGAGCAGCTGCGACGTACCATGCAAATGAAGGCGTTTCGGTTAAATAAGTATGAGAATTGCGGTAAAATTTTAAAAATTTTCGATGCTTTTGAACTATATATAGTAAATGTAGCTACTAACTACCAAGAAAAATCAAGTCAACTACAGTTAAGATTACATACCTATAAATATACCAAAAGATGAGTCTTAATGAAAAAAACGACAACTTGAATTGCGTTTCACGTTAAATGCTTTCAATCTTCGCATAACTCTCATGCTTATTTGATCCAGCCTTAGACTTTGGTAAGTATCAGGTTTAAGCATTTATTTCAGACCAGTTATAACACAATTCAAAGCCCATGCCCTTTCAGCTAAGGTTTTACGTTTGAAAACTCAATGAAATACTCAGTCTAAGTGGGTTTAAGTAGCCAGAGATAACGTAATTTAACTTTTTATTTTGATTTTTTGTTTATAACGTAATTTATTAGCTAAATGTATGGACTGTGAGGGTGTGAGCCGTGTGTAAGTTGCATGGGGTTAGGCGTATGAAAAGAATTAAAATTTTTGAAAGTATGCTTAAAAAATCTACCCTTACCTCGAACAAAACGGCTACAAGTAAGTTGGCAACATTTAATTGCCCTAGTATTATATAATATTCTATGCTGAGGCAAGATATTATGGCAGGTTAAGTTTTGTACTTAAGAAAATTAAAAAAAATTCAAGTGGACAACTCACCTGCTTTTTAATGCGTCCTTTATTGTTGTCCATTTGATCTTTTCTGTTTAAGTTTAGCCTAAAATATCCGAATAATTATATTTAAAACGCATACTTTACCAAAATTTTAATTCTTTTAATTTTCGGATTTGGGTGGCAGTCGGGGTGGTGGCGGGGCATGCGGGTTATCAGCTGCGAGTGACTGTGCGATGGTGAGGAAAGTGAGGGTAACGAATGGAATGCAGGAGCTTAGAACCGAGGAAGACAGCTTAGAACCGAGGAAGACAGCTTAGAACTGAGGCAGGTAGGCAGTTGGTAGGATCAGCGGGGGGCACTTGTCATTTTGGCTTTGGGATTCAAATTTGCATGCTAAGTATTTAAGTCACTAACGTTTTTTGTTTTAATTTGCTAGGTATGCGCGGCTGCTCTCTAGGGAAGATCAACTTAGCATTTTGCATTCGCACTTGCAAGGTTGGTCTTCTCTTCGCCGGCTACCCCGGTCAGCTCTCCGAGTGCTACTTCCACCGCAAATAAGTAGAAGTACTTCTACTTAGGTGGAAGTAGCACTTAGAGTGCTGGCCAGGGTAGGGGGATTTTTTTTATTCAATTTCTCAATTCCCATGGGAATTGAATTTTTAATTAAAAGGGGTCACATGTAAATTTTGTAAATAATTTATTGAAGAGAATTTGTAAAGATTACAATTTGAATAACAAATAAAAAGAGATTAACTACCACACAATATGCTCATTCAAATAACAATAGAAGAAAACAGAACATGGCAGAGACGACAACAACAATGCGCTCAAAACAAGTGAACACACACAAGTGAATAAACACAAGCAAATGAACACAAACAAGTGAAGAGGCAACGTTAAAAGAACATGGTCTTTTGAAGATAAATGCTTATACTTCAAGATAAATATCACAAAACAACTAGAAGTGGTAAATTTTGCGAGTTTGACGAGACTTGTGAAACATATCACCAAGTTGTTTCATAATTACAGAGAAATATATGGCTCAAAGAAAAAATAAACTGAGGATGGGAATAGGAACACTCATTTTCCTTTTTGTCAGCGTTTATGCATGAAATAAAGATTTTTTATAGATGAACTTTCTCATAAAATTTACCGTAACTTTTACCCAAATATTTACAGCAATGATTAATTAATTTTTGATAGCTGAGCAAAACTAGATCAGTTGAAATACAAGAATATATAGCAAGTGTTTTGAGCTGAATTAGCAATTACTTTCAATAAATACCCTTATCTTTTATTTGCTCGACATTTTGTAGTGCCTTCTTCAATGCACTTTGTAAAACTTATCAAATTATTGTGAAATCTTACGAAAAGCACCTCAGTTTTTTGCCAAGTTCCGAAAAAAATTGAAAACTGTAATCATTTTCATCTTTTAAGCCATATATCTCACGTTTTAACCTGACAAGACGTAATTTAATTGAGATAAAGTCTTACAGTTTCAAAATACAACTGACTTATTTCAAATGTTTTTGATATGTTAGAATCTTCATAAAGTTAAATCAAATCTTTGTATGTATTTTCGAACACAATTTCACTTGTTTTCCTGAGAGAAATACACCTTAAACACAACGAACTGTTTTATGACACATAAAAAATAAATCTCCCACAATTTTCATTGCAAAATTTGATTTGTCAACAACTCTATTTCGAAAAAATCTTAATTTTGAACAGTCGAAAAATTATTCCAAGGTTGGCAAATTCAACTCACTGTGCAACATCTGAAGTGTTCAACAGAGTGTGCAAGATCTAAATCCTTACAATTTCTTTCAATACTTATAATTTTTAAAAAGGTAACAAACCAAAACTGGACGTTTCATAAGTAACAAATATAAATAAGGCTAGTAGCAACTGAACACATGCAATACTGTATGTGAATGTCTGTAAATCAGAAGGATCAAAAACAATGAGTTTTGGTAAATAATCTTCTTGTCAGGTTAAAAACAAATCTCTTTGAAGCATAAACGTTATCTTTACTTACTTGCTGAAAAGACCATATTTCAAAGCCATGTGAACCTGTTTTCTTATATTATTATTATAATCACAAAGTGGAACTATTTGAATGCAAATTTATGAAATGAAACAAACTTCTCAAATTGAATTTTATTTGTCAAACAAGAATAAGAATGCAACAAAAATTGCCTCACGGAATTTGATAAAGAAACTCATCTAATGAAACATAAAAATATCAAATCCTTGATATCAGTGACAAATTATTGTTATATTATTATGAGTCAATTGTAATCGGAACAAAATTGTCTTGAAAGATATTGTCTCAGAAAATACAGTAGCTAATGCTTGAAATGCTACAAATTTTACTCAAGCTTACAATATTGTTTTAATGTGTTTTTTTTCCAACAACACTATCGAGCTCAACCGCAATAATATCATACTATAAAATAGAGAGTATACTGTTTCAGTGGTTCAGTTCATTTGCATTTAAACCAGTCCCACTTTGCAAGGCAGCAAAACTCAGTCAATACTACTAGATTATTTGACCTTAATTGTTTGTTCTAAACTTGAAGAAGTTACTACATTGAAAATCACACAAAAACTGAAAAATCACACAATTAACAGTAACAGCTTCAATGGCAGAATTCTCGGGGTTAAACTGAACGCTACTCTATTGGAACCGAGTTTGTGGGGGGTTTTTTCCAGATACTCTAACTGTGATTGGTAAGCAGATGGCACATACTATTTCTTTATGCAATTCAAGTTAAAGTCCAATACTGACAAAATGGTTGATTTAGTTTTATGAGTGAAAATACCATCATGAATTTTGGGTTCTCAAGATGTGACTGACTAACATAACTCCCATGTAGGAGTTAAGTCGCTAACTGTGTTAGACTGCAAAAAATAGACTAAAAGGATTATTTCAGCCTAGAAGTGTCATAATTTTGGGACAATCCAAAGTTGCTTTTTCAGCAACTAATATTATGAAGCACAGAGAGCTTGCATAGCCAATTCTTTGTGATTTTCAAAGGAACATTTCAAGCTTTAAACAAACATTGAAAGTCAATTCAAAGGTGAGAAGATTGAGATAGTAAATCAAGAAATCAAGTTATTCTCTATTTTGATATACAATAATATATTTTCATATAAAATCTTTAAGTTTGTTAGCAAATGAAAATTCATTTGATATTTTAAGGTAAACATTCTTTGACAAACTTGATACCAAGTCATGAAACATAAATAAAAATTAAAACAATCAACATTTTAGCTGGTATATGTTTAACATTTCTAGACAACTATCTCAATCTCCTTTTTAAAACATTATAAAGCTAAATAATAAAAAACTGCTGTGCTTTGTTGTTAACAATGCATGAATGCAAAGGAAGCCAAACAAAATGTATGTCCAAAATGTTAAACAATGTATGAACTTTTCAAAACACAAACAATTTATCATTATTTGGCATTATAGAAAGCAAAATTAAAATTCTTTGAGAACTATTTGCTTGTTGTGACCTGTGACAAGGTAAAAACTCACCAATGAACTCAAATTACAAAGGTAATACTAATAAAATTAAAAATGCCAAATTTTCAAGATGAAATTTCAGATAGTAACCATAGGCAGCCCAAAAAGTGTGTGTAAAATTTAGGGCGAGCCGCAAGTGCCATTCGTGAAAGTCATGGTATATATTATAAATACATAAGGTTGGCAACTTAGTTCAAGTTTACGAACATACGACTTTGAGCAAACACAAAATATTTTGCACAGGTAAATGAAACATAATAAAAAATTATACCACATTAAACCCTGATAATTTTTCGATATACTAAATAATAAATTTGTGCTCAATGCTACCAGAAAGCTGAAAAATTTGCATGTATTTTTGTTTTGAAAGAACTCTTGCTGTCCCTATGCGGGAAGCGAGATGGTGTCTTATGCATGATATTTTTTAAATAATTTCTGTAATCCAATTGGTTGAAAAAATAAACGGTTCACGATTCTGTTTTTTTTGTAGTAACTTAAAAATTGTAACTTAATGATTCCTTTTCAGAATTCCCTATTTCTTAAATGACTTGACTAATATACAGCAATTTTCGAACACTTTGCCACTAATTGGTAAATTCAAAAACTTCACAACAAACCACTGGTCACAAGCAAGCCTATAACGTTCAAATCATTTTGTAATTAAACAAGACAAGAAAATATCAAAACCTTTTTGTATACTTTCTATCATTGACAGTGTTCCTTTTTGTTCCATGACTGGCAAGATGTCAGTCACCAATTTGAGGCATTCTTGGAACTGGCAACATAGATCTAGAAAATATGGAAGATTGAATGTTGAGGATTTTTCTCAAACAAATTTTCAGATAAACTCTCCTAAATAAAAAGAAAAAATATGACAATACCTTTTGTACTTTCACCTTTTGCAATCTGCCAGTTGTTGAGAGACAATGCCAAGCATCTTGTTGATCTACAAACAAATTTCCATGAATCTTATTTACAATGTGACTACCGGTAACTGAAATGGTACAGTAAATGAAGCATAAGAAAAATGCAACAAAGGAAGGGATTGAAGCATAGTGAAAATTAAATAATAATTCAGTGAAGTTAATCAGAAAGCATCCATAATCTCCATACAGCCTTAAAAGGAATGAGGGGCAGGGTTAATAAGCTCTTCACCCTCTTTCCAACTAGGGATCTCCATACAGTTATGCATAGAATGCATCCAGGTCTAGATCTACCTGACCCAGCGTATCCAGATATTAAATTCAGCAACTAGATCATGCCTACATGTGCATGGCCTTGCATTTCCTTTTTCTTAACAAATATGTTCCACACTAGTAGGGTAAGTAGCCATCGACAAGTGGTTTTTGTCCTTCAACCATGGACATGTTCTGCAATTGCTTCAAACCCCCTCTACCTCATCGCCACAGTCAATTTGAGAGTGTACTTGCAGAAGATCCTCAGTGCAGCACAGCTACCAAAATAAAACTTGTTGTACCTTTTTTTCTTAGAATTATTTCAATTCTTTTATAAACATTAATTTGGCTTGCAAAACTGGTCAATTTAACAGGTCTCATTCGCAGCTAGTTTGAGATCCACATACTGTACTACACCGATTTTATCATTCACATTTAGTTTTCGTTCCTCATTAGTTTTGGTGCAGCATTACAGTTATATCTTAGAAAAATCTTTGGCAAACGAAATTTCAGAGATTGCCCTTGGCCCTGTTGCATATATCATTTCAACATGAGCCAAAAAAATTTGCTTTCATCCCAAATGGTGGATTCAAAGCTACAGTCCCCTCCCCCCATCAAGTCAGCAATCAGTCATTCTGTGGATGAAAGTATTTGAAGACACGTTCCTCAGCATGTTTTGTTTAAACCTGCAAATCATTGAAGATCCAAATCTATAGAATTGCCTGAGCATTAAATTTAAGATCTGAGTTATCATATGTATCGAATTTTACGGTATTGCTATCAAGTAAATTTAATAAAACTACAGTACGAGGTCGCTTTATATTGAGGAGCGATCAAATGCATTGCCAAGCTTGGAAATCACAAAGTTTATACTCCAATATTGTACTTAATTCCGCTCCCATTTCAGAAAAATCGATTTCTCTGAGCAATCTAGATACTATGCTACAAATACAGATAAAAAATAAAGCATATTACCTCAAAAAAACAAAGTTACTATCGATTAAAAAACCCAACCGATTCCGATCTTCCTGGATCATCGTGTACAGTCACAGAGCATACCGAGGTCAAAGGTCAAGTATTAATTATGCATACCCCCTGCTAGCAAGTGTGCTAAAGAAATGCCTTCACCTCCCTGAAACTATCAATTTTGCTCAGATATTGCTACTAAAAATTTTCAGGGGGACAAGGCCTCTCTTTTGCACACTGGCTAAGCTATGAGCAGTTGAACTTCTGTATCCTATGTGGTACAGTAGATGATCACAAAAAGTTCACGTATGCAAATTGGTTGGAAACCGTTGGAGCGCTTGCGAAGCAGCCAAAAGCTGTCGAAATGTCTGGTGTTTGACTAGAAAATTCATAACTGTACCTCCTAAAATATAAATATTTTAAACAGAAACTATTGTAATACTACCTTTTTATCATTGATATCAATCAAATCCCCTTACAGAAATCCTTGTTTTTTCTGCCATTTCGCATATTATCTTTCTTGCAAAATGGAGGCGAGTGTCTATCACTGTCGTGTCTATGGTTCACTGTTGAGCCCGTTGGTCTCCTATATCTATGGTTGTTTTATATTGGCGAGTTGAAAAAAAAGCGAAAAAGGCGGGAAACAGTTATAATTATGTGAATAAATTATACGACAAAGCGAGTTCTTAAGATTCCAAAGCTTCTTCCTACTTGTACTTACTTATGATACTTTATTAATTATCTGCAAATAGGTGATGGGAACGACATGGACAATGAATTTACATATATTACAAGGACTGTGTAAAAAGTAAAAATTGTCGAAGTAAAAATAATGTCCTGAACAGCGCATACAATTATGGATTCGATAATTATGCATGCCATTGCTGGGGGCGGGGAGGGTTCTGTTGTTAAAATTTGAGATTTGGGACGGTGAGAAAACTTTGTTATTATGTGAATAAAATAATAATACATTTTGTGATTTTGTCGTGAAACATTCTGAGTAAGAATTCATAACACGTGGAACCCCCGATTAGAGACGTTTAGAACCCGAAAAGTGATACTTGAAGCTAAGATCAACGAAAAATAAATCAAGGTTTAGCGATGGCGGAGATAGCAATTAAAACAAAACTAAAGCAGTTGGCGATGGCGGTTGATAAAGGCGACACTGTTTTTAAAGCAAACAAGAACTGAAACGAGCGAATGCTAGACACGTAGAAAGCTTAAAGAAAAACGATAACAGAGATGAATAAGTTGCGAATAACAGTCGAAGCAGCGAAAATTGCCCAGGAAACGAGTATGGCGCGCCGGACGGGACAAAAATACTTTGTGCAAAAAACAAGACTTGTTTGGAAAAATCAAGCTGGTAAACATACACGCACAACAATTTTCGAGCACATGTTGCAAAAATCAAACATTTCCAAAGAAAATAAGACTTATTCAAAAATAAGACTTGTTCGAAAATAAGACTTGTTCAAAAATAAGACTTGTTCGAAAAAATAAAACTACTCTGAAAACTATAACTGATCGCGGGCTCAACATATCTGGGCGCACGAAGCTGCAGTTGCAATCAATCTAAATCCATACTTTCAGAAAATTTGTTCATATTTTTTACGCGGTAAAGATCTTTTTACAGAGATGAGCAGAAATGTATTCACATCTGAAGAAGGGTATGCCGAACTTCTTTACTGCATCTACTGGAGAAATTGATACACGCACTTAACCTTGATATTTCTGGCAGTAAGAGCCCCAATAACCATTCTTTCACCAGATATTGGCGAAAAGCTAAGAATAGCTACTATTTTCACATCTAATTCTTCGTCCGTTATACTAGTGTAAGTGTTCTCGCCAATTGGCAATGAGAATTCATACCTGATCCGAGATCAGATTCCAGTGCATGTAGTCCTTGTCGCAAGTGAATATGCCTCTGTCAAAACAAGTTATGCGCAGAAGGTTGGTCAGCCTGGACAACCGCTAGTAGAAAAGACTCTTGGGATGGACCGTAATGTCACCTGGAAGAGAAGATAGCGATGGTCCTGTGCTATTTACCCAATCAACCTCCAATGATTACGAGAAACTCTACGCACTTGATGTATTAGGACCCGCAGACACTCACGAGAATGATCAGCAAGCAGTTTATAAAGAATTTACGGAGCAGCTAGAGAGAGATGAAGCGGGGTGGTATCAAACAAGCTTGCCCTGAAAGGGTAACCATCCAACCTTGCCAACAAATGAAGCGAGCAGCAAGAGACGACTTGAACAACTAATTCGGAGGTTGAAGAAGAATGAGCTATATGAGGAATACGATGCAATCATTCAAGAGCAATTACAGCAAGGAGTGGTCGAACCTACATCTGAGGCACCATCAGAAAGAGTTCTACATCCCCCACAAGGCAGTGGTAAAGAAGGAGGCAGAAAGCACAAAACTTCGCATAGTATATGACGGGTCTGCAAGGGAAGACAACACTAAATCCTCATTGAACAACTGCCTGCATCCCGGTCCTTCCCTCCAAAACCAACTTTGGGACATCTTAGTCAAATCACGGTTCAATCCAGTGCTTCTCGCCGGCGACCTGAAGAAGGCGTTTCTGCAAATAAGAATCAAATAAGAAGAGAGAGACTCATTGCGCTTTCATGGAAGGAGCCCAACAGTGATAGATTAAAATACACCGTTTCACGCGAGCGATATTTGGTCTAACCTTCTACCCGTTGCTTCTTGCCGTAGTTCATCGCAAACATCTGGATTCTTGGGAACAACGGTACCCTGATCTAGTGAAGGAACTGCGCGATTACCTTTACGTCGATGATTTAATGACCGGAGGTATCACAGTAGACGAGGCAGGAGAACGGGGACGCGACGTTCTCCATTCACAAATGGCACTCCAACACCAAGGAACTCGAAGGGGACAGCCCGTCTTCTTCTGAATCTGAAGATGTGAGTTAGGCAAAACAACAACTTGGAAGAAGAGAAGTCGAAGGGAAGCTGTTAGGACTGGCATGGAACAGAGAAACTGGCACCTTTAGTGTGGCCCTCAACGTAAAAGTTTGTAACACAAAAAGACAAATTCTGTCTGAGATAGCCCGGGTGTACGATCCCTTCGGCCTTGTATCACCAACTACGCTGGTCGCCAAGTTACTCTACCGGGACATTTGTGATGCTAAAATGACATGGGATGGACAACTACCGGATTCATTGTTGAAACGTTGGAAAGATTGGAGAGACTTGCTAACAAAAGAGTTTGCACATCACATCCACATTGCTGTTGCTGAGATAAAGCTACATAGTTTTGGAGACGCAAGCTCACAGGGAGTGTGTGCAGCAGTTTGCGCTGCTATCCGTCAAGGAGATGAAGTAACACAAGGACTTGTGTGTGCCAAGTCGCGAATTGCTAAACGTAACCTAACCATCCCGCGTATAGAACTAGTAGCTAGTCACATGACCGTAAACATTGCATCAAACGTAGAAGCAGCACTCTCCAATTACGAAGTAGGCACCCACTGCTGCCTTGATTCAACTGTTGCACTATATTGCATCAAAGGCAGGGGAGATTATCGTCAGTTCGTGGCTAACAGAGTGCAGGAAATTCAACAGCACGAGCACTTAACGTGGCATCACGTACCGACAGCTCAAAATCCAGAAGACCTTGGAAGCCGAGGCGGAAGCGTGGAAAATCACCAACTGTGGAGCGAAGGGCCAACGTGGCTGAGAAACCCGTCGGAATGGCCAACGGACGTCATCCTAGAGTCGACTCCTGAGACGAGACCGGAAGCCAAGGCGAAGCGAGAAATCCTAGCGGTAGTATCAACTGAGGAAGACGAGTTCGACCTGTTAATCGGAAAATACAATTTGCCCAAACTACTTCGCATCGGGTTAGAAGAAGTTCAACGAGTTAAACTATAGTGGATAAGGCGAGCTCAATTTGCAGCACGACTGGATGCACGGTTTGAAGCGGACCAACTACGTTTAAATCTTCAACTAAACGACCAACAGATCCTACAATATCGTGGGGGTTAGATTGAGAATACCCGATAGACCTTCCTGACAATCATCTATTCACCACGTCCTTAGTCGAACAAGCACACACTTCTACACTTCACGGAGGCGTTGAAATGACTATGGCAAAAATACGAGAACAAATTTGGGTCCCTCGCCTGCGTCGACTTGTCAAGAAAGTACGATCGAACTGTCACGGGTGTAAGAGATTCCAAGCAAAAGCATTCCAAGCACGACCACCTGCAAAACCTCCGAGTACGAGAAGTGCTAGGAGCGGACTTTGCCGGTCAGATTAGGTATCAAGTTAAGGGAAAGAGTGAGAAGAAAGCTTACCTCGCACTATTCGCGTGCAGCTTAACGCGAACCCTGCATTAGGAACTGCTGAGGTCATTAGAAACGGAAGATTTCATCATGTGTTTTAAGAAGTTCATAGCGATATTCGGACAACGCGCAAACGTTTAAGGCTGCGGTTAAGTCGTTAGAGAAAGTAAGAAAGGATGAGCAGTTTAACGATTATCTCGCAAGAATGGAAATCAAATATCATTTCAATTTAAGCCGGTCCCCCTGGTGGGGGGCAGTTCGAAAGGCTGATCGGTCTCTTCAAGAGAGCCTTCTATAAATCTGTTGGGAGTGGCACACTCAAATGGTCAAAATTAGAAAAAGTGGTATTAGACGTCAAAATAGTTCTGAACAATCGTCCGATTACATACGTTGAAGATGACATTCAGCAACCAGTACTTACACCAAGCTCGATGATTCATGTCAACCCCAACACCCTACCGGAATTAGAGAGTTACCATATTGGAGACTGAGATTTGAACAAGCGTGCCAAGTTTCTAAAGAGATGTAAGCTAGCAATGTGGAAAAGATGGACCCGTGAATATGTAAGAAGCTAGAGGGAACAACATCGTCAGAAGGGACAGAAGCATTCATCAAATCCCAAGATCGGTGAAGTAGTCATAGTACTAGATGAAAACCAACCACGGAATCGTTGGAAACTTGGCATCGTGACCCGCCTTATAATGGGGAGAGTAATGTTACACGGGGAGCTATAGTGAAAACCGGAAAGGGAAGGATTGATTTGGGACGGTGAGAAAACTTTGTTAGTATGTGAATAAAATAATAATACATTTTTATTTTTATTTTTTTTCTTAGTATGTGAATAAAATAATAATACATTTTGTGATTTTGTTGTGAAACATTCTGAGTAAGAATTCATAGCAATGAAACCCAGAAAATTCACAAAATTGTTCACGAAACCTTAAAAAGTTCATAAAAAGTTCAGAAATTTTCATGTTCATAAAAAGTTCGCTTGGAGAACAAAAAGTTTGCAAATCTATGAACTTTGTCCACGATTTAGCAACACTGGATGTCGTTTTACAGCTATTTGCGTCAAGCATCAAGCGCAAACATTTTCGCGAGTTTTTTACGTTTGTAACGTGACGTTTGGCCGTTTGAAACGGAAGCCATTTAGATGCAAAACCCGAAACACCGCGGAAAAACGTCCGCGCATGCGCAAATACTTGAAAATATTGTGGGGAATTTAAATCCCATTTCCTGAAGCAAAATCACTCCTTTTAATTGCTGAAGATAAGTGAAACAAACAAAACAACATTAGGTCGAGTAGTTGGGCTATTAATAAGTAGTTTTCTAAGGTTAAGAACACAAAATTTAATTTAAAAATTGACGTTTGAGTCCGAGAGGCGTGCGAGTACTTCTTGAAAAATTCTCGAACACCGGATTAAAACACAAGAGTTTTGCAAACTGTGAAAGAGTTTTGCATTTGCATATGCTTAAGTTGTATAGCAGGTCATTACCTTTAAATACAGTCGACGCAAAATTTTTTCATTCTACGCAAAAAAAGTTATTGGCAAAAATGTGGATAAAATTACCCTATGGAAAATTTCCTTGTTCATTCGGTCGAATAGCTTTCGTAAACAATAAATTTTTCATTACTCACCTTTGGCCTGCATCTAAAATAATATTATTTTCTAGGCATGTAAACTACAATTATTTCTTGTTTTTAAGTTCATACGTTCGTTGGTCAGCTAATAATTTCACTCCAAAGGCACATATGTGACTATGTGAGGTACTTCTTTCCACCGCCATATTGCGAAATAAACAAGCTCGAAACACCCGATTTATCAAGCCAATCTCAGTAAAATTGACGCATGCGCAGACGTTTTTCCGCGGTGTTAAAACCCGACGGTTCTGTAACTGCAAAAGTGCAAATGTCATGCACGTTTTATCAGTTTTTTATAAAACATACCAATTTCGTGGCGTAGAAGCTTGTTTAGGATTTCAAATGATACAAAAGCGATAAAACTTGTAAATAATCGTTTGTTACACGCGAAACGGACTCAGTTTTGATAATTTTAACCAGTAACGATTATAACGGCAAACGTTGCGTTTTAAAGGGCAAACGTCGCGCGACAAACGTAAAAAACTTGCGAAAATGTTTGCGCTGGGTGCTTAAACGCAAACAGCTGTACTGTAACTCACTCGACTGCAGACTCGGGGAACAAATTCCTTCCCAACCATTAACCAATCAGAGGCCGACTCCAGAATCGAGAAGTGGCGACCTTTGACTTTTTCTAAGAAATGATAGCGGATTGGAGGAATGCTTTAAAACAGCGCGATCCGGTGGAGGCAAAGCACAACGTGATTTTAAACGCAATTAATATGTTATAAATGCCCAGTACAGAAACAAAAATTAAATATCAGGAAACAAAAATTAAATATCAGGAAACAAAAATTAAATATCAGGAATCAGCAAAACATATAAAAAGAAATTTTGATGTTTAACGTGTTTATCTTTTTATTATTGTACTTCGAGTGGACTTTTCCCTGGGAAATTACCAGGCAGCGGATTGGTCAAGTCGTTATAAATATAATTTATGCTGCTTTGCTGGTAAGAAAAAAGTTTGTGGTTCAAAACCATTGACTGATCGATCGACTGACTGGTCGCCTAATCGATTGATTGGTCGCCTGATCGAACGACTGGTCGCCTGATCGAATGACTGGTCGCTTGATCGATCGACTGGTCGACTGATCGGTCGACTGGTCGCCTGATCGACTGACTGGTCGCCTGATCGATCGACTGGTCACCTGATCGATCGACTGACTGGTCGCCTGATGGATCGACTGTTCGCCTGATCGGTCTACTTTTCATTACTGTACACTTTTCTCTATTATGCCATACTTGACATTACCTGTATGCTCTGCTTTCCTTCTGTCATACCTGTTTAAATATTAAAAGAAGATTAGAAGAGGATTATTCACCTAAAAATTTAAATTGTATATATTAAAAAATGCAACTGTAGCATATTGCAGACAGTCACCAAAGCTATCAATTAAGCAATTTTCAGATATGAAATCTTTCTAGTTGGCAATCCATTTACTAAAAATGTTGAAAAGAAGAGTACGGTAAATAATAATATTTTCAAATATAAAAGATTGATAATAATAATAATGTATTGCAGATTGGTGCTGTAGAATTTGAAATTAAAAACTACCTAAGAATTATTGGTACCGGTATGATCTCTTTGGTATGATGCTTTTTATCAATGTTTACCATAATGAAGCTTTGTTCGCATGTGCCAATACTTCATATAAGCCAAAGTATAACAAGTTTGGATGTTACATCAGCCATTCTATATTCCTGATGATTCTATTTCTAGGTTGCATTCATGTTGTGAAAGCGTATAAAAAAGTGATGTGCTTAGTCTTCTGTGTTTAATATACAGAATATCTGGATAAAATAGTTTTTGTTCTGGCAATCCGAAGTACTTTCAAACCCAAAGTTCAGGTATTTATAATTTTATATATATATTCTTGGATTTCACGTGACGTCATAAATTTCACTGGGGTCAACTCTAAATCGAACACAGTCATTGGAGGGAAGCAATTTTTCACTGTACGTGTTGAGCTTGTGTTTGGCAGCAAGTATGTGCAATTTCGTGAGATTTGTTCTCCAGTGCAGTGTAATCATCAATACATTATGGATTGACCCCAACTCAGATTTACTGCAAAATGCCCTAGTGAAACCCAAGAATACATATCATGTAATATAAAATTTAAATTGGCATTACTAACCACCCAGTATGGAAAGTATGGCTGTTTTCGACGAGATCTTGGGTGTACATACAAAAAAATCCAAGTGTGCTGTGTGCAAAACCGTGTCAAGTGCACTCAAGTGTGCATGTTTATTAGACAAGTAGCACTGATCAATGATAAATTAAAATTAAACTTCAACATATATAATTAATGCTTCTTCAAATAAAAATATCACACTCCTTATTGAGTACCCAAATCACTAGATATTAAATTTTTGCCTTTTTCTATGCATCCTCCAGACCTCTCCCAGTCTTTCACACTCCCTACAAGCACAAGAATCGTAGTCAAGTGTGCTAACCTGAACGTAACAAAAATTCTCGGGTGTGCATTTGCCATACTTTCCATACTGGCTGGCCACCCTGGGACTGAGGTTGATTATTGGAATATTGGGGACATGTAAAAATGCATGTAGTTCACATGATATTTATGGGCAAAAGCTAGATCTTACTTTATGAGGGGAATTGGTCTGCATGAATGTATATTTAACAGTTATTCTGCAAACTTGTCAATGAGTTTTACATGAGCTTTATAAGTTATTATGTTTGTACAGTCCTGATGTAATTTTCAAACATTGATCGTTCAAGACATAAACTAACGTTTAGAGACTAACTTAACTAGCACCGATTTAGCCTATGAGGCAGGGCATTAGCATAAATGTAAGTGTAATGTGTTTGTTCGTTAAACGTTCCTTTGTAACTCTGCGATGTTTTACTTTATAATTCGGTAAATATGTAACCATGTATGTTTTTTGTAGTTTTCACAATTAAAGAATACAGTTTGACAGCATGACAGTAGCAATTGTGCACTTTAGGGGATTAGATTTAAGGAAACCACACAGTGAACTGGGCCACCTATGCTCTTCTTAAGGAGCTTTAGATCTGGGTATAGACCCATTGCACTTATTGACCCATAGTAAAACTTTGCATGTTCTGAAAGAATCTGGAGGACATTAATTCACATTCTGTTGAGTGGTTTGTTTCAAGTTGTCCTCAAGATTTCATGCATGGTCTCATTTGAAGGTCAACTGAAATGTGTTTATAGAGCTATGAGGTCAAGTACAACTACAAGATTTTTATTTCCCAAATTCTCTACAAATCCACATTCATCTTCCTTTGTAGATCATATGCTGTTTTTAAGACAAAAGCAGGATATTATCAAAATTCTGAGATTGCAACTAGTAGTTGTGGTATTTCAAAGCTGTAATCAAATCTAAAATAAGCCCCTTACTGTCTGGCAACCTCTAACAACAACACCAGCATGCAATCCTGTATTTTATGATTGTGTAACATAATTATTGTCTTTGTCTTTCACATACAGAGCAGACTGTAAAGTTTGATTTATGTGTGGGGAGCATTTAGGTTGTACTTGGTAACTGCCTGGACATCAATGCAGTGAGGGGGACACTAAAAGTAGGGCTACTGAGTACTCGCTGTGCACTGAAATGGTAGCTTGTCAAATTCACCTTGAAGCCCAGTTTTGACTGTAGACATTGAGCTAGGTTTGAACACAATTGTTTTTGTCAAAATATCCATGTGAATAATGAAAGTTTTCTCAAAACTGTGTGGACAGAATTTGTGTCAAAAAATCTTGCACAGGAAATGTTTTACAATATGGTATATACATACCAGTCCTGTAGTTTTATTTGGAAAGATCTATGTGTTTGCAGATAACACTTACCTGTGTTTATAGAAATGTCTCAGTATCATATGATCAGCTTCATCCAAAAGTTGTTAATTATGGTATTAATGATTGCAAAATTGGTTCAAAGTAATTGAGAAACAGGAATATAGGATTGGTATGCTTTATTATAATATAATAACATCAAATAACATCAAATGCTTCATGATTATGTCACATTTTGAGATTTAAGAAATAAGGATGTACAAGTCAGTGATTCAGTTATGTATTTCCCCTGAATCACAAGTTCAAGGCTAATATGTAAGGGTCATTAGTCAACAAACTCAAGGTCCACATCCCCATGCTGATTAAAGGCTGCATGGCTCCAGACGGCCAGAAGATTCGATCATGTCACCTTATAGACCACTTGACAATATCATAAGATACATGTACACTGTATACATATGAGCATTTGGGGGGTGTTTTACCCAATACCCCGGTAGTATCACTTGGTTGATATCTCTCCAGCCAAGCTAATAAAAAACTCTGCTTTTGTCTGATGCTTTTATCTTGGCATGCAAAATCTTGTTGCTTTATTAGGGTTAGTATCAATGTTTTCACAAGTTACTAAATTGTTATGCTTCAAATATTATCTCCAATAATATGGAATACCCCCTTCACCCTTGTTGTTTCCATTTGTGGGACCTCAGATTTTAATTTTTTCTGGGGTTACACCCTTGACTAATTAGTTACTATTCCACTAAAAGATGAAAACATAAGGTTTACAAGGTCAAATATTGCCCCCATCCCCCTAGTGTTTCATGGTAGCCTTTCTGCCAAATAACTTGTGAATATTTGGTGTTGATGTTGCACAAAGATATATTTACAGTTTATATAGACAGATTTCGTGCTGGGGATGCGCCAGTAAAACTCTTTTTGGAGGATTGAATATTTTGTTATACTGTGGTCAAACAGGCAGATTTATAGTTACTGTAGGCTATAACAGATGTTAGTAGTAAAACACCGGTCGTTGAGATTTTTCTATAATTATACAATATCTGCGAGACATACGTGTAATTACGCTACATTATATACATATATATACTGTAGTTTCCGATTTCACAAGTGATATATGTGTATTTTGCATTTAAAAAATATTTTGTGTTCTGGCAACCACGTTATTCTGCTGTATGAATGTCTACTATCTTTGAACCACAGTTCTTTTGTTTACGTTGTTGAGATTATAGACTGTATCATACAATTTATGAACAGGAGACCACGGAAGATCAATAATTGATGGAGTGAGGGAGGGCGTATAATCATGTAGTCGTACTCAAAAGAAGTTAATGAGACAGAAAACGAGTATATGAATATTTGCTCCCCCCCCCCCTCACTTATCATCGATCTTTCTGCGACTGCTGTTTATGGACACGTATCATGTCAATGCACTCTTACACTCCTTACTGACTCCTTACTGACTCCTTACTGACAGAGCAACCCAGATCTCTGTACGTTGATAAAAACCCATTTTAAGGTGGTCTTATACGGGGAATGAAAATATGTAGGGTTCCGAAAAGGCTTCTAAAACTTTAGCAAGATATAGAAATTATAACTTATATATAACAATTCCAAAGATAAGAATTGGAATATTTAATACATATGATTGATATTTATAGTCAAATCGTCTTTAATAAGATTTTTTTACTTCCAAAAACTTGCAAGTTCTAAAATGTAGTCATTTTTTTGAAAATATAGACCAGCCTCAAATAATCTCACTGAGCTTATTCTGCCTTTTGCTTTGGATGCGCAAGGTTCAAACTTTCTTCGAGTCATTTCTAGATTTGTACAAGGTAATTGCTTTTTCTCGTCTTTTGCTATTAGTGATGTCAGTGTGTGTACTGAATATTCTAATCTCGGGTCATTCTTTTGTCCGTCGTCTTAGAGACGATTTAGCTGCCTTTTTTTGTTGCGCTGCTTCAAATGTACATCTGTCTGAATCGGAGCATGTTTCTTTGTTCGATAATATAGACAGACGAACGGTGGGCAAATAAATACAATGTGGCAAAAAGCCGTTAAAACACGTGATATTCACATGATATTAAAAGAGCTCTGTAATGTGCTTCAGTAGAAAGAAGCAAGTCAAGAGCTCATATTGGTCATGACAAAAATGTCTGTCATGACAAAGCAGCAAAAGTGTAAAATACGGTAGTGTCTTAAGTCAGATTCCACGCTGCGTCCTAGAGGGAGTTTAGTAAAGCGATTAATGTGAATGGTACATTGCATGAGATTTGATAGGACTTTATGCTTTATTTCTAGGAAGTCTAAGGAAAATCAAGTCCGTTATTTAAAGAGTTTTTCCCCTTTAAACACAATGACAAATTTATTCAAAGATCATGAAAAGATTTGCTATGAAAATCGTAAAATGTTCCTGGAATACGTAAGCGGTGTTAAGTTGTGGCTGTCTGGAGGCAAAGCAGATACACCTGATCAAGATCTCACCATTAACAAATTATTTCTCACGGATAAAAGTATAGGGGAGACATGCGCTGAATTATTAGTCAAGCTAGCTAGATATCAATTTAAGTTTTTTCTTGAAAAAATGATGGAAAAAGCTAATGTGAACGGTACCTTAAATTTTTTATGGAACGAAAGTGGTGCAGACTTGATAGTAAATAACGGAATTGCGTACATTTCATTGAATAAAGGAGAATCTGTTATCAATTGTGAATCGTTTGTAAATTTAACTGACGAGTTACTGAAAGTAACTGGTTTTGGCGAACTGCAATTAATAAAGAGAAACGTTTGCCGTGAAGTCGATGATGCATCTGACATTATTCTTTCTGTGCCTGCACTTAATGAAGAATTATCAGTTAGTAAACCATTGTGCACAGAGAACTCTGAACGTGATGATACCGAGAGGAACGAGGACGGGATAACTGATGAGCATTCACACAGTAGCGAATGTGACATTTTTCGTGATGCCTCTCCGGTTAGTGAAAAGGAAACAACGACAACGCAAGATTGGAAAAACCTTGATTCGTATATATCCACACATTTGGCTAAAACTGCCAACTCTGAAAGTGAGAATACTGAGGGGAACGAAGGCATGGCAGTCGATGAGGATTCAGACAGCAGCAAATTCGTCACACGTAGGTCTAAAACGGACATTAGTTTCCAGGGCTCCGTTAATGACGGCACTGCCAGGTATTCTAATTCAGACAACTCGGAAAGTGATGATACTGAGAGGAACGATGGCGGGCGAATCGATGTGGATTCAGACAGCAGCGAATCCGTTATTTTTAGTGTGGACTCTCCGGCTAGTGAAAATGAAAATTTGTCAGCACGTACGTCCGAACCTGACATTAGCTCTCCGGGTCCTGTAAATGGAGGCAATGTCCGCGATTCCCCCGTGGATGCTTACACGTTTATGAGGGAAACCGTTCTCCAAAAACACCAGGAACTTTTCAACCATTACACGGACGAGCATTTAAAGGCAAAGGGTAAAGTTGCTATAGTTTACAAGAACACGGCAGGTGATATTGAAACTGTGTACTGTGATGATGTTCGTAAAGCCAGACAAAAAGCTTACTCGTTGAACGATGTGCAAAAAAATCCCTATGCAGTGGTCTTCATTGACAAAAGAATGAAACACGAAGAAACGCCATCTATATTAGCTGACCTGCATGCAAGAGAACGCAATTTCCCGAATATGAAGTTCAAACTGGATACGGGTGCTGATGAAGGCTCTATTAGTTTTGACGAAAGTTTACTGAAAAATTTCACGTTTACAGTTGACGAGATTAACGACTCTAACGAACCGGCAGTTCTTTGCAAGTTCAAAACGGAATGCACAGAGCCTCAAGATGTACACGTCTTTGACGTCGATAAAGACCCAGACTGGAATGCCATTGGATTACCGCTCTTAGAAAAGTGCGTAGTGTTTTTTGACATGAAAAATGACAAGTGTTTGCTGCGAAAACATGAGGATGTAATCATCGAGGAAACTGAAGAAGGAAGAAAAATAAGTATTGTAGAAAAACCTTCGTGTATCTTTGACACGTAGTTGGCAAAGGCGAGGTGCCGTGAAGCAGAAGGCGAAGTAAATATAGGCTTGTAATCACCGAGCCTGAGGCGACTAATTGTTTTACTATGAATTTCCAGGTGTTTATAAATAATAACCAACAAATTCATACAGTAATTGTGCACGCCCTAGTTATTTGGGCTACCTGATTTTTGCATTGCACAAACTTGCCAATCAATTGAAACTTCTTGACCCCCCCCCCCCCACAAGCGTTCAAAATACGCACAGACATTTGAATTTGTCAATATTTTATTGTTAAATTCCCCACTCCAGCTCTACAGTACTAAAAATACAAATTGAAGCTCGGCAAACGATACATTTTTAAAACATATCAGCATATTTGTTTATTAACTTAATCATGAAATTTGATATTGAACAAAAATAATTTGCACAGTCTGTGATCAAATACTTCACAGTCTTACAGCTTGTCATCAAATACACCACCCTTGCAGCAGTTAAAAAATCCCTTCATGCATAAACTACACCAATTGAAGATTTTCATTAAAATTATCGACTTCACAATTCAGAAAATTAATCACGTTACTGTCATTACACCACCAAAACTCATTGCAATCACTAAAAAGTGATCTTAATATATCTAAATGTTACAAACATTTAGATATATGTTGTTGATTGTTGCAAACGCTTAGCACCGTATAAATGCAATATTATTTGTAAAATTAGTTCTTACCGGTGGCGGCTCCGTTGGTAGTGGTTCTGGAAAGAACAAACACGATATTAAACAGTAAACATGGACTACTTACATTGCGAAAATTTATTTTTGAAGAGGTTTTTTAACAGAGTCTTTTAACTTTAAACAATTTAAGTCGAGATTCGTTGAGATTTTTCCACAAATTTGATCTAATTATTTATTCAAGGTAAATAACCTATATACAACCCGCGGTACGTCAAAGAAAACCGACTCATGTTTAACATGTTTTAAGTTGGAGTTAAGAACTGATATATATTTACTGTAACTATTGCATATTTCACTCAATATTATATTTCTTATATAATTATTTAAGGTTGTTTACCCAGCGAGTGGTAAATGTTCTAACGGTTTTCAAGTATCGCAATCCACGATTACAAAAAATGTGGCGTCAGTTACATTTTCCCAGAATACATTGCCAAGGTTTCAAAAAGTGTGTATGTACCGAAAGAAAGGCGTTTTCTGACCGGCACGGTAAACAAACATAAGGTCGTTTTCCGCTTCAACCGTAACGTAGCAGTGATTGTGCGTAGAATAAAAGTTAGGTTGAAACATCTACACACAGGTAATTCCTTTGGTCTAAATTTACCATCTCTGCCATAATGAGGCTTCCGACCATTAACCCGTGTCAACCAATAGTAACCCAGCATCGGTTGTTTTGCAACACCGCATATACTCATCACAGACCAGCCCCATGATGTCTTGCGATAGGTGGCTGCATAACATGGGTTTTGTAGTTTTGCCACGTCCAAAAGTTCGTAATTTGTTTTCCCTCGCGGCACTTTAACTGTTACCGAAGGTTCCTTTCTCGTCATGTTTGTTACGTTGAACACTATCTGTACGTGAACTGTAATAATCTGAACAAAAAAGTCAAACAATATTCACATAGACGTTTCCAGCTCAGTTAAGCTTGGTATTGAATTATACTAAGTCACTTTGGTCTAACACTATTCAACAAGATTGGATGCAACATTTTCGGTCCTGTAGCCGAGAACGAGAGATAATGGAACGTTTGGCGTCTCATTCAATAAAGACTTTTGAAAGACGTTTCATTGAATTAAATGTAGTCAAAACATTGCACATAATTTTGAAGGCCTATGGTGATCTCTTCATCATAGCTTATATACATACAAGTACTGTTTCAGTTATTTTCCTATTCATTGATTCACACGTTGTGTTATTTAAATATCGAATGAAGTTAAACATTTTGACGAAAAGCACAGCTAAAAAATATTTACAAAAGGAATTATCTTTTGAAACTCGAATTTAAGTAATCTTTGCAAAGCAATCAAGAAAATACTAGACAAATATTCGTGTCATGGCACGTTAAAAAAGAACTGGAAATTACTTTTAACAACTTTTTTTTAGCAATTCGCCGTGGCAAAAAAGTTGTCGGATGTCAATTTACTAGAATGTATTGCGGTCGAAAAGGACAATTTGCATAATCATTAATGGACTAAAGGTCGAACTGGGCAAGAAGAATGAAGTCTTTTACTGCATTTAGAAAGAGAATCTTAAAATTATTAGAAATGCAAGTTTGGTGGCGAAATGTTGTAAAATAGGAAAAAATAGCCCTGCGAAGTTTGTAAATTTTGTATATATTTGTATTACGCGCGGAAAAAGTTACCATTTTCGACCTAAAATTCTCGTGAAACTTTTTCCGCGCGTAATACAAATGTATACAAAATTTGCAAGATTTTGTTTTTTTTGCCTAGATCGAACAATAGAAAGTGAATTTATTTTTTTCACAACACTTCCCTTCCAAAATATATTTTCATTTTAAGATTTCAGGTAGCTACTATCATGCAAATTGTCCAATCGTTTAACTAAAAAGGAATATTAACGTCTTTTGAAGAACAGCAAGAAAACAATAGGGCAATTAAATAGGTATTGTTGGAATTATTGTTGCAAACGCTTAGCACCGTATAAATGCAATATTATTTGTAAAATTAGTTCTTACCGGTAGCGGCTCCGTTGGTAGTGGTTCTGGAAAGAACAAACACGATATTAAACAGTAAACATGGACTACTTACATTGCGAAAATGGTTCATAATTATGTCACAAGGACACATCTACGAGATACAATTATATCTGAGTATCCTAGATTCTTAATTAAGGACTGTAAACAGGGGACGGCCTAGCCCTTTGGACGGGTCTCAAAAATTGTTACTCTTTGACAAGAGAATATTAAGACAAGCTTACAACTATAAACAAAACGTATTCGTCTTTTGAATTTAGTTTAGACAAGTTCCGAAGCTACTGTAAGATATAAACTAAAGCTATTTAGACTTGTATTAAGCTGTATATGACATACATCCCGACTTTCGAGGTGTTTAATCAAACTAACTTAATTTATTTTTGAAGAGGTTTTTTAACAGAGTCTTTTAACTTTAAACAATTTAAGTCGAGATTCGTTGAGATTGTTCCACAAATTTGATCTAATTATTTATTCAAGGTAAATAACCTATATACAACCCGCGGTACGTCAAAGAAAACCGACTCATGTTTAACATGTTTTAAGTTGGAGTTAAGAACTGATATATATTTACTGTAACTATTGCATATTTCACTCAATATTATATTTCTTATATAATTATTTAAGGTTGTTTACCCAGCGAGTGGTAAATGTTCTAACGGTTTTCAAGTATCGCAATCCACGATTACAAAAAATGTGGCGTCAGTTACATTTTCCCAGAATACATTGCCAAGGTTTCAAAAAGTGTGTATGTACCGAAAGAAAGGCGTTTTCTGACCGGCACGGTAAACAAACATAAGGTCGTTTTCCGCTTCAACCGTAACGTAGCAGTGATTGTGCGTAGAATAAAAGTTAGGTTGAAACATCTACACACAGGTAATTCCGGGCAGATTTGCATAACAAAGCAGAAAAGGCTGAAAACGTCTTAAAAAGCCTGTTTCCCACTTGTGAGATTCGGAAATGACTTCTTCTGGATGTGACGGGTGAATCCTATACCAACGCAAAAGCAATCTGATATTTATGCCATACTTTAGTTTGTTCACATATTCATTCACGTACGTGAGCGGGAGAAAATCTCCGATTCTTACCACAAGCATGAACCAGGCTTACACAAGCTAAAGGTTTTAGCGCATGCCCACAGAGACATAATGGTTGGAATCAATAATAAAATGAACTCCCAAGTAATCGTATCTTCAGAACATGCGAAGTGGAAATGTGATTACCAACCGCTCCCGTTTTTTTATTTTCCTTCGAAATTAATCGTGTAACAAGCTTCTGCGACGCTTTATTGACTTCACCCTGAAGAGAGCTGTTGAATACACAGGAGAGTGCTTGCAGAATCAGTGAATCTATGTCCGTCATATGATAACTGACTTGCCGGTACGTTCCATTGATAAGTTCCCGTACGACCGCGTCCGGTACAGAGCGGCCGGAATTACAAAGGGCAACGACTGCCAAACTGTACCGAAAATAGTTGTTGAAACTCGACACTTTCTTGAATAAGGTGAAGCCATAGATCAGAGCGCTTGTCAAATTATGCCCGTGGAAATTATCGGGGTCATGGCAGATTGATATCACAGCTTGAATGATGAGAGCTAATTCACCAGCAGGGATTGCGTTCAAGTTCCCTTCTTTCTCTTGCCTCGAATCGAGGTAGTTCTTCAATGTTTCTTCAATGTTTCTTCGATGTTTTCACCCTTGTGATTTTTGAACTCGGACAAGATGGTTTCGGGCATATGGCCAGCCAGTCTGATGATCGAGATCAGCGATGGTGCACGGTGAGGAAACAGGACGGTGGTGTTTGCCGTGTAGATTTTTTTCAGCCAATCAGAAGAGCGAACGACTGCTCGCGTTAGATCGGCATGAAGATCTAAGCTTGATCTGTCTGAAATTTAATAAATTCACATTAAATAACTAAGCGAATGAGTAAGAAAAACGTACTCCGAAAAAACATACAAGATAAAATAAAGATTCGAGCTTTTTAAAATGCTGTTTAATTACGTATGTGACTCAAGCGACGTCTGAGCCGATAGGTGATTATTCTTATCAAAGAAAGAGATCACGCATAGTAGAAACAGAGCCAAACAACTCTGCCCTATGTTGTGCTGGGTTCTGTTCTGTTGTTATAAGGGATTGTTTCCCTGGTTAGTTGATGATATAAATGTTATTGACTGAGCGAGAGGCCCGAACAGGAGGATGCTACACCGTCGAGGTCTTTTTTCGCTCGTTTGTACGTGGAGGAAGAGGGAAGATATATGGGGCATCTTCAAGTCTCGGATGTTCAGGATGTATGTGCGATATCAACAATAAATCGTTTTCAACCACTTCAAGTGATTAAGTATATAGGAAAATATGACCATATTTCAACATTGCGATGTTGTCTAGGCAACGACAAGAATCAACTTTAAATGCATCACTTGTGTATCTCTTGTGCAATCTTGTGTATCTCTGGTAAATACCATCGACACGCAGCAGTGATAGCAAACTGGTAAACCCTGGCCATGCAGTGATGGCCTGTACTAACACGACCGGTCCTTGCAATTTATGCAGTCCTCGGTCAGAACCAAATACCAGCCCAACAAATTATAGCCTTACACTCGGAGTGGCTATATATAAGTTCTACTTATCCGAAATAATCATAGGAATAATGTACTAACATCGATACTTGCCCCCTGCAAAATTACTTGTGCATTCATGATTTATTTTACACATTCAGCTATGTTACAAGTTTATTCTTATAACAATAAACACTTACCACAAAACGAGTGTACTCCGCCAGTTAACAAAACCAAGTAGACCAAGAACACGCCGGAAAGTAGTTTCGCAATCATGTTTTTGATTAGAAAATTTCACTTTCGTGTAAAGCTGGGTTTTCTGTTCGTTGCGTTTTCTTTGTAGAATTTGGGTACTTTATTTTTGCATGCATGGACATATCCTGGTGTAGGTGAAGAGTGATTCAGATGTATTTCTAGTGTTTGTGTACACCTTAATTTCCGTCTATTGTTTTACTTCGTTAAAGTATCGGATTACTAAATTGTATCAGTTTAATCGGTGCAAAATGTTTTGTCACATATAAGCCAGTAAAGCTAGCATGCATGAAACTACTGTGTGGAGAGAACAACCTGAGTGTGGTTGTTCTAAGGGTGTTAACGAGAACCCTGGGCTCCAACCCCAACGTGGGGTTATTTGTAGATTTCTTAATGTTAATTAATCTCAAAACTGCATGAAAGAAAACTTTGGTTGATGCTGAGGAAATATTTGCAAACCTGTAAACAAGCTGCTTGGAAGTTGTTTAAGTTTACCCAAGGTTTTGAAAAACCGAGCCCGATGATGCCGTGGAATACCAATACACTTCCTCAGCTCACATGTCAATCAACCCAGTTCACATCACATGATTGTTGAATGGCCAAAGTTATCAGAAATAGGTTAATTTACATGTAAGTCGAGGCTTCATATTGCATGCACGAAGAAACCTGCTCTGAGTTTGGTATTTCTTTGACATCTTTTTCACCGCCGCTTATAAATTTGTCTGTAAATTAGGAAGGAATCAGAGGAGTTCAACTTGCAGGTTGATTATCCTAACCATATTAGAGCAAATCATATTCGTGTCGGTATCAAATACTATTTCCAACAAATTCCACAATCAGACGTTTGACTCCTGATTGAGATCTTCCAGCAATGATTAAATTAACTATTATAAGGTATCATAATTATTAACTAATAAACGGAAGTACCTCCTAAATTAACTTAAACCAGCGCTAATTCGAACAAATTTTTACTTTCTCTTGAGTGTTCGAGTTAGCAAGCCTTCATACTCTTATTTTTGAAATAAACTACATCTAAAGATATATCGATCCAGTCCGCGCATTGAGTATTGCTTTACTAAAAATTCGTTGTAGGCCAACTGTATAGCCAGCGGAAAATTTATAGGCAAATCTACACAACATAAGTCGCGTGCGAATCTTAACCAAGTGTACAGGTATGCGTTCGAAAACAAGCGTAGGAATTAGGAATGTCACAATTCAATGTTCGTCACTGAAATGACAACCAATAGTTGCGACTCTAATACATTGTCTCCAATACATTACATGGATGTAAAGCTCTACTGACCACAGATGCTACCTATGTTGACTGTATTCCTGCTGGGCAATTAACGTAGGAATGATCCTTTCCACCATCCGTCTGTTCATCTACAACAACTGGCACGTAGTTCTATTGAAGAAAATTTAAATCATTACACATTGCACCTGATAGAATGGATCAGGTAAAATCAACAAACTATGGGCTGGACTGTGTGAGGAATCAAGAAGTTGATGAATGGTCAGTGTGAGGTTGAGAAAGATCGATCGGGACAAGTAGTTGAGCAAGCGATTGATGCAGTCAATACCAAAGAGGTTGCTGGCGTTCATTGATGCTGACGGCAGCAGACATCCAAAGAGTATCATTTCTATGTAATAGGAGGAAGAAGGTGAATTTTTGTATGAAATAGCACTTATGCGGGTTTTCCCTAAAGCTTTTGTCCTCACCACCAAGTCTCACTTTCATGTAAAGAGAACGTATGCGTCAATACAAGGCTTGGTGGTGAGGACAATAATCTCAGGGAAAACCCGCATAAGTGCTATCCCATAATGTAACAGATTATCAACTCATAAACATGGACCAGACGACAATTAATTGTAATAAAATGAAAAATAAAGCATACAGTATTCCATAGAAATCCCAAATATTACAGTTTCAAACATTTTTTGTTTTTAGCTCGAGTATTGAATTTACAAGATGTATTTCTTCTAAAAATATTTAATTTTGTATTTTATCATTTACATTTTAGCGCAAACACCTTTTATATAATCCAAGTTAATCCAACTTACCGAGCCTTCGTCCACTTTTCGATCCAGTATGGGGATCAATTCACTAAAAGATGGTCTTGAATCAGGATCTGTCTTCCAACATGATGTCATTATTTCGTACCTAAATACGATAAATATCATGAAGTATTTATACACCGTCCTTCACTGAAGAACGAAAGTAGTAAACATGTAGTTTTAAAAGCACTTTTACAGTGGTTTAAACCCTAAGTCCTTAAAATTTACATGCAGTTGTAAAACCCATTTCTTATTTAATCTCGTCCAACGTAGACTTATGTTTTCGCTAAATTGTAAAATCCATGGCCAAAAAATTGATAATAGTCACAATCGGTGATTTTGATGTTATTAAAGAAATTTGTGCTTACCAAAAAGGGAAAAATACCTCGTGGCAGCCATTTTTTGGCTGCGAAAATTTCTTATTACAATTTGACGCAACGCAATTATGAATTTGAAACCTTTGTGAGGTTTGAAACGAGGGCTTCCTTTGCCAATGGGAACAACGACCAAAACTTGACGTTCCATGTAGAGGTTAAAGACGAAGCATACAAGTTGTAAAAAACGAAATATTTGACTGCGTTTGGCATTATAGCAAACTCACAAGATCTGTTGCAACTCTTGTACTTCATGCACTTTAACAAACAGGCATGGTGATCGGATACAAAAGAAGAGATAACTCACGTATAAGCAGAAGTTTCAGGTGGCTGAGCCAAACGACGACCACGCAGCAAATAATCTAACATTTCTTGGCTCTCAACACCACCAAATGGCACCATTCCTAAAGATATAGACATGTTCATGTTACAAACGTAACTGAAGCAACGGCAAACGCGTTGTCAAGCAAAGTTGAGTGTGACAAGATACTTCAATATTTCAGCAAATCTGGCCGGAATATAAAAAAAATTACTTCGAATAGAAATTGCCATCTTGTAAAATAAAGATATATTATGTTATTTTAACAATTAATGGTTATCGGAGTATCAGCATCTTTTTGAGATTTGTTAAAAATTTCTTCGGGTAAATAATTTAAAACAGTAGGTTTTTGCCGGTAAATTGATTGGATATTGTCGAGAAATTTATGCAGAGAATTGATTTGGCAGGGTCAATTGAAGAAATAAAAATAGTGTCTACGAACCTGCTGTTTCAATTTCCCACATTAGAACCCCAAACGACCATCTAGAAATGAAATAACATAGTCATGAGTTGAATGGTTTCATACTACGAAGAAACTTGATCATTCTGTAAGCGTTCATAATGTTGCATTTGCAAACCGTCAGTCAACAGAGGTCTTGAAATTAACCCCTTCTGCATTTATGCTTGTCAGGCGAAGCACCTATTCACTAATTTGATTCCTCCTTAGTGACCACGACAGAAACAGCTGAAATCTGTATGAAATGTTTAATTTGTGTATTGTTTTTTTTTAGGTCTTTTGCCCGTTTTCGGAGAAAAATAATATTCTTTTTAGCTGGTTATTTTATCTATAAAACCCTAAATGTTATAGTAATTTAAATACTTTTACGGGCCAAATACAGGTAAATGTACCCCAAAATACCTCGGTACCACAGAATACTAGTCGTATTTATTTTCAGTATAAAATTTGGAAGAAACGTGCAAAATACTTGATTCTCGTAAATATATATTAATTTTGGTGTTAACTGACACATAAATAAGAAAAATGAATATTTTGATAAAAATTCTTAAAAGTAACGAGGATAAAGTTTAAATATAATTCGTTGTTTTTGATACCTCTTTTTTGCTAACTGCTCGTAAAATCAGGACGTTTGAAAATAAGTTTGCAAACCAACATAAATTATGTTCATAGACATTTGTACTAAGCGATAAAACATTCTTGCCATTCAAGAATAACAGGGAGCAATCAAATTTGCTATAAAAGAACACGATCTTTCAACATTATTGATAAACCTGATATATTGTAGTATATACCATGGGTATTATGTAGTGACTTTAGTATTAGCCTTCCACTAAATTAGATAGCAATATCTATAATGTCAGGCGTCAAAAATACTAGAGTATGCTAAATCGAACCGCAACACCATACAGGAAGAAAAACTACAGGGAAAACCTTTCCAAAAAACCAATAATAGTCCATGATATATACTTGTGACATAAAATATGAATGATAGAAAATTGTGTGGTATTCTGTGGTACATACACCTGTAACAAATTTTAAAACTCGTTTGATTAAAATGACCAACTTTGGCCTCAGACATTGTGAATAAGTAAACATTCGCGGGACATCAATTAAACTTTCCCTCTTGCTAAAAAAGGCTGTGTTTCCAAATTTTTACCTCTAGTTCCCACGAATCTCTCCCTATATACTGTCGCGCGTGATATATTACAAAACCAAGGGTGGTGCGACCCATTAACGGGCACCGGACATATTCATAACCTTGAGCCCTTTTGTCAAAATATTTTGCTATTTTTCAATTCAATTTTTGGATTCTTCCGGCATTTGTTAAGAGCATTGTAAATGTCTGAATCGCCTATACTACTGTACAGTACAGTGTGTCCCCAAAAAGGCTACCCAACTAATGAGTGCCGCCAGTTCGAATTTGAATGCTTATACTGTATAGACTCCCTAATGAACCCATTCTGTGTAATTTTGGCGGAACAAATCAATTAATTTGCAACGCACGCATAAAAAATATCTATGTAACAGAGAATTACGCATTCTTTTGGACTTATTAGGGAGTTAAAACATTCAAATATGAATGTGCTGCATAAGCGCTTGACTTAAAAGGGTAGTTTTTTGGGGGACACCTGTATCTATACTTGAGAAAAATCTGGGTATCAGACGTCAGGAAATTTAGTCTGTAGCGAGAAAAAGAGCTTTGTGAAAGAAAATCTTTTCCATTTCAACTAGCTTTTCCGCCTGGTTCCCATGAGCACACCGGGCCCTTGAGTATACCCCCCCTGACCGGCCTTGTTTTTACCCAACGGTTTTTTATCCTAAGAGCAAGATTTAATGCTTTGTTTTCTTGCTTATGTTTGCGTTACCAGTGTGAACCAGACTTTATTACATACACATCGCTCTTTGAGGTATACTTGGCTTCCAACAAAGATTCGATTGCCATCCATTTTGCTGGTAACCTACCCTGTTACAAAGGAAAACATTTGTTTTGATTAAACAATGTGCGTGCGCAAAGATGCATCGGCTGAGTACGCCATGGGGAAAATTTTTTAGCTGATGAATGGATAGATTAGAATTTGCTTGATTCAGTATTATTAACATACCCCCTTTAAACGTGCCTAACACAATAGAAATTAATTTCATTTTATATGTGCACCACATAACCTATTGTTAAAATTTCAATACCTGAACACTGATATCAATAAATATTGCCTAATTTAAATTTTGTAAAAACCATGATTGTCGATTTGAAGCGGCTTCATTTTAAAAATATTTTTTGGACGGATGATATACTGTAATTTTTTATGCATATAATAACTTTTATAGCAGCACATTCAGCAGGTTGCCAAGGCCTTCAAATTTTAACAATAGGTTATTTCAATCATTTGCCTTTGTGAGAACTGTACTGTACAGGGTGTGCCACAAAAAGCGGGCCCTATTGAATTCAACTATGGTTAGAATTTGAATGGCCCAGCAGTACTGTACGTACGGGGTGAGTAAAAAAAAACTGATGCTCTTTCAAATTCAAATTAGCTGCGAATTTCATACGGTGTATTCCGATGGGTATACAGAGAACAGATCGTGATTTAGTACACAGTACGTAAACCAATTCTGACAATTCTTGCACGGCTAAAATTATGTATTTTAACTTCCACTGGGAATTAGATTTTGTTTTAGATTAACGTCTGTCAAATTGCAAGAATGCAATGCTGCTAGTTTGAATTTCAATAGTATCAGTTTTTTACCCATCCTGTACTGTGTACTTAGTCACGATCTGTTCTCTGTATACCTATGGGAATACTTAAAGTTCCGTAATGAAATACGCGGCTAATTTGAATTTGAAAGGGCATCAGTTTTTTTTTACTCACCCTGTATAATGCTGTTGAAATCACTTATTGTTAGAACTTTGAATGGTGGCCCACGTTGAAGGTCAAGGCGCTTGATATTTGTAACTTCTCAATCCTCAAATAATTGTACATGTAAATAAAAAGAACTATTTCGCTTAAAGGCAGGTAATTTTTCTAGCTGGAACAATCGCTTTTATGGTTTATTGTGTTCAGCTTAGTGCTAGGGCATTTAAAGTTTATTAGTGATTTCAACAGCATCCATTTTTCAGAGACGTTCTGGAGAACTTATACAGGGTGAGTAAAAAAAAACTGATGCTCTTTCAAATTCAAATTAGCTGCGAATTTCATTACGGTGTATTCCCATGGGTATACAGAGAACAGATCGTGATTTAGTACACAGTACGTAAGCCAATTCAACTTTGTCTTGTTTCTGACAGTTCTTGCACGGCTAAATTATGCATTTTAACTTCCAATGGGAGTTAGATTTTGTTTTAGATCAACGTCTGTCAACTTGCAAGAATGCAATGCTAGTAGTTTGAATTTCAATAGTATCAGTTTTTTTACTCATCCTGTACTGTGTACTTAGTCACGATCTGTTCTCTGTATACCTATGAGAATACTTAAAGTTCCGTAATGAAATTCGCGGCTAATTTGAATTTGAAAGGGCATCAGTTTTTTTTTACTCACCCTGTAGTGGAAGGTCATTCAAATTCTAACAATAGTTGAATTCAATAGCGTCCGATTTTGTGGGACACCCTGTATAAATAATCTCCCATGCAAAGATATGCACCAGGGGCCTTAGCAAAGTACTCCATGCATTCAAATTATAACAATAGTTTATTTTTAATGCATCCTTTTTTATGCATTCTGTATAACGTGCACAGCTAGAATGTCTTTTCAAACCCCAAGAGCATAATTAGTACGTTGAACACTCATTGACGCGTTAATTTCCAGTAGAGTGTTATGCAAAGTATAGGTGTACTGCAGCTTTGTCGAGGCGCTATGTAGTTTGATGTTGGTAAAAATTCATCGATTTCCACTAAGTTTTGTGATTTAAATGGCTTCTTTAATCCGCCAAGGCATCGAAGACGTTCAAATGTAGGAGAATAGTGTACGGATAGACGTTTATAACGAGCGGTAAAGATAGAACAATATGGAGCTGGAATAACAGAGCCATCTCACAGTGAATTTGGTAATGCCTTATTTACTTGAAAATCTTGATGAAATGGACCGGTATTATATGTCTACAAGATCTCCTTCACGCGGTTAGTTTGGTACTTTATATTGTTTAGAGTTAGCTGATACAGTACATTTGTTTTGTAATTTTTCACATTATAGAATTAGTCTAGGACGTTGTGCTTTTAATGGCCATGAATGATCACAATCAAGTGAACAATCATTGTTATTGATTTGCGTTAAAAGTTTAAGCTAAAATTCTCAAGCTTGTCTAGATCTCACTTTAAGCTGCATGTATGTTCCACCGTATAAAGAGACAAACACTGCCTCCTAACAAGAACAATATGCTACAATTATATCAGAACCCACGCATTCTTCTACGCCGGGTTTTACTACATTGCATCAAAGTATGCAGGATTCCAAGTAAGGTTTTCCTCCCAAAAGCATGAACTGTGAACCAGAGCACGCAAGGAATGATGGGTTATTGTTTAGTTAGGCTCTGATACCCAGGGGATTACCTTTGTGGCAAGAAGATTTGCCTTCATAAGTTTCCTATGTGCCTTCGATGCTGTTTAAAAAATTAGAGTTGAAAATAAGCAATAATCCTTCACGCCTTGCGCGCTCATAGTTTACAGTTTACGCATTAGGAAAGACAACCTTTATTGAATTAGCTAAATATTTGATTATTTCCTGCAGCACTAGTTCATTCAAGTATCTGATGAGCTTTTATGACCAATATCACCTTTTCTTTAGTCGTTTGCAATCATTTGGAATTTGATCTCTTTTTAAAAAAGCGACAAAGGGCTTGGTTATGCGAGTATTATGCTCAATCGCGAAATGGTGAAAAACATTTGCTCAGCTGGCTTACCGTCGTGGTCTTTTGATACAATCCTGTTTCATAAATATCACGTGACAGGCCAAAATCCGAGACTTTGGCAATCTTGTGTTTTCCTAAAAGGACGTTTCTTGCCGCTAAATCGCGATGGACAATCTGTCAAAACATAAAGAACAATAAAACTCGCCAAAATTTGTTAGATCGGCTTTTGGATCTGGAAAGAAATCAAATCACAAACAATTCATCTTGATTATATTGGTTGATACCAACTACCTACGGCTTCTTTTGTCCTTACAGAATTTTTCTCTTTCAGAAACGAATTCTTCTCAAAATTCGAGGAACAATTGAAAAACAGGCTTTTGCCAGAAGCTCTTTTGAAAACTTTAAGAGAATGTTGATCTATAATGGGTGCGTAAAAAACTTCTACTCTTTGCGCTATCATCAGGCATGTAGCGTCTATTCAGAGTTCATTCTGGATTTTCATTGGTCGAGAACTGTGATCTATTAAAGGACAGACGCACGCTGACGCCGTTTCAGCGACAAGCCAATCACAGCAATTTTAGAATTATCGATAGCCAATGGTGTGCTTTGTTTTGTATAGATCATAATCACGTCAAATGGCGTGCTAAAGTCTTTTCGTCGCACCACAAAGCTCATTTTAGCAAAAAATTTTACATTTTTATTATATAAAACAAATAGATTATATTTTGCCGTTGTCTGTTCAGTTATAGATACACGGTAGACGTCATAATGTGGTAAAACATCAGTGACCCACTCGCCTAGGCGGCTCGTGGGCCACTTTTTTGTTCTTACCACATTATGACGTCATACCGTGTATCTATAACTGAAAAGACAACGGCAAAATGTAATCTATTTGTTAAATAGTTTGCATATATGAACTACATTTTAAATGTGGCCAATTCTTTTCGGACTGACCTTTCTTTCCTCAAGGTACGCCATTCCTTTGCACACATCATACGCAAATCTCAACCTTGTCAACTCATCCAGGGAAGTCCAAAATGTTCTCTTCTCTGTTACCTCCTGCCGATGCCTTTTTAGATAACTTAATAAGCTCCCATGCTCGCAATACTCCACAACTACCAGCAAAGGGCCTAAAAATCCATGCAAATTTGTAGTATTTACTTATTTTATATATTTACTAACATATTTCATCTCATGCATATGAGGAGCACAAAATTTAAACTTACATGGAGGAGCAATTCAGAAGAAAAACCTCCAAATCTTTAAATAATGTTTAGTTTAATATGCTTGGTTTATGCGTTTAGTCATGTTAGTAAGCTAGTGACCCTTCTAGAAATATTCACTAACGTCGAATTCCTGCTTAGATTGTCCGGGTAGCTACGATTTTTTGTGATTTATATCATACTTCCCTACATTGGCGATGTTATTTAGGATTATTATAAAATATAGCAACAATTTATATTTTTATAAGTCCAAATTATATTTATATACGTTCTAGAAAATTATCTTTTATGCGCCTGATATACTAATTGTGAAATATCTGCAAATATTCACTACTACAATTATATCAACATAACTTCTTTGGGCTTGCATGGAAAATACAAATGTGAAAACACCACGTAAATATACTACTGCAAAGCTTTCGAGTTTTGTTGCGTAAGCTCGGATCTTCATCAGCACTGATGAACATCCGAGCTTACCGATCGAAAGCTTTGGGGTATATATTTACGCAATGCTTCTACAAAATTGTAGCTACTACTTGTATATCAACTTCGACTAAATTATGAATGCCCTCGACAGCTCACCGAGCATTAGTTACATGCATAGACAGAACATTTCAGAGGTCACGTTCGTACAAAAGTTCATTTTAAATCCGTAATTTTACTAACACTTTTTTTAAAAACTGGATGTTTAAGAAAAACAAGACATTGACATTGACTAACTCAGCAATGTATCAAGTATACATGACAAATTTTTCAGACTATTTTAGATCACGTATTTTCCAACATTTGAGAGCTTTTGATTCAGAAATTGGACAGTTCACAATGTAATAAATCAGAAAATCAAGTTATAAGTGGGTGTTATAAGGCATGAGCTATAGAATGGTATCAAGGCACCGCGACGTCAAAGACCTACCTCCTCTTGAACACGCTCCGACCAGATTAACAATGTTTGGATGGTCGCCAACATTAGCCATTAGTCTCAGTTCCTTGAAAAGTTCCTTGCGGTCATTCTCAGTTGCAATATCTTGAAGACAAGATTTTTAATATTTATAGACTGCTTACTCGAGGGAATCGGTGTAATGTTACTTGGTGTATATTGTCTCCCGAGAGGACAGTCCATAAATGATAATTGCACACCCCACTCAACAAATCGTACCATATTGGCATTCTTTAGTTTAGATGGTTGTGCGACATCTAATGCAAATTGCTAAGGCGTCAAAAATGGAACTTTTTAAACTATATAGCTTTTACTGCATGTTATCATGAGTGATGATAAGATCACTCGAAACAGTTCTAATGAAAACAAGGTTACCACTTACCTTTAACACTCTTTACAGCAACAGGAGTTTCGTCCCCGGGCAAAACAGCTTTTACCACTAGGCCAAACTCACCCTGACCCAAAATATCACCATAAAGTAAGGAATCGCGTGATATTTCATTCCATGAAAAGTAATCCTGCTCCTGCTTAATACCGAAGTGCCCATTTGGACAAAATGTTAATTTATCTTGAACGTAAATTTTTTCAGGCGAGACGCCAGGAATAGATTCTTGGTATGGCTAAAACAAACATTGCAATTTGTAAATAGATTAACATGGGCGATTTTTGCCCAGTGGGGTAGCTGTTCCGTAGAAATTGTACTCGTCTGCATTACTGCATACTTTAGAAACAATATATTGCAAAGGAATTGCATGTATGACTCATTTGAAAATTACGTGTAGAAGACCAGTTTACTGAGTTCATATGGTATTGGCTTAGATATAGAAATTTCAAATCGAGCAACATGGCTTTTCTTAACAAGAGATCTCCAGCAGCCAAAAGGGAGAAAACATGTTCGGTGTACCAATAACGTATTTACAGTACTTTGTAAAAATAGATTAGGGGACATTGTGCCCTCATCTGTTGCTTGAGGTGACAGCATTGAACAAACGGTGATAGAACACAAAGCATGTTTATACAGTATATCTCACATGCAGGGGTGGGCTTTGTACCTTTCAAGATAAAAGTGTTTGACACTGTCCAGCACTGTAATAAAGCTAGCACTATCTGCACTGTTAAAACTTTTTTTCAATATCATTAAAAAGTTATTATCGTTCACGTCAATTTCCCTTTTTGTGAGCTGTGTTTTCGTGTGATACGCAATCACTCAACCCAAAAGGCTTCATATTTGAACACCTTCGATAATTTAAAATAAAAAACGTCCCAACTAAAAAATCTTATCCAATAAATTCGAAGAACAGATCGAGAATATTTCATAATAAACAATTATTTTTGACCAAAAATCGACGAAATCACGCCTATAGTCGACTGAAAGGTCAAAAACAGTTATTGCTGTCAAGAGTTTTGCGTTGAGTGGTTGCGTATCACTCGAAACTGCTATAAATCGTCACTATAAGTGCGATCCGCGTAGTACGATGCTGCACTAAAAAGCATCTACACGCCACAGATGTTGCAGTGAAATCCATTGAACTACAATACAACTGGAACGCTAACTTGATGCAAAAGTTCAGTCAATGGGTGAAGCCAAGTAAATTTTTCTGAGTTTTGAGACGAAATACAATACTTAACGCCAACGATCGGACCGTATATCAAATTGAAGCTATTAAAAAGGCAAATTTAATATAAAAAGTTCAAGACTTAAGACAAAAAGAGCATGCATCGATTCCCCCTTCAAAGTTTTAAGTCGTATGTCTTTTGCCTGAAGACTCAAAATTTTTACATCAAATACAACTTTTTAATGGATTTTATTTGGTATACGACCTAATTTTTGACGTTAAGCATTTCAACTCAAAACTCAGAAAAACTGAATCAATTTGGCTTCAATCCTCCCCCCCCCGACTTATCGTTCCAGTTTACTTATTGTTCAATGGTGAAATCAAGTGTTCCCCACCCAAGGAAAGTGTTAAAGTAGCTACGTCATGCACATGTTCACTTACATTTGGTTGCATTGGAATGGGAAACTCTTTCTTACGACCAAACAGCAGTTTTCGTCGAGCGTAGCAAATTGCTCCAAGTGTAATTGTAAGTACAGCAACAATAACCAGGACAATTATGATAATAGTTACAACACTCGCACCATCTGTGGTGGCTGAAAAAATGACCAAAAACTTTATGGAGTTTTTTATGTCGGCATAAGTGATAATCATGATTCCTAGAAAAAACCATGGATGGCATATATTTTTTTGTTACACCCGAACTGTTTTGTTACTCGTTAAGTTCCTCTGACTGTTCTTCGTTAAGTTAACTGGCTAAAATTGTTTTATTAAATACTAATTAAATGTTTATATAATCCAAGTATGTACAGACTTTCCAGAAACCCGACAAAATAGATTTAGTATATATCTGAGCATGTGTGAATAATATTCGATGTGTTTTTAGGTAAAAAATTAGGTGAAAGTCAGTCATAATGTTATGCACGGCGTTTTCGCTTCAGAATTTTTTTAACATGATATTGCATGCATCAATAGAAGTAGACAGTACCTTTCTTTGTTTCCACTTGAAGAATGTTAGATTTCTTTTCACCAACACCATAATTGTTTTCACCGTGCATTGTTATATTATAGATTGTTTCAGGCCGCAAGTCGCCAAGAGTTTCGCTGTTTTTTTCACCGGTAACACTCCTGGGTTTTAGCCACTTCTTACTCTGGCCATCCCAAATTTCAACATGATAAGTGTCGACTTCAAAGTGTTTTGGACGTTCCCAGCCAATTGTGGCGCTATTTGACATCCTGTCTTTGGCATACAGTTTGGTTGGTGGCGCGGGTGGCACTAAAAAATCGAGGTAAAAATACTAGGTGATCTGAAATCACGGAAAAGTACTGGCACTAGTTCTCAAATAGCAATCCATTTTTCGAGCCAAACTAGCAAATTTCTCATTAAATATTGTTTACTTCGGGTCCAAAATTCAGGTGGGCTTGTAATTTTCTGTACTGAACGTTGTTACAAAGTTTCAACAAGTTTCAGAAAGGAAAATAAAATAAAATAAAATTAGTGATTAAAACAACAAAATAGATTCTTATTCGGTAGCTCTTACTCAGGATCGGATCAGCTGGTATACAAATATAACTAAAATTATCTCTTTTAATAGTGACCGCACATTGGCCTCTTTGAACCATATGGATGATAGCGGAGAAGCAGGGATTGCCAGCATATAAGATAAGTAAGCCTATGCAGTTAGCTTGCTGATCTTAATTTTGTTGTCATTTTGAAAAAAAGCATCAGTTACTACCCAAGCAATCTGCGCGGTCTTTTTCGCTTGTGTCTCTTCCCAAATTACACTCAAAATGATATGTATACTATAACTATATACCTATACTTGTCACGTTGATCATAAATCATTTTCGCGCTTTGCTTATATTCATGAATATTTTTGGGGCCAGGAGTATTTAACTTACCATGAACGTTAAATTTCTTAGGAATAAGTCCTCCACCTTCTGTTATTGCTCTATAAACATCAGCAGCAAGTTTTGCCATATCCCGGGGAACCCCATAATTCTTATCCAGAACCTTCTTCTTCCACGTCAAATCAAAATTCACACTTCCACTTCTGAAAGATACACAACCGTGTATACAACACATTAGCACGGAAAAGGAAATTACATAATCATAATGCGCTAAATTATTTGATTGTTTACAAGAATAAACAGCGTATGACAGCGTATGCTGGCTTTTGACGAATAGTTTTTGCGAGAGATGGTCACCAATATACATAAACTCAGATATTGCATCTCAGTAATCTTAAATCAAATTGTTCAGCTCATCGTCTCCATCCTGCATGGTACTGCAGGTCCAGTGTTCTTTGCGGGTGTAAGAGTAAACTGTTAAGCAGCCTACCATCTGATCTCCTCATTAAAATTTCCTCAAAATAATTGAGGTTTATCCATGGGTTTGGACTGCATGCTGATTGTCCGCTCTGATGGTACTTCAAAATGGGGTTTGCAGCGCAGTTTATCCATTGTTTGATCGCAGGTTCTACCAAAAGCATGTTACAATACTACAAGCGTAAAATATGGTAATATAAGCACTAGAAGTCTTACTGTGCATCAATAGAAGTTATATTAAATGAGTGGTAGAGCTTTCCTGGCTGGAATACGGATTGAACCTGAAAAGAAACGGTTGACCATTGTTAAAAAGTCGTTAAAGACCAATCCGAATGTTTTAAACCATTAAAGTATTTGTATCCCGTTAAAACTGGATTGTTAGGCTTAGAGAAAGGTTTATGGTCGGTGTCAAGTAAGTTACTAATTATCTTAAACGTGGACACCAATAATCGTATTGGATTACAATTTTAAGATTGGTTGAATGCAAATATTTCAATTTTTATTAGAAGTCTGCCGGCACTTTAAGCCCACTGTTCTGAGAGAAATAAACCGAATATCGCAAGCGATCTATACCCATGTATGTATATGCCCATATATGTTGTACATAAAGCTAATCTACTAAAAACTCTACGCACCTTTTCGTGAACTCTCTCTTCTAAATTATCTATTTGTGTCGTCGGTAAAAGTACTTCAAAAGAATATGTCTCTACTAAATAAAAAAATTCAAAATTAAGTGGCTTCACTGAGTATATATTTAATGCACCTAGCTACTTGTGGCTAAATATTAAGAAAGCTCCATACACTAGACTTTATCATAACCGAAGAAAGTGTTAAGCTTTTGCAGAGTAACTGTATGCTAGATATCAATATATTTTGTGACTTTATCATAACCGATGAAATTGTTCCGAAAACGTCATAAAAATCTGTAAATACGCAGTATTTAATTGCGGGCAAATTTCGTAAAATGTGACATTAAGCTTGCAGAGCAACTGTCAGCTTGATATCCACATATTTTGTGACTAGCTTTAAGAAACAATAGTTATCATTGTTTATGGATAGTTGTTTAGAAATCTTATTTCTATTATTTTGTCGTTTTTTATTCTTTTAATCGACCGGTCTCACCGCCAGTTCATAACATAGGTGCATGGCGACAAAGATTTGACAAATGCCGCACTTACATTCTACAAAAATAAAAGTGTGATTTTGACGAAGTTCTTTAATGGTATTATTTGCAATGCATAGGAAATGATCTTGACTAGCGGGTGCCTTCGTGTAATATCCACGAATATTCAAAGTTCCATTACTCAAGACACGATAACTCCCTTTAAATCCGTTATCATCAGCATCGTAATTCCACAGTGCTGACGCAACACTTCCGTTCGCTGGCGCGAGGATGTTTTCACCAATCTTCCATCTTATAGTTGGTTGAGGATATCCACCAGCCGAACATTCAACGTTCACATTGACATCAGTATTTTCAACTACCAATATTACTGTGGTGTTTGTCAAGAATCTGGGTCCTAAAAATCAAATAAATGTGACCGTATGTAGGCCTACTCCTACTTAAATGAGACATGCATCTGAAAATGAATGTTTGAGCTAGTTTAAACTACTTTGTAACAATTGACGAAAGTGCTGAAAGGAATTTCATGAAGACCATGGACACATGTTTATTGAGTAGCTAACAACGGTGTATGAAAGTGGTATCAAAGATATGTAGCTCCTGTTGGTGAAGCTTATCGGCCTCAGCTCCACAGAGACGCCAAAAGCAACATATACCAAAGGCAACGATTCAAAGGCACGTTAACGACTTAACTAAATTTTTCCAGGAAACATATTTTGTTAAATCAGGATAGCTGTGTTATATATTTTTTCGGTTTTTGTCAGTTTTCGGTTTTAGTCCGATATAAATTTCTAATAAATACTTTCCAGTTTCAAAACAGGTGAAAACATGAATATATAGTAAGTTCTTAACAAGTTCCCTGTGCTACCCCCCCCCCCCCCCCCCACTTTTCTCTGAGGCTCCAGGGTACCCGAGCCATAGATTAAGTTCTACCAAATGTCTCACTCGCTGCCTGTTCATTTCCTGCCCGCTATTTTTTGACTGATTGCGAATGGTTACGGTAGCATGATCTCGTAAGTATCAGAACACGAATTGGGCAGGTGATGGCACATGCTGAATTGGCGTGTGTGTTTGTATGTGACATCGTGACATCGTAAAAGTGCCATCGGTTTTTTTGTTTTATGTGTAAACATCTTCAGAATCGAATTGCGAACTCAAAAGTCATTGTTACGAAAAGATTTGATAACAAGGTATAATTTCTAACAAATTAATCGCCCGTAATTGCCCTGACACGTCATTGGGTCACGTGGCACTTGCTGGGTTGGCCCAAGCGATATTTGGTGCACTGTTTCAAGCACTGAGCTATTAGAGCTCTATGGTTTCAAGCCTCTTAATGATCCTTGACATGAATACGTGCTGAGTGAAACATCTGGTTAGATACCTAATCTGCACCTGAACCTCCCGTTTGGTTCCATTACCCTCAGCACCACTGAAATATCAAAGGGACACGGCGATGTATTTCTTTATTGGCTTATCGATAAAAATCTTTGAAGTAATCATAATATCCGTTCATGACGTTTCGTCGCCATCTTGTTTTAAAATTAGGTCTGTTTTATTGAAATCACATGCGACATGGTTCACTGTACAAAACTTGCTGTAAATTAGGTAAATTTCAATGACATTATCCCGCACACTTCGCAATATGCGTAAGACGTGTGCACATACAAATCAAGATGGATTTTAACATCAAAGATGCTTGGTAATTACTTCTTTAAGAAAAGAATATTACCATGTTGTGACGCCATAAATTTTTTGATTATTCAAGATGGCGGATGATTAATGCCTTTGCCCTTTTTTGTCCTTGGATAATTCTGAAACTACCATGTTTTTAACAACGGATATGATAGCTACCTCAAAGGTTCTTATCGATTAGCTAAAACAGAAAATATATTGCCACATCCCTTTAACTAACAGAAATCCAACAGTTTATTAGTGAACCAAAACTATACCTTTAGTCAACCGAACGCGGTAAATTCTCCCATCAGTGGTATTTGAATTGCTGCTCATGCATGACACAAAAAACACGCCGCCAAGCGTTCCATCCAGCACTGGATTGCTTATAATCAATGTTGAGTTGAAGCCGGATCGAAAATTTTTATGTTTGCGTGTTTCATTTATTTTCCAAATGACATGTGCTTTTTCCACGTTGCAATACAACGTATACTCCTCGCCTTCAGGGACTGTGATGTCTGTAAAATTTAGCGCTAGAATAAAGTGAAAATTATAAATTCAGTTAGTATGTAGAAACTCGTATACGTTTCGGCGCTAGTAAAACCCTCAGCTTGGCTGCAAAGATTAGCTTGACGAAATTGCATTGAGTTGCATCAATGTCGGATGCGTCATTTCCAGTGGCGGATCTAGCGTAGGTCAAAATAAATTGCTACAGCTCATTCTTGGATATATTTACATTTTAAAACACCTTCAAAGCAATTTCATTGGTAAGATTTTATTCTTTGGAAATTCATAACCAATGACATTGTTATAAAGTTATTTTGAATTTAAAATTGGGCTGCTCTAATTTATTTTTGACCTACGCTGGATCCGCCACTGGTCATTTTTACTATTATGGATTGAAATGAGTCCTTTTTCGTGAAATGTATAAATGTATGAGAGTCATTTGGGCACCATGAATTATTATTAGATTGAATAGTTTAACTCTTTGAAAAAAATGGCTCTTTTAAAAAGGGTCGTAAATGAAATTTGCTGACGGTAATTCTCGCCAACCCAGGTCAGCAACTCTCAACCCGGGCTGACTGTGGAAAAGCGTCCGAGTTGACAGACTGGAGCGGAGTTTAATTTGAACAGATATGTCAATAGGCCCGAAGCATTCTGTGTCAAAAGCTAACGCCATGCATTCGCGCAGTTTCGAATACATGGCAACAACATCGTAGTTGAAGTCGACATTCTTGTAGTCCATCTCCGCCTTATATAGTCTTTTAGACTTATAATTAAATGGTCTATCATTTCGGGAGACCACTGAAAATTAGGTTGGGTATTTTTGTCCTTAGGAGCGCTTTGACTCGCTACACTGTATTATTCGAATTCCGTATTCAGCCAAGAAACCAGATTTGGTAGGTCCTGCGCATGCTTGAAGCCAAATAGCTACGCAAAAAGAGGCCAAAATCTACCAAACGAGGCCAAACTACAATTTTTCTAACGCGGCCAAATAAATGCTAAAAAGCCCAAATTTATCGCAAACTCATTACTAGTAGTTTTGGGTATTAACACTGTTCAGCTTTTCTTTTACAACCAGTGCGATGTCTAGTGTACTGAGTAGCACAACTAATTCATTCCATGAATACTAAATAATCATCATATACTAAAAGTCCTCATGAATACTAAATGCCTTTAATATCACAATTAGTATACCTACATTATTATGACGATTAAACATATATAATCAAACTAAGATCGAAACATTTTCCAAGCATTACTTTGAAATAGAAAGAGGCCAAAAAGTAGCCAAAAAGCCAAACTTTTTTTTTAGGCCAGGCAAGAAAAAAAGAAGACAAAATCGAGTTATTTGGCCTCTAATAGACCAAACTACTAACCCTGCAAGAAACAAGAGAAGATACGCGCGCAAAATGTAATATGATATGCAATGTGATGTGATGATGCGAGCAAAGTTCATGTACCACAGTTTACACGAGCCCGGGTCGAGCCAACCCGTGTTTACATGAAGATTGTGCACAGTTTTCACGCCTTCACACCTCGCCAACCCGGGTCTCGAGAAGGGTTACCCGGGTTGGCGAGGTGTGAAAGAGTTGACCCGGCTGTCGTGTAAACGCTAATAGTAATTTATATGTAGACGGGTTGACCCGGGCTGACAAGCCGACTGCGATCAACAAAAAGTTGTCGTACGTATCAAATACTGTAACTTGTAAGCGACTAAGCGTCTCGTGTGAACATAATCATATACCGTGAATAATCGATTTGTCGTTGCCAGTGCATGTAAGTCGAAATGAATTAGTGTTTTCAAGACGAGACAAGACACAATGACGCAGCAAATAATTTGATGTTATAGAATTTTCTCAGACAAAATCTCTTCTTACACAAATTTTACGCGTCAATTAAATCTTGTCTATAATTTTTGTCAAGAAACCTTCTAATTTCCTCATTATTTTCAAACTAAACACTCAAATACATGATTCCCCACTGTTCCTAATGAATTACTCAATTGTCGCTTGTCGACCACTTCTTGACCAGTCAGCTGCTCAGAAAGATCAATTTAGGATCTACTTATACATAATATTTAAGCAGTAATAATATTTTAAGTACTTACCAAGCGAGAACGCGAACAGTGAGAGGAATACAAAAGCTCTGACAGCAATGTTCAACCAAGGACCATTCATTTCACAGGAGCCTTCAAAAACAGCAAAAATTGCTATAATAAGACAACATAAGTATGATGGGCGGTAGAATAGCACTTTCTTGTCCATCAATTTGTGTGGTTATGCCGTTGGTAGTATATTTTAAGAGAGTACAAAATCACCACATTACGCTTACAGAGGAATATGCGTATTTCTAAGGGGTTTCGAGCTGTTGATAACACGCGACTGAACGGTGTTGAAGTAGGAAAATCTCCGGAAACGTTATTTCCGCGACCGTGTGGTAGCGTTCTAGGCACCTAGTTCTGATGCACTACATCATAATCCTATATATTGTCCAAATTCTCTCATATTATTCGAATTCTATCCAAAACTCATCTGCACACACGATACGTACCTTTTAATTAACTCGAAATGCAACTAGATATCGGTCTAATGAACTGCATAAGATCAAATAACCCAACTCTGTCCTTTTCGTCTCAATCATGATTCATGAGGATATTATAATATATGTATGCTCATACACGCTCGTACAAAAATGTCCTAATGTGAACATTTGCTTCACCTTTTACCACGAAGGCTGTGGCTAATACAATAAGATATTGTCGCATGTCACACTTCATTGGCATTGTTGTCTGTGCAGTCAGACAGATAAATTAAAATTGCTCAACATAAAAACTCGTTCACCAGCGTCCACACAATTACACAGGCAATACAACATCAATAATACTCAAAAATAATCAAGTTAATGAGCATATATTTAGTATACCGGCAACAATTTAATTTGCTTTCGTTTATGAATTCATACGTAAGGTAAAATATCATCTGGTATTTGATTTGTGTTTGGCATGGGGTAAAAATTGTGAACCAGTTAGTACATTGCAACAATTGCAACATGATTGTATTAATCCATGATAAGGGTACAAGAATTACCATATTTTAAGACTCTTCTTACCTAGTTATGCAGGTGATGAATTTCTCCAGTATATGTATCTAAAAAAAACCCGTTTAAAAGCAGAAAAGTTCTAATAAGGAAAGTAAAAATACTGTATAATTTCTTTGTGTGTTTTGTCCGTGAGTTTGAACGCGGAAGTGGAATATTAAGTAATATGATGCCGGGCGATGCGAAGCATGAAACTAAATAGTTTGCGATGGTATTTCAAAATTATTACGGTAATTTATATATAGACAATGAATCAGCTTGGTAGACAGAAAAGATCTATCACCATAAATAGTAAGTCAGAATGCCGTAACATCAAATATGTTATGATTTTTTTAATTAAACTGAAGTCAAACGGACGTAATTCGCAAACAAGGCTGGCTTATGTACATGTGTATTGCAATCAACGTTATTGTGTGTCCTTGACAGTTGACAAAGGCTGTACGTAAATGAAGCCATACAGTTCATGTTCTAAAATCTTACACTTAAACAATCGTGCATGTTAAAACGGAATTATAAAATGAAATAACCAATCGGTGACAACAGTTAAGTCTAAGCGATTTGTGGAAACACAATGTTACTTAAATTAATTCTATTACAAGGTGTCAAATTACACAGATTAGAGTGTGGTACCTTCTTACAATTCTCGACAACTTATGCTCATTGAAACGCAAAGAAAACTAGAGATATTCAGAGTTCCATCCTTTGCCGGCAGTTATATTCATAATGATGGTGTTTTACAAACTTTAATTATTGTTGAAAATTGTCAGGCAACACTTGCACGAAAAAAAGAAGCACGCAATATCGCCTTACTCTATGCTTTAACCGTTCATCTCTTAATTAAACTCACTCATTGACATTGAGCTGTTTCAAATTTTTATGAATTAAAAACGCGATCAAAAATCGCAGCCACAAATTTACAATTAGACCATCATCTTGTGATTTTATCACAGCAACAAAGGAATCTTAAATCTTAAGGATTGCAAAACATCTTGGCCTTCACTTTCATAATTCAGCATGAAATTTTTATTTAGGTTTTCTAGAACCAATTTGTTCATTCCGCTCCTCAGGTCTAGTATCCCTGATGAGTCAGATTTTAACTTATATACCTTTTTTTCGTCATCGTCTTGTAAGTCTGCCCGACTATTGTATTTGTGGGGTCTGCCTTAGTTGAAACTTTGAGTCCGTTTGCTTATCCTTTGTCTTACTCGCTTTTGTTATTGTTCGTAGCCTTTGTCCTTGCTATTGGTTTTGTTTACTCATGATGTTGTAAACTTTTAGCAAGTGTGATTGATTAAAGTTCCTTACATGATAATATTCAATTCGCCATAGTGTCTTTTGACACCCCCTGTGAAATACACAGGGAATCTCAGAAAAAATCGAAACGGAAATTCAACACAAGCGTGTTACACGATTTAATTTGTACACAGCAAGAGGGAATTGAAATTACTGAGTTGAATTTGTGGTGAACCAAAATCACCCCAATTTGAAAAAGTAGAGCATATGTCAGCAACACTGGCGATGACAATTGCATGTCGGTAAATATTCTCCTTCTGAATTTTCTATTTTAATGATTACCGACTTATGATAACCAGACAACCAGTATCATAATCAGTTCCCTACGGTGCAAGAATGTGAATTTTGACTGGCAATTTTTATTTGAAGTGCATTTGATCATTGCATGTTGTTAAAATACGTGAAAAGTATCATTGAAACGCTAAATAACTCCTCTTTCTTACGAGCTAAATATTAGACGTTTGAAAGCCAGACGTGCATATGACGTTTGAAAGCCAGACGTGTGGTAAACGTTATTGGCGTCGGTCGCATGGCTAATATATTTAACAGGGGAGGCGCATGCCAAGTCAATTTCTTAAAAGGGCTCTGAAAAAAATTTGCCGCACCAATATAGGAATTCTTAAACGGTCGTTGCCAACCTAATATCCCTGCGATTTCTTATGTCCACATAACTATACATGTGTTTTATTTCCAAAATTGCGGCCAAACACATAATAAATCTAAAAATTAGAATACATCTCGTTTTGGTTCTGCTTTTGATGAGGAAATTATCTATACAGGGTGTATCAAAAAAAAGTAGACAAATTTGAAATCGCTTTCTGCTTCGCGAAGCGCCTAAATATACGATGTTTTTTTATTAAAAGAGATTGTTTTGGTACTTATAATCTAGAATAAACCGAAAAAATAAGAAATTTAAAACTTCAATACCCGGGGGGGTTCTGTCTTTTACGGCAATATAAATATGCTTTGCGCACAAAACTTAAATGCTTAAAAGTAATTTTGACTTGGTAGATGAAAAATTTGTCGGGTGTTGTATTGCTGTACAAAATTTCAGAAAATTTGCTCGAGTCTAAGCCGTTCAAAACGTCGCGCGAACTTCCATATTTTTAGCAAAATTTGCTTTGTGCATGTTTAATTTATGTATTTACTTAATTTGCATACAACTCCCAAGGGGCATTTAATTAAAATTGGAACATTTCTTCAGAAAAACGATTCTTATTGAGGAAAAATATACGTTCGCGTGACGTTTTGACTGGCTTAAACTCAATCAAATTTCTTAAAATTTTGAACAGCAATAAAATACCTAACATACTTTCTACCTACCAACTCAAAATTACTTTTAAGCCTTTAAATTTCGTGCGCAAGCCGTTTTTAATGTGCTTCAAAATACGCCCACCCCTGGGTTTGAAACACTTAAATTTCAGAATATTTTCATTTATTCTACACCGTAGAGCCTTTTCAAAATAGTCTACTTTTTTTTTATACACCCTTTATAGGCAACAACCACTGAATCACTCATTTCAGTAATCTCAGTGATGAACTTTTGCTACTCCAGGTCCAGTGTTCTTTGCGGGCGTAGTAAGCAGAGTTTTCACTTTCAGTCCGTAAATTTCCCAAAATAAGGAAGCTTAATTACCCTTTGGAAATGATTATTGTCCACGAGGAGCACATACAGTAAACCTGAATTCAAAAATAACTGTTTGCTTAACTGCATGCAGCGGCCGACGGTACCATTGTTAGGTAGCCAAGCACAAGAATTGTGCATGATGTTTTAAGTTGCTAAAAATCTTTGTGGTCATCTATTTTTTCATTGCCAGTAGCCAGACTTTTCTAAGTTGCTCGTACAGAAATGTAAAGAGAAAGTATACATTTGCTTCATTTTATAATTGTATTTACCAGTAATGTGCAAACCCAATACCTTAGTCTAAGAAAATGGTCAGCTATAGAAGAGGAATTAATATACCCAGGACATACCATACAAGACCATTCATAGTTGTATGGATTGTAGTTGTAAAGTAGATCACACTTTACTTTAAAGACCCTTTAAAGAACTATTTCTGAAAACATGCATGTTGTATGAATTCATGTACAACAGAAGGTGTACATAAAATGCCTGATAGTGACGTCATCCTGAAGGGAGAAGGAGGGTGGGGTGTTACCTCGTACCATACAGGTTACTTCTTGCCAGTTGTGAGGGAATACCAATACAGACAGGTCGTTATAGACTCCAAAACTTTTATTTAGTTATTCAACTCTTTGGTTATACAATTTATATATATATTTATCTGACTTCGTCTGAGACTGAGATGCTCTCTCTTCAACAGCGTCACACTAACTCTCTCGTGTACTCTGGCACACTCTGTTTTATGCATGGACTGTTTTCTATCTAAATTAAACATTAACTAAATTGCTAGTTGCTAGATCATGTAACAATGACGTCAGTCGATTTAACTTCTAGACTCACACTTGTCACAGATTATAAACTAACACCTTGTAACAGGGGGAGGTAGTAGTTACACAGGGGTATATACCAGAGGTGTATTGCTAAAATTTCAAAAAGAGGGCTCTCTAAGATGCATGACCAGCAGGACAAAAAATGAGAAGTCAAGAGAAAGTCGAACTTTGTCAGAATGGCCAAATTTTGAACTCTAAAGGCCTATCTACTTCGCATGATTTCTCGTACAGGGTTCAGTCTTTTGATTGGAAGGAAATTATCAGGGATAATTTATACGGGCTAAAATAGCACACAGAATTATTCAAAATAATGACAATACATGCTTAGCTCTCAGAGCCTCTTCTTGTCCATTGTTGTCAATTTTTGACACGTTCATTAGAGTTATTGCAATTTTGTAAATCTCTTTTTAAAACATAATGGTATAAATATCACTATGGAATGCTAGCCCAAGTGTCAGAGTATAAATGCGCCCCTTAATCATCAAACAAAATGACTTAAGTGTTTTTCTTTTCATCAGATATTTACCAGTTTTTGACCTTCTATTTATGGACATGATGACTGCATAAAACGAGGGATAGCATTGTCACTGTTTGGAGGACAACCAACCCTAAATCTCAGTTCTTCAAGTATATTAAGAAAACATATTCTTGTTTTGTCTCCATGACTGGAATAAGGTGCTCTGCGTCTGCACTGAGTTTGTCTCATTGATGAGTTTGATAAGGCAAGTACGAGTCAACATAAGATATCTTGGGGTGTCTGGCCCTGTTCAACACAAGTACTGTAACAGATGACTGGGACTCCGTAACAGTCCAAACCAATTACTGTGGGTCCTTTGACATATAATGATTACAAACAACAGACTTCATACTATGATCAAACGACATTACAGTCGAACACATTTCCTTGTCCTTGGATCCACTGGGGGGAAATTCTATAAAACTATATTATTGTCAAGAAAGGCGAAATTTCAGATTTATTTCTAGGAAAAACCACTTACGTTATCAAAAAGATAATAAAAAATTACATATAACACATTATTATGGTTACTTTTATTTTTCGCATTTTTGTTGAGTTATGAGCGTTTGAAAACTTATTTTCCGACTAGTGCCCAGGAAATTAGCGCCATTTTAGGACACTTTCCCATTTTGAAGCAGCAATAACTCAAAAACGGCTTGAAAAACAAGGGTGCCCGTAATGATGTCTTATATGTTGTTTCTTATAAGCTTTCTCATGATACGATGAAGTTATTTTTCAAATGAGCGAATTTGAAAGTTTACTATTTTTGACCACATAATAGTTTTATAATAAAACTGAAGAAAAACGTGTTGATCGAAGGCCGTAAGATAAATCGGGCCAAACAACATTCAGAATTGTGATATTAGGCACCCAACGGACAATTTAAGAGCAAAATTGATTTGTCCCTCGAGAAGGTAGGTAAAATTACCTCTGCCTCCCTGACTAATATCATAATACAGTACTTCTGTCTGAAATAAGTTCCTTATTATCAAAGTATAATTTTGTGGAAACCCTACGTAATCGATCTACACAGATGCACACTGTTTCACCTCACCTCTACCTTGATCTACACTGTTTCACCTCTGACCTCTCATCTGCAAGTGGAATTACATAAACAAATTACAAGTACAACAACAACTGGAATTACAACCAACGATTACAACTGGAATAAAATCAACAATTACTTGAACAACTTAAATTACAATTAACAACTGGAATTACAACTGCAACTACAGCAACAGATCATAGATAGAATACATTGATATCGAAGGAACTAGACTCAGTTCTGAAATATCATATACTCGAACCGACTTGACCGCGTAGCTCAGTTTGTAGAGCGTTGGGCTAGCATTCCAAAGGTCGTAGGTTCGAATCCCACCGTGGCCAGGCATATTTTTCAAGCTTGCCCGGTGTGGATATACACTCAGAGTAGCAACACTTACATCATTACAGCAACAACTACAAGTACTACAAAAAGACTTATTATACAGGCAAAGGACCACAGGCAAACGACAACAAAAAGACTTATTATACAGGAAAAACTCCACAAAAAAGATTTATTGTACCGGCAAACGACCACAAAAAAAATTATTGTACGGGCAAATGACCACAAAAAATGCATACTATTCAAGCAACGACCACAAGAAGACTTAAACAGGCAAACGACCACAAAAAATAATATAAATGTTAATTTAAAACATACATTTGAAACTTTGCGGTAAACACTTTTCAAAAAAATATGTTTTCATACAGATGTAATACAGACTGATTATATCGTCAGTAGTACAGTTGTGTACAAGATGTTAGGTGTAATAGCAAGCAACATAGATGCACGTACTCACTGTGCGGTAGCAAGCAATTGCTGGCCACTTCTGAAATTTGCCAGTTCAATTTTGATGCCTTTGTGAATTAAGCTATGCGAGAGCTGTTTCCACCTGCAAGGCAGTAGCAGGTGCTGTAGATAAAATGCGGACGCAGACTCCACAGACTTGTTACTCATGATTTGCATTACTTATTTCAACGGCAGTCGAGTCGTGAGTTTTCTCCAGATACTCCGGTTTCTTCCCATAGAGAACAACGACAGAGTAGTTTAGATCATAAAAAGATGACTCTGGGAAACTTTTCTAGTTGGACCTGTACGATGTTACTGTCCACTCGTCAGAGACAAGAAAACCTCTTCGACCTCCTCTAAAAAACACCTCTTCGACAAAATAAATTGAATGCATGAGCCACATATTTTCTTTTTAATCGTGAAACAACTCGGTTTTCTATGTTAGATGATTTCTCTGTCAAACTAGAAAAAATTATCACTCCCAGTTGCTTCAATCTTGTTTATGTCTTGAAGTATATAGAGGATATTACACGGCGGTGCGAAGACATGACTTTTATCTTCGAGTGGTTAAAACAATATTTTACGAACGAGCGCAGCGAGTGAGTAAAATATTGTTTTCTCCACGAGAAGATAAAATTCATATCTTCAAACCGCCGTGTAATGTTCTGTTTATTATAAAGTTGTAAACAATTTAAGACCCAAGTCAGTAATATTAATTTTCGATCAATAATGCTAAAAACATGGCTTTATTTCAATATTATTTAAGCTAAAACAATACCTGTTCATCATTTTAGTGTTTTCTTGTATTATTTCCATTTTTTCGGCACAAACATGTAGTTTTTTTCTTTAAACAAAGGTGAAAATATGTTCGCTGCTCTTACAAATATCGCCATTTTGAAAATACAAAATTATTGGCGGGAAATGATCACGTGATCGATATCTTCACTAGTGAAGATATGGAAAATATCTTACGGTGTATTTTCAGTATCTTACTGTCAACTATATAATAAAAACATTTATCTCCAAAAGACAATGGTTTTAAGATTGCGTTTTCGATTGTCCTTATATTCACCATTGTTTATTTAATTGTATTATAATCGCAATGAAAACTGTTCTCTTTCTGTTCTGTTTTCCTCTATTGCTTCTTAAATATGTATACAATTGTGTGGTATAGTTAATCTGTTTTCATTGTTATTCAAATTGTAACCTTTACAAATTCTTTTCAATTAATTGTTTACAAAATCTGTGCATTCCTCTTTAATTAAAAATTCAACTCCCATGGGAATTGAGAAACTAAATAAAATAATTAAAGTTTTGTTAGAGTATGCATTTTAAATGATTATCATTTATTCGGATATTTTAGATATTTTAGGCTAAAGGTAAGCAGAAAAGGTCGAATGGACTAACATCAAAGGTCGTATATAAAAAGAGGTGAGCTGTCTACTTTACTTTATACTGAAATTTACTTAATTTAAGTATAATATTGAACCCGCGTTTTTGACCCTAATATATTAGCACAGCTCACAGTAATAATATTAGAACAATAGAGAGCTTAAGCTTCGCGTTTGAACGTGAAACGGCAAACGCCAGGCAAAGAAAGAAAGGTAATATAGGAGGCAAAGAGGAACTAAATTATCGACTATTCAAAACTTCATTGTATAACCGAAATTAAGACTTAAGAAAGAAAATCTAAAACGTACAAATTACACGAAAATACTTTCGAGAAATTTCGACCTTGCCGTTTGCCGTTGACCAGGAACGTAAAGCTTAAGCTCTCTTATATCAAATGTTGAGAACTTACTCCTAGCCGCTTTGTTACAATCAACGGTGGATTTTCTAAGCAAATTTCAACCTTTGATAAGCCAACCCCCATGTAACACACAGCTCACATCCACAGGTCTGTTTCAAACGTCGAATTTTGCATGCATTGAATGCAATTCAAACAATAGACAATGAGATGGCTAACCTCATTAGACTGAGGGTTTGAGTTTTTAAAATGGAAACGTTAGCTTAATAGTGTGCGTTTTTCTTGTGTTTATTCTCCTGTGTTTAGCGCAGTAACAATTGTTCTCTTTCTGCCCTGTTCTGCTTTCTATTGTTATTTGAATACGTGTATAATGTGTGGTAGTTACATGTAACCTTATTCTATTGTTATTCAAATCTCTGCAAATTGTTTGCAATTAATGTTTTACAAAATTTACAAGAGAACCCTTTTAATTAGAAATCTAATTCCCATGGGAATTGAGAAACTGAATAAAAATATTCCCCAACCCCGTCTAGCTCCCCAAATGCTACTTCCACATGAATAACGGTACTTATGCTGCAGTATACGACACCGCGGTCAAACGTTTGCGCATGCGCGAGTTATCCGGCGAAGAAGTAGAAGAACATCAACTGATGATGATGATAGTACATCGCTACCGATGGTCGTCTATTGCAGTGATACTTCACTTTTTGGTCTACTACATAATTTTCATTGTGAGCACTGCTGTTGTTGTGTTTTCAGGCCCTAGTTCTCGATTGTGACAACAACAGCTGTAATTTTTTAAGGATATTTAGCAGGAGTATCGCTGTCGGCACGTTTATGAAGCTCTAGAAAAAAGGGTAAATAAAATTACGAGAGGGTAAACTCAGAAAAACTTTCTTTTAACATAAGGAACATACTCAAAATTTCGCTACCTTATATCTTCAGCCGTTTTCTTGTATTCTTCGCTTTTCTTAGCTTTTCACACCTTTGTATTCCATTTGCCTGAGGTCTCGCGCATGCGTGTAACGTTTGACCGCGGTGTTAAAGTATACAGGGTGAGTAAAAAACAAATTATGGCCTTTCAAATTCAAATTAGCTGCGAATTTTATTACGGTTTTTCCCATGGGTCCACAGAGAACAGATCGTGACTAAGTACACAATACAGGATGAGTAAAAAAACCTGATACTATTGAAATTCAAACTAGCATCATTGCATTCTTGCAATTTGACAGACGTTGATGTAACAAAAAATCTAATTCCCTGTGGAAGTTAAAATGCCTAATTCTAGCCGTGCAAGATTTGTCAGAAACAAGACAAAGTCAGTAACAAGAAAACCGTAATTACACGTTGTCATTGAAAGATGTGCTCAGTAATTTTATGCTGACACTTATTAATAAAGGACGACCCTGTCCAAACAGTAATTGTATTAATATTAACAGTTTCATTGTATTTGTATCTATCGCAGAAAACGTTGCTCTTAATAAACCTGCTACTCAAAGCAGTATGTACCTCGAATGGCGTGGTCGCAGGTCGCTTGTGGGATGACAACCACAACTGACAATTCAGACTTTGGAAACGAGAGCTGTTCTTGCACCGAAGCTGGTAGCTCATCATGGGGAGTCTGTAACTATAACAACGCGTGCTGACGATTATTGGCGTGTAGAGAACATTTTTCTATTGTGGTCGCAAATTCAATTTGTGCCTCTGGTATGTTTATGCATAATGGTGAAACGACTGCAACTGCATACGCTTGTGAGAAAGTGGGAAAGAAATGCATGTACGACTCTCATCGTTGGTGTTGCTGCAACAAGACTCATTCGTGGTGAAGTGGAAGTACATGGGATATCCAATCAAATATTACGAAAATGAAGGTAAATGCCGAATTTTTACTCGAGAGGGTTTACAGAAAAACGAGCGTTTGTATGGCATCTCGGACTAGGAATCTTGAATAGAGCAGATCTTGCCGCGTGTTTCATACATACTTTCCCAAGCATGCAGTAAAGTAAAATTTATGATCATAGGTCCTTTTGAGTTGGATGTTTTACCGGGAATGAAAAACTGAATACATAGGTATATCTAAATATACAGGTAGCACCAAAATTTTCTGTGTAAAAACAACATATTTCAACCACGTTTGTTTTGTAAAACGATCCAGAAAATAAATAATCGTGATGATCCTACCTTTTCAGTATGGTCTTAAGCTATTAAAACTTGTTGGCGACACCAAAGAATTAGATTAGGAATCGCTCTTTTATCACGCCAAAAAATAAAAACGCTATTTTCCGGCTATGAGTAATGAACTAACATAACGTAACTAATAAAATCTCTTCTATAAAAAGGTTTTATATCACGCCAGTAATCTTATTGCTATATTTTCTGCTGCGTTTTTTATGTCACACATGTAACCTTATTACAATGTTTTTTTAAATGCCCTGGAGGAGGCGTAATTACAGTGGACCTAATTAGGTTTCCAAGTTGCAAGTTCTTTCCAAGTTCAATATACTTAGTATAGAGTAGTTAGTACAGGTAAGTATACTAAAAATTTAAAATAGTATAACATTCATTTTCTACTTATTTTATGATGGCTGACTGGGTATACGAGTTAACGAGATGACGGCGTGATGTTCTATGAAGAGAGAAAGCCAACCAGATGAAACCATAAGCAGCATAGAAGCAGCATGATAAAACGAGAGCAACCGAGCCAACAATCATCTAAAGATAGAGTGAACGTAAGTTTGTTAATTTATTTTGCCGTTTTCATTTTCTTTGCAAGTTCAGCTTTCGCTTCAATAGAAATTAATATCACGAACTAACGTTGCAAGTGTCGGTGGTGCAGTGAAAAGCACAGAAATACAAAGAATCTTTCGCTGCCTAAAACTATATAAACAGCATTCGATAGCCATTTGTCAGCTTAGCATTTACGGTAGTTATCCATTGCTATTTTCTACCATGTTTAGTTATGGTACGCCTGTATGAATTTAACTATATTTTCTACAGTGTTTTATTATGTCACGCCTGTGTAGCCATATTTCGATTGACTTAAAAAGGCCCTGGAGGGTACCTAATTAGAGTGGACCTAATTAGGTTTCCAGGTTCAATTCCTGGAGCCAGATAGATATGCGCTAACTGATATACACCTGCTATACTTATAATAGTATAGTCAGTAGAGGCAAGTGTACTAAATTTGAAATAATGCTAGGTACTTACGGTTAGACATAATCCCACTAACCACCCCCGACCATTCTAATTTCCACCCCTACCAGTTTTCGTAGCTTTATAGTACTCACGACAATCTAGTTATTACGGTTACTGTTAGGTAGGTAAGTCTATCTGACATGCTCAGAAGGTAACTCTAGTCTACTATAGTTAGTATACTAGAGTTGACTAAGGTAACTCCAGTCTACCTTAGTGGTAGACTAGACTTACGTCAGTTAACCAAGGTAAAGTCGCCGTGGCTCTACCTTAGTTAACTAACGTAAGTCTATAGTCTGCCACTAGGGTAAACTAGAGTTGCCTTAGTCAACTCTAGTACACTAACTGTAGTAGACTAAAGTTACCTTCTGAGCATGTCATGTAGACTTACTTACCTAACAGTAACCGTAATAACCCGACAACAGTGAGAACTATAAAGCTACGAAAACCGGTAGGGGTGGAAATTAGAATGGTCGGGGGTGGTTAGTGGGATTACTAAAAACTGTAAGTACCTAGCATCATTTCAAGTTTATCAGCACACATCTATCTGGCTCCAGGAATTGAACCTGGAAACCTAATTAGGTCCACTCTAATTAGGTACCCTCCAGGGCCTTTTTTTTAAAACTTAATAGCAATATGCTTACAGGCGTGACATAACAAAACATAGTAGAAAATATAGTAATACGGTTACAGGCGTAACATAACATAACATATAGAAGGTAGAAAATATAGTAATGGATCACCAACTTAGATACTAGCTCCCGACGAAGAGCTATAGATCGCAACGTCGGATGCTGCTTCTATAGTTTTAAGCAGTGAGAGATCTGTGCTTTTCACTACACCACCGACACGTGCAACGTTATTTCGTGATATTAATTTTTATTGAAACGAAAATTAACTGAACTTGCAAAATAAATTACCAAACTTACGTTCAATCTATCCTTGGATGGTTGTTGTCTTCGGTTGGTCTCGTTTTATCATGCTGCTTCTACGCTGCTTATGGTTTCATCTGGTTGGCTTTCTCTCTTCATATAACATCACGCCGGTGCAGGAGGTAACACGTTCACTCATACCCAGTAAACCGTCATAAAGTAAGGAGAAAATTAATGTTATACTATTTTAAATTTTTAGTGTACTTACCTCTACTAACTATACTAAGTATATAGATGTGATCTAACTAATATACACTAACTATACTAAGTATAGTTAGTGTATATTAGTTAGGTCACATCTACAGTATATGGAACCTGGAAACCTGATTAGGTCCACTCTAATAGACGTTTGAAGTCCTTACGGCACGCCAGAGTTAAGCAATGAATAGCCGAATAGCAATGCAATGTGGGAAACATGTGGGAAAAATTTACCTTGTATTTATATGCATTGAAAACCGCGTGACGTAAGCACTTCTAAGGTCTATTAGGTACCCTCCAGCAGCATTAAAAAGAACACAGTAATACAATTACAGGTGTGACATAAAAAACGCAGTAAAAAATATAGCAATAAGGTTACAGATGTGACATAAAATTTTTTTCATAAAAGAGCCCAACATACAACTCTTAATGAAGCTATCAAGCTTTCTAAAAGATATTTTATTAGTTACGTCATGTCAGTTTATTACTCATGGCCGGTAAATATCGGTAAATAAATTTTAAATTGAATTTCAACCAAATCTCATTTTACAGGAGGATAAACTACACAGAACTAAAATGCAAACACTAGTTTTTCTGTAAACTCTCTACAGTAAAAATTTAGCCTTTTCCTTAATTTTCGTATACATTGATAGATATTCGATGTACTTTCAATTCACCACGAGAAAGCCGCGTTGCAGAAACACTAACGGTGATTTGTGCATGCATTTCAAGCGTATGTAGTTGTTGTCGTTTCACCGTTATGCACAAACATACCCGAAGCACAAAATGAATTTGTGACCGTAATAGTTGACCTGCATCTAAGGACATAAAAGTGCTTATATTCGGTCATACAAATGTGCATACGTTAAAATCTCAAACTTGATTGGTTGCATAAAGGCTATGTGATAATAAGGTGCATAGAAGGGCTAAACGAGCGATCTAGCTAAATTATGTACATCTCCTTGCGTGAATAAATAGTAATCACTAAATTCATGTACAAAATAACATTTTATTTCAAAGTATTAGCTACCTAAAGCTGTGATACAGGTTAGAAACTGGACCTTACATTATATTGTTCAAGAATTATCGTCAAACATTTGCAAAAGTGTAAAGCGGGCATTTCACAACATCACAACTCACAATACTGTACAATGCAATGTCAGTCACATTTAACATATACTGTATGTTTTGGAATGTTCATTGGACTAATCATTCGAAGGTGCATATTGAACACAATGAAGCAGTTATACAATACCTAAAATTTCTATAGCTTGGATAATTGTCTACAAATTGTAGCTGTTATGATAGTGAAGACTAATCACAAATCCCATCGGGCATTAGATTACTGCGAGTTGCAAGCATAATCCGTCAAAATGACTTTCTTCATATAGTAATCATTTGCATGTATTGACCATGCAAATTAAAAAACAATTAACTTAGAACAACATATTTAGCATATAAGACAGCTCATGCAATAGCCAATCAAATATTACTATGTTTAGTTTAGCAATATTTTGCATATAGGTGATACAGCAAGAGCCAATAAGAAATGGCGATTTTCCGTGTCTTTCGTCGCGTTAATGATATTACTGAGGTTTTACGTCCTTAGATGCAGGTCAACTAATAGAAAACATGTTCACTACACTTTGTACTGATACATACAGTAAGGTAATCGTAAACATTTCAGTTTCAATTTCTCAATTCCCATGGGAATTAAATTTCTAATTATAAAAGGGGTCTCGTGTAAATTTTGTAAAAAATTAATTGAAAACAACTTGCAAAGATTTGAATAACAATAAAAAGAGATTAACTACCACACGTATTCAAATAACAATAGAAAACAGAACAGGGCAGAAAGTGAGCAATTATCACTGCGCTTAACACAGGAGAATAAACACAAGAAAAATGCACACCTGTCATAAAGCTAACGTTTCCATTTTATATCATTTTATTTCATCAAATACTCAGTCTAAGGAAGTGTGAGCTGTGTGCTGCATGGGGGCTGGCTTATTAAAGGATTGGAATTCTTGAATTTTCTGCCGTTACTTGTAACAAAGTGGCTTGCAGTAACATGATATTGTTCTAGTACATGTATTATTACTGTAAGCCGTGGTAATATATTAGGGTCAAAAACGCGGGTTAAGTATTACACTGAAATTATGTAAATTTCAGTATAAAGTCAAGTAGACAGCTCACCTCTTCTCGTATTTGACGTTTGTCCACTCATCCATTTCTGTTTACGTTTAGCCTAAAATATCCGAATAAATGACATTTAAAATGCATACTTTAAAAAAATTTATATATATATATATATATATAAACCAGGCTTAAGCCTGATGAACAGGGAAGTTTTTGGGTAGAGAAATTGAATATTGTCCAAGAGAATTAAATTTAAGGAAAGGGGATTAATATAATAATGCAAATTAGTGAGATTATTTTAAGGTGCCTGTACAAGGATTGATATTTATTCTAAAGAAGGGGCAATGCCCTGAAACTTACAGTATAAAAATATGTATATTTTTTAATTAAATTTATTATTTTTTCTTGTGTCAAATATCAATCACGTGATCAATGAAAAATGGCTGAATCTCGTTTTGCTTTAATATTTAATTACTAATATCAATAGCAAGAATGACCTTAGCAACTCGGACAAAATTTGAACATCGAACTGCTATACCGTCAAAATTAGTGTATGCAGTATCAAGTACATGATCAGTGTTTATGTATTTGTGTATATTTGTACTGTTTGCACACACAATTCAAACTGAATGGTACCATAAAAGACTCCCTACAGGAGGTCACCATAAGTTATTTTGCATGCTATTGGTGATGATTTGTACATCAATAAGCAGTCATCCTCCCCCCCCCCCCCCCTCTCCTTGAAACATCAAACATGGTTTGAAATAACAACTGATCATAACAAAAAATACTTATGGAAAATTCCCTGAAGGTGACTTGGTGAAGGTAACTATTTGGTGATATATACCTGTAGTATCTTGAATGGTGGAAAGTTGGCCATACCCTTTTAAATAATCTCTGTGGGGCAGTTCAGTTTTTTCATCTTTGTAGCAGCCTAAACATGATATGAACATACTCGGATTATCTAAAAAATCCCTGCACCCTTGCTTCAAATAAATAGTAAGAATTAACAAAACTGTATATATCATGCCTGGCAAAGTGCCACTCTGGACGTAAGACTGGGGCAAGAGTTTCTATTATTACTATGTATATTGCAGGTGATAGACTTTTTATGTACCATGTGATGAACTTTTTATGTACCACGTATAAGAGTAAATCGATAGTTCGACCCCCAGTTTTTAAGCAGGGGGGATAAACTTTCCGAAAAAATGAAAGAGGGGGGATAAATATTTTTCTTTAAAAATGGGGGGTTAGTAAAAAGGGGTGGGCTCGTTTAAAAAGGGGGGATAAGTGCCAATGCTCTCACACATATTAGCAACGAGCAAGGCAGCTAGTGTTTTTTTTAAAAAAATGCAAGAGAATGAAAATAAAATTAATTTCAGTTGGATGTAATTGTTTGATGGCTGGTGCGTCATTTTGACTGATTAACTAACGAAAAAAAACTCAAAAAGGCTAGAGGGATGAAAAGTTTCCAAAAAGGGGTGTTATTGATAAAAGGTGGGTTTAAACCCCTTTCCAAACTGTGAAATCATTCCACATGCAAAGGGAGTTTGATGGAGTTTAAAATATGTACACTTTAAAAACATTATTGTAATTTGTTTGATAGTATAATGCTTCATATGACTCCTTTATCTTGCTTGACAACACTATTCTTACTATTTCTGATAAAAAACAACAAAACATAAATAATACAGCAAGGTGTTTCAGAAGGGCACTGTTTACATTATGTAAAATATTTGCCAATTTGAATCGTAGCGTTGTTGCAAAAAAATGCCAAGAGAAAATACCTCAAAAACTTACCACTGCAGTCTGATTCATCCAGAGGAAATCTTCGGGTGGTAGACTTACTTACTACAACCTGAAGATTCTTTCTGGATGAGACAGACTGTACTTGTAAGTTTTAGAGGTGTTTAGCAAGTATATGGTGGTGTTGTACACTTGGTAATGTTTGGAAAAAGTGCTCTCAAGTGAATGTGTCTCAACCGGGAAAGTGAAAAATATTTTAAACTGCAGAGAGAGTCGAACTCACAACCTTGATGTTGCTAGCGTCACGACGAGTATCGCATGTGAATTATGATTGCTAAATGTCGTAAACATAACTTGTTTATATCAATCCAGCACTAAACAATACTTTGTTCAACAAATACTTTTGGTACGGGCAACAAAAATATTCTTTGCAACTATGACTTGGTTCATTTCCAATATAAATGGACAGGAATAAATAGAAAACAATGGCGCTTTACAATTTGCCACTTTATATACTGCTGAAAAATACACAAAATTTGTTGAAATTTTTATCCTTGATTTAATTCCCAATTCTAATTAGTTTCCAAGACTAAACAGTAGATTCCACCTAAACTGTAGTTTTACTTCCGCAATCGGACATACCAAAGGCAAATAAGATTACCACACATGCAAATTAGTAAATTACAAACCTAAGAACCTTGTATGTTCAAATATTTCGTTAAATTCAACCTGATTGTCATTTGTCAGTTTGCCACAAATGTTGTATATATATAAAAATATATATCAGAGATCTAGATACTCTGCTACAACTACTGATAAAAAATAAAGCATATTACCTTGAAATAAAGGCAGCTAGGATTGCTTGAAAGCAGCTTAAGACAGGAAATTATTTGCACCAGTTCAGATACCAGTTCCAAACTCGCCATCTTGAATTTTGACGCGAAGAGGACTGGAATAGAGTTTGTTCTATACTGACTTCTGATCAGTCCTTCCAGCGCTTCCAGTCTTCCTTTATAAATCAGAATTTTCAGCCTGGTTTGATCGAAGGTGTGGAGTGGAATAAAGCAAAGTCGTAATTTCCTTTCTGTTCTCATTTTTTTCATTTCAACATTTACCTTGGATCAACGGCAATTTTATTTTCGCACAAGTTAGTAACACATAATTGGTATTTCACAAGTAATTATTTTATCAATAAATCACATCACATCATCAAGGCCAAATATAGGGGAATCTTCGGATCTTCCAGCCACAGCATTATGTGAATGAGGTAAATCTCTTTATTGATATCCCACTCTATAAAACCAGGCTTTAATTTTGCCAAAAGGAGCAACGTTTCTCATCTGAAACTCCTTAAACATGTTAAACTGATACTCAAAAGGTCTTGCACATGTAACTGGATCACTTTGAAGCAATCTGCACTTTTCTTTCCAACTTAGATTCTCTAATTCATCAGTCATCACCACTATAATTCTTATTATCAACACGTTTTTTGAGAATTCATAGCAAATTCATCCACTTCGTTTCCGCAGACGAAAACTAAGCTACAGAACAATTTTTCTGCTCCAAGTTGTCTTATCATTGCAAACGAATCTTTCTTTTCTTTTTGAAACTATGGTGGAGTCTTTAAGAGAGAGTAACCTTCATCATGACGTCTCAATCTTTTCTAAATTGCCCGGATTCTTCAATTCCCCAGCGGTTAATGTTTTGTTATTTCCTTTGTACTTTCTGAAAGCAATTTGCTATTTCCCTAAAAGATTTGTCATTGCAGTTTTTAGCTTAAAGAGAAACGGCCAGAAAAATTTAATTCATCTCATTGGAAAAAGATTCAAAAACAATATATAGAAGTCGATTGCAAAATTTTTATATATGTCTCATTCCGGGCGATATTCTTACCTAAATCAACGAACTGTCCGCCATCTTGGACTTATTTTTACCTTCATTATTAAGTGACGTTAACTTATAGAAATAATAGATATAGAATGCGTGCTCGGCATAGAAATAAAAGATATAGAATGCGCGCTCCTATCTATTTTCAGGTAAACAAATGACGCCACATTAAAATTCAAAATGGCCGATTTATAAGGGCAAATTAAACTCGCCCCACTGTAATTCGCATAGACCGCTCCTCGGACAAATCCAACATGGCGGATTTATAAGGGCAATTTTTTTTCAATTTGGGTACCGGCTAGGTTACCAAGCACGCATTCTATATCTATTATTTCTATGGTGCTCGGTCACGAACAGTGGTCACGAATCATGTCTCCACTTTTTTTCGCAAGTGCCCTTTTAAATCCGCCATATTGAATTTGACCAGGAGTTGAACTGCAGAGTGTATATACAAAGTTCATCATAAATAAATCACTTTAATAGTATCACATCTACAGTTTAGAATATAGTGCTCTTGAAGAAACAAAATGAAATAAAGATAGTTCTTCATATAGTCGTGTATTTAACACAAAAAACTGTTGTAGTTTTGCGTAAACATGATTTAATTTTGAAACATTTTGCATTCCCGAAGGCGAAGCATGACTGAAAATTTCGCCATAAACAAAGCCAAAAGTGGCCAAATAATCGTTTTTTCATTGACTTTTGAAGCTTAATAATATATCTTTAAGTTTCCGTTTCAAAAAACAGCAGCTATGTAAGCTATAGTTATCTATTGTGTTGAGTGTAAAATGTAATTGTATGAGCAAATATCGATTACTTGAAATTGTCATTGCCAAATTGCATGCCTTTTTAAATATATTTTCTTAAGAAACACCGACAAAAACCAACAAAGGTTTCATTTCGTTCTTTGTAACTATCAATCATCGTAACTGTTTTCATATATATGTATTTTAAAACGCTAAAACACACCTGTTGAGATTGTTTTTCATCCTCTGACTCTGTTTTTGAGTTTTATCTTTTTCGGCTTTTGCAGCAATCTTGAAAACTTGTATTTTGTAACTCCAATTTCTTTGTATTATCTGCTCAGGACTAATCCTTTCTTGTAAAAAACTCATAAAATTCGTTTTCCTTTGTTTAAAGTTTTTATGAACCATTTTTCCATGTAAAGTCACGAATTTTTATCTTTCTGTAAACTTTGCTTGACAAAAAAAACAATCGCACTCCTCGAAACCGCGCGAAATCTCTGCGTAAGAGTCTGGGACTAGCCAAAATGCCCTTATAAATCCGCCATTTTGTGGAGACAAAATTTTTACTGAGAAAAGATAGGAGTACGCATTCTATATCTATTATTTCTATGCATTAACTATGTTTTGGTGACGTCACAACAGGGATAAGCCATTTAAAGCCACTCGTAATAAATACCTACAACAATCAAATATTGTTTAAAACCTTTTTACTTCGTGTTTTAGTCGAGAGCACTTACAGTACGTGTGGTTATGGGCGCATATTAATCATTGTTTCATAAAGAAATAAAATTGCGTGACCCGAGTAGTGACATAAAAATTCTGTAGTAGACCTCTATAGATTGTTTTGGAGACTCTTTCAAATGAGACGATAAAAAAATTTGTTGCTATCTCCCTTTAAAAATGATGAGATGCGACCTAAGTGTTTCGGCATCGACCAGTAGCCACTCAGCAAAAGTATCTTATTAGATGCCACTAAAGCCGGTTTTCCACTAGCGAATTTTTTCGCGCGAAGCGACTTTCTCTTTTGTCTAAGCTCAATTAGTTCCGCACGGTTGCAGCTGAAAGCTCAAGAACAGAGGGAGAAAGTCGCTTCGCGTGAAAAAATTCGCCAGTGGAAAACCGGCTTAAGGTGACACTAAGGAAGGTGTTTGCGGGCTACCAGCTGTCACTTATTGCAATACGCATAGCGGCTTAGTTGCGGATATAACATCTCGGATCAAAACTCGAAAAAACCCTTCCACCATACTACGCTTGTTAAACGCTTTTTCATAATTCAAAAATCAGAAAAAAATCACTATAGACTTAAAGACGCGACAAAGAAAAGGACGAACACCTTTGCTTCATTGTTTAATTTAAATCAGCTAACCTTTCATCCTAAATCTATACATAATTAATGGCAATTTGCATGTTAGACGAACTTTCAGTCCAGCCAAGACAAACAAAATCTTTTACCACAGTTAAAAAGAGCATCCTAAAATTAGTAGAATTGCCAAGTTTGGTGGCGAAATGTTGTAAAGCATGAAAACTATGGCCTCGCAAAGTTTGCAAATTTGTGTACATTTGTATTACGCGAGGAAAAAGTTACCACTTTTCAGCTAAAATTGTATCAAAAGTGGTAACTTTTTCCTCGCGTAATACAAATGTATACAAATTTGCAAACTTTGCGAGGCCATATTTTCCATGTTTTACAACATTTCGGCACCAAACTTGGCAATTCTACTAATTTTAGGATGCTCTTTTTAACTATAGTAAAAGATTTTGTTCGTCTTGCCCAGATTGAAAGTTAGTCTAACATGCAAATCGTCTATTGTGAGTACACCAATTTTAAAATGTTCTCGTATAGCTCACGAGGTGAACTATATTTTTCTAAGTTTACTTCCCTCGGCAACAAACATTGTAAATACAAAAACGCATTCAGCAGATAGTAGCATAATAGCGATAGAAGAAAACTCGTATTTACGCCCTCCTGTTCAGCCTTCAAAATTGACATATCTTGTAGGTGGCCTTCATCTCCAACGTCTGCCCGTAGGACCGCGATGGCGGAGTTTTAAATCGCCATCTAAAAAATACCTTCTATACTGCTGATCACACCGTAGCAATTTTAGAAAAATTTTCAACGATTTTGATTAAGTTCAGTATGGACATTATGTGCGAGACCACATGCCTACATGCACATTTTTTCCTAATAAAAATAAAATTAATATCTGTGCAGAATATATCAATTTGTAAGCAATAATATCCACTTTCTTACATATAAGCGAGTATGTTTACGATATTTGAAACACGTTTCATGCATTTCAGTAATCCATCGAACCTGACCACGTAACCTGACAGAGTGAGACCCTTTCTTCGTTCGTGCTCGACCTCAGATATACTCTCGCTATAGGCAAATACTCTTATTGAAATTTCGAAACTTGTATAACAAAACTGAGTTGTCGACAAAAACTAAAGAAATTACTCAACAGTTTGTAAATAAACTTTTATTATATATGGCAATTTTGATGTATCTAGATAGTGAGGCTCTGAATATCACGGGCATTATTTGTGCAGAGGTCACAAGCGCTATTGTTAAAAGAGCTAATAAGCTTGCAGAACAAACATATATAATAAACACATGTTTAATTAAAAAACTGATCCATGAATACGAGTTTGACGAATTTTGCATAGTCGAAACTGCCTGTCTTACAATGAGGATATTCTTAAGCTTTTGTGCGCTGACTTTCATCTCGAAAATACTACAACAAGGCGTGTGCACAGAACAAGCCTTTTTTCGGAAAAATGAACAAAAATATCTCGCAAACCATGTCATAGTAAGAAAACAGGCCGAGAGTGAGTCAGAATGTGGCTTATACTGTGTTGCAGATGGGTCCTGTGCGTCAGTGAATTACAAGATTTCTGGAATTGATAAAGGTCGATGTGAGCTCAACAATAACACACTTCAAGAGGCACCTGACGAAGAAACACATCACCGAGAATTTACCTATCTTGTTTTCATTGAACAAGTATGTAAAACTATATGTGACGAATATTACATATACATCACATACCAATTTTTAGTGCGCAGTGAAGCCTTGCGATACCTAAGCTCGGACCTTCCCTCTCGATCTTCGAAAGCTAAATTATAAGTCTGCGAGCAGGCTACTAGAGTAGATAGACAAAAACACTGAATATGATATACTACCATACGTACAGTAAATCGAAATACTACAAAACTTAAAACTTTAAGACAAAAAATCTCACTCAGTAAAATGAATTTCAAATACAAATTTACTCGGGGGAGGGGGAGGGGGGGCGCAGGAGGGCAGTGGACGGGTTGATCTACCTCCAGAAAGACTTCCAAATAGCTGCACAGAATCCCTGGAATGTCCACTTGAAAAACATAAATTGAGCCACAAAAAAAAACTACATGCTTCTTGTTTGTCTACAATCTTTCTTGTAATCCTTCTTGTATACTTTTAATAATACAATACAATGTGTGGCATGAAAACATGTGATATATATTGAATAATTGAAATTTGTTACAGTCTTCATAAAAAGCATTTTGCTTTTTGTGTCAAAAAATAAACATTTACTGAAGTGATATATTTACTCAACAATTGCATGTTTTTATACTTTTTGTTTTTCTTTGAAGACTTTTCTATTTTCCTGATACTGCAAGTTACCTCGTCTGACCTTACACCTAACTTATATTTCGCAAAGCTTACAGTCACTTATCGAAACTCTTCAACGTCATTTAGGCCTATTGAAAATTTAAAAATAAGTATAGACGTTATATTAAAAAAGAGTCGTTTTGACTCCGAATCGCAATTTAATTTCCGCTCCTTTAATCAAAGGGTCATTTAAACCATATCGAAGACTCACTTTGACTGAAGAATCGTAATAATCCCGATGTGTGGACAAAATGAAATTTTAGAGCACTTTCTGAGATCTTTCTAGAACTGTCCAACAGCACTGTGCTACAGTTAATTAACTTCAAACTCGAGGTTATTTCTGTCAGTAAAAATTAAATATGAATCGAGAATAAGTTTGCTCAATGATCAAGCAAGATATTTGTTGGAAGAAGTCAATTGATCCCTTAGGTCCAATCTATCTTTTCAGCGAGTCAAAACGACTATAACAGAAACGACTGCTGCATTTTAACACTTCGGAGTGACAATATATTAAAGTTGAAAAGTGTCAGTCTGGAAAATGTTAAAATGGCTCCTTTATTGGAGGATTTTGTTAATGTCAAAAGCGAGCCTTTACAGGCGTAAAAAGTAAGGATTGTAATCAATTTACACTGTACAGGCTGTAAAAATCCATTGCATTTTTTAAACTTGGCACAAATTTGGAAGCAATAATGAAAGATCAAGTTCTTGGAAATTAATTTTAAATTTTTATTTAGAGGTTCGTTTCAAGAAATTTCTCGACTTGTATGCAGACAACGGCAGTATAGGTCTATATAAAGACAATATATTTTAGAAATTTACGGGAAATTATTTTTCTTCTATTTATAGATCTCTCTGGATCGTTCGCGACAACAAGGTTAGCTTTTAATATCAAAGTTTGTGCGCGGAAACACCTTAGCAACGATCTGATTTTAATTATTAATTGGGCGTTGAAGCATGTAATTTTGCTTGTTGAGATAATCAAAAAAGCTTAATCTTTTCTACCTAAGCAAGAATAATTTCAGTAGATTATATAAGTACTGAGCGCACTGAAGCACTCCAAATTTCGATTAGTTTTTATACAACTTGTATATATAGCGGCATACTATGTATGATTTGACAATTAGGTCAACTACCATTAATGAAAGTTTATCTTAATCTTAGCCGCCACTTCGCCACTGGAGCGGTTATCATCCTGCAAGGAACTACTCGAAACAAACAGGTATTAAAGTAACTTGTTTCTTGATTAAGTGCCGGTTGTTTAAAGATAGTGTGCATTGAATGATTGACTTGAGTCACTGCCGTATATGATTTCAAGATGTTGACAATTCTTGTTCAAGCAACCCCTCTGAATACTACCAATCAACCCTAATTAAGCAATCAATAAGACCGACAACCTGTAGGCCTACTAAACAGTGTCAGTAGTGCAGAAATTATATAACTTAGTTTGACGTTATGATTTTGTGAGTCGCCATTAATATTGCTTATCCTGACATTACCACCAGACAATTTAATAAAATATAAGAAAAAACATACTCCGAAAAACAACATCTTGTAAACTCAAGATTCGAGCTTTTAAAAACAAGACAACAATTTTGCGGTGATATTTCGACTCTATCTCAAAGTCATTCTGGTTTGACAATGACTTTGAAATAGAGTCGAAATATCACCGCAAAATTGTTATCTTGTTTTTAAAAGCTCGAATCTTGAGTTTACAACATGTTGTTTTTCGGAGTATGTTTTTTCTTATATTATCCTGACATCATACTATACGTTAACCTGACATCATACGAACTTTATTGTATAGGTCGCTCAGCAATGGCGTTTACACACTCAAAAATAATCATTCACTCGAAGAATATCAAGTTTACTGTCACATGACTGAAATTATAGGATGTGGATTAGGAGGCTGGACACTAGTAATGAAAGTGAATGGAGACAAGGTAAAGATAAACTTATATACCGAGATAGTTTTAGTCAAAAAACACAGAAAGACAAGGGATCATCAATACGATGATGTACTGATTATTACTTCTATTCCAGACTGAGTTCAACTACACTTCATCTTACTGGACCAACAAGGAAACCTACGCAGTTGAAGACGGACTTGAAGGTTTAACTGAAAAACAAACAAAACTGGCTTCTTACTGGAACACACCGTTTGACAAGATATGCCTCGGAATGAAAGTGGATGGTGTCACCAAATGGATCTTGATCAATCACGACGCAAGTTCTCTGTTCAATGTCATCGCAGGCGGAGTTTATAAAGATACGACTGCTGGAATGGTTGCATGGAGATCGCTTATGGATAGTTCGCTTCTAGAACAATACTGCAATCAAAAAGGGTTCAATTTACAACCTGCAGGTGGATATGGTTCATACGTGAAAGTAAGAATCGGATTAGCAGCGGATAACTATGAGAGCTGTGGTGGTTATGACTCATGTATTGGTTTTGGTATCTCAGTAAGTTCATGTGATGGTTATGATCTGACGAGTCCATCGTGTGGCACTACCAGAATTGGTTGTAATGATAATCCCAATAAAAAGAAGCCAGCATTTGGGTACATATTGGTGCAGTAGCAAAGTGAGACAACCTTAATAAGACATGTTTCAACATAACCAAGTAATGGGACATATCGTTATAACTATTAAATATTTTTAAACAATGTATTTAGTGATGTAAAAATGTTGGATACGAGAATATTACCCAGAAAGGTGTAGTTTTACACATTTTAATGTCTCGGATATTTCGTTAGTACGCGAAAGGCAAAGAACATGACAAATGTGACAAGATAAATTAAGGAAGCTGTAAAAACCAACCTATTTCATTTTAATATTATTGTATTTATTGCATGTTTTGAATTATTGATATTGGGTAATAATTGTAACGATAATCCAATACATACACGGGTAAATTTCTAAATAATGTTCCAGTTTGCAAAACGATAAGCCAATGTGAAAATAAAAGTTTACCTTGTTGACGTCCCTAACTATTTGGCTCAAGCAATGAGGCTAAAATGTAGCCTGTGCCTCAGGCGGTATTTCGTTACTTGAACGGTCAAGTAACCAAACGCCGTCTGCGGGTGCAGGCTACCGAAAACGTCCCTAGATCCAGCTATAAATAGCATTGAGTTTATCAAAAAACATATTGCAGCAAATAAAGAAAGCCCGAAATTGCAAAACCAAATAATAATTCTCAGTTGCCCTAATTGCCCAAAAAACACACTTTGACGGTTACTGTCCAAGCTTAGTTAAGTTTAAAATATAATTTTGTGGGAACAACAAAAAAAATTTTAAAAAATTATATTTAAAAAATGTATTTATGTATTCGATGTTTTGTCAACGCCTTTAGTGCAGACTAGACAAACTCATTGAATCGCCATTTTTTCTATCCCCCCCCCAAAAAAATTCTACCTGAAGTTTAAACGTCCATATCGTGGCTAATATCTTATAGAACTATTTAAGGAATACATCAAAATTTAAGTTCGACATTATTCCGTTAAATAGCAATGGTAGTCGACATCGCATATTCCAACTCTGAGAATCATTAATGCAGCGAATAAGAAAAGAAAATTCCATTAAGAATTTACCTGCCATGAGAATAGATCTTTGTTATACTTATATAAGCCCCATTTCTTACTAGTTTGCTTGTCTTTTGTTGCATTAAGGATATATTCCTTCCTACAGCCGAGGTTTTTTTCCAAGCAGCTTTTTTGACAAAATAACTTTAATCAGAACTCAGAAGAAGGACATGAAATTTTCTGTGTTGACATGCATGGAGTTATATCAACACGGCTATTGAGGGTTCAGAATTTGCAAATGTCCTATATCATGAAACTGTACATGCATGAATGTAAAATGTTTTGCGTTTCAAAAATATAATATATTAAGAACAATATCATTTAATTATTTTCTGTTCGAAGATTTGATACCCGTTTTGAAATTTAATATTACAGCTTAACCCTATGCCTGTTTTCGTGTCGCTGTTGTCGGTGGCTGTGACTGTTGTTTTGTAGAATATCTCATAGAAAGCATTGTTTGGTGTTTTCACAGTTACAAAGTCGATTGTCCTGGGCTTTTAACTAATCACAAAGCATTTTTAGCCAGTAAATCAACACAATTAGAAATGCTTTTGAGAATAGTCATCAATTTACTTAATAGAATTATACTGCCATAAGTTTGTACAGTAAGCGTGTATAATCACCTCCGCAAATGGACATTTCATTTATAATGATTTTTTCAGAAAGATTTGCTATTTGTGTAAAAAACTAACTTGTATGCACGCGCACTGTGTTTAAATGTAGTATTAAAATTAAAACGTGTTAAAATTGTCATATGTTAAATTATGTTTATTTTAGCACAATGCAGTGCAGGTGACGACTTTGCATACATTTGTATTCGCTAATTCACGATTCATAAGTGCTTAAAATGCACATCTATCGTCATAATTTAGAAAAGTTATAGTCAATTATCACTAACGTGTTCGACCTACGCCGAACAACAAAGAAGCAACATCAACATGACACCTCTACAAAGAAAATTTGTAAGAGCAAAACAAGGTTCCTTTTCGTGGTTTAATATCTTCTATGGCTGGCAGACCGCTGGGCATCTATCCTTCCTGTTTTGGAGATTGAGTATTTTGATGATGATATTTTTTAACCTGCAAACCTTTGGAGAAGGATGTGACTTTTGTTTTGACGTTTCAAATGAAGGTAAGCTTGACAAGCTAAAATTCAATTGATGATGATGATAAACTTTATTTAAACACGGTACATTGTCAGCTGTAAAGACAGTTTTCACACGGGGTGTGCAAAACATCAAGACAATTTGCAAAGTTTTGATAATCGACAAAATAACTAAAACTATGATATACAAGTAAAAATTACAATAAGGAGTGCAGGGAGATTACATGCATTAGATCAGTTCAATTCCTAAGAAAGCCGATATTTTTTTCAGAGCTAGAGATTACTTTGTTGTTGATGATGGCTTCAGAAATAGAGTTTCATGTTGAAGCTTCATCATCATAGGAGAATGTGGCTTAGGCATTGATCTGAGGATCGCATTAGGCATTGATCTTAGGCATTGATCTTAGGATTGATTTTAGCCATTGATCTGAATAATACTGGATCACGCATACATAGTAAAAGCATAACAAATAAGAACGGCTGTTTGAATTGGTGCAAAATGGAAAATAGAAGGGCAATGACAATCCTGCGATATGGAACTCAAATTTTGATGCATGACTTGCATACATTTTCATGAATGTTGCACTGAGAACCTATATCAATATGAGGAACACAATTTTAATTTCGAACATAATTTTCATACGTTACAGAACAAATAGATTTCATTATTGCGTGCGTCGTGCTGTATTAGATCACAGATGACGTCATAGCGTGCGAAGAACAAAAAATGCGTCACGAGACAATGTCGGATAGTGTCGCGACTTTTTGTTCTTCGCACGCAATGACGTCTTCTGTGATCTATCACGGTACAAAAGCCATCACGTACATCACGCCATCAGATGATGTCAACTGTGCGTGTGTATAAAAATATAATAATTATAATAACACACTGCCCTTGATCATATAGGACTTTAGTTACCTCCTACAAAATAACACACAGCCCTCGATCATACAGGACTTTAGTTTTCTCCTACAAAATAACACACAGCCCTCGATCATAAAAACTTTAGTTTCCTTCTACAAAATAACACACAGCCCTTGACCATATAGGACTTTAGTTTCCTCCTACAAAATAATACACAGCCCTCGATCCTATAGGACTTTAGTTTCCTCCTACTATAATAACACACAGCTCTCGATCATATAGGACTAATTAGTTTCCTCCTGCAAAAACAACACAAAGTCGTCGATCATATAGGACTTTAGTTTCCTCCTACTATAATAACACACAGCTCTCGATCATATAGGAATTTAGTTTCCCCTACTGCCACCCTCCCTTTGTCTTATTTTTGTAATTTGCTTTGTTAGCTATATTTACGTACAGTATAGTAATTATCTTGTATTTGGGGAATTATTTCATTTCATTAAATCAATGAAAATGCTAGAATGAACATTGACTATTGTATAAATTCATACATTGTTACATCGTAGTGAATAGGATTTTGCTGCCAGAGAACATAGAATAATGTTGTGAAATGAGCAAGGTAGTTGCTCAAATTCAGGTAGCTAGTTTAAACTTAGAGGTAACCTTATTCACTAGCGAACTGCATTTTAAGATGTTGGTAACAAATGAAGAAAATCTTATTTAAAGGTTACCGTTTCAACAGCACCGTTAGAAATTACACTTACGCACGCACAGGAGTTGACTGTCTCATGGAGTGTGTGGTTTACGGGAAATCTTGCGGATCTGTTAACTACAACAAAGCCTCAGATTTTGACAAAAATTGTGAGTTTCTCCAAGATGTCTCCTGGGAAAAACCAGATCTCCTACTCAAGAATGAAAGTTACAATCACTACATATTACTAAATTGTCCTAATACAGAAAGGGTGAGTACTGCATGCATCGCTTTCAAAAGAATTTTTCTTAATGTTACCACGGTTTTCTTTTCAACGATTTTAGGGCTAGTACAGGGTGTTTTAAAAGAAACGCTTCACAGTTAAGATTGAGTCAAACGGGAATGAGAGTTGCCACATAGGATATTTTGCTTCGCGCTCAAAAAATGAATGAAAAGAACAGCGGCTACCCAAGATCGCGTGACCGCTAACTCTCGCTCGACCCAATTGCGAACGTAGCAAACACGATAATTGAGGGGGAAGAGGAACATATTCAAATATTCATGTTCACGAAGCATCAAAACAATCGATTTAAAAAGAAATTAACTGTGCAGAACATGAATATTTGAACACTCCCAATTATTGCTTTTACAGAGTCACTAGGTCTTTGACCCGCCCTCAATACACAGATAAAATGTATACAGGGTGTAAAAATGTAGACCTTGAACTACATATAGCGAGCATTCACAAAAAATTATAGTACAAAAAAGTCTTCGAACTTTATGTTAGTCGTAACCTGTTGTATTCCGTTGCCAGTTCGGAATGCTTCGAACTAATTCGCTAAAAGGAAGTAAATAAGAACCTGCTGAAATTCACACATGTAAGGCATTAATTTCTTTTGCAAATCATTATTAATTCAAGGCATTCAGAGATTTAAAATTATAATACAACAGGTTGCTGCTAATTTAAACTTCAAAGGATATACTTTTTGACACAGGTATTTGAATAATTATTTAATCATAATCATGACATTGTAGAAGAGTAATTTATGAATACAAGTAGCATATTACAATACCAGCCAGATGTTTTCTCATAAGGGCAAGGCTGTAGCTATAACCTTAATTGATTTGGGTCTAAGGTGCTTATTCGTAAACCATTTCTTTTCATAACATAAACATATAAATACCACGCACACGATACAAGCTCTAGCTACGACTCTGTTACAGGAGCGCACATTAGGGGAGGGGGGGGGGGCAAAATTTTCAAATATTGCCTAAAAAAGTCGGTCCGATCCAAATGTGAAACAAATATTAGCTATTTTCTGTCAAAACGGTCCGTAAAAAAATTATAGTTGTAGCAATGATATTCAAGTACGCTAACAGGCACAACACTGAATATATAATTTGTGAAACTCTATCTCGCTATCAGATTACACTGATGATGTTCAAATGCAAATACTCGATAGAAACATTGTCTACGCCATCGACGCTATTTTTTACCACGATAGTTTTCGTGGCATACGTGCCCACTTTACGGGTCAAAGTACAAACCTTCAAAAACTTTATCTAGGTTTATGTGTTGTAGTTATGGCCAAGAAAGGATGGCAAAATACTCAAAACAAGATTTTTTGCGATCGAAAAACTTTCAGCCGCCATGCTGGTTTCTTTACTAGTAGGATATGAGCGAATATCCTACTAGCAGAGCAGCCAATCAGATTACAGAATTCTTAAAATCCGTTGGCAGTCTTTATAACATTAGTAGAATCACACTAGTATATACTATTGCAAATGCTGTAATTTGATTGGTTACTCTCCTCGCTATCTATTCCTTGATAGATAGCGAGTAGCGAAACAATCATCTTCCTATAGAGATTTCTTTTAAAAAAAATTACTTAAAAATCAAATTTTTTATTGAATATTCCATGTTTAACCTCTGATTTTACCAAAACAATTAGATTACTTGAAATTATCGCATAGAAATGCGAAACTATCGCATAGAAATCTCGAGCTCGTAATCTAATTGTCAAATAGCTGATATTCTAAAAATAGAGGAATTGTAACTTCAATTCGTCAGGAATCAATCAGATTACAGAATAGCTCACTTCCAGTGATTGTGTGTAGAGTAAATACGATTATTTATCAACTCTGCTAAATATAGGGACATTATCAGTTTGCATGTATTTCTAGGAATCTCCAGAAACAGCAATTCTACAACCCACTCCGCCTCAAAAGACACAAGATTCATCAAGTATAAAAGTTACAGGTAAAAGAGTGCGTATGAATATATGTCAATACTTTTTTCGGCCGTTGTTTTGAACTTGAAGTTTAAATTTTAATTGAAAGCAATGCTATAAACACCTAAAATCACAGTCAACAGTTTACGGACGAATTCCAGTGAAAAAAGATCAACTCTATTCATAAAGATAAAGTATTAAGGGGGCAAACTCTCAATAAAAAATTACAAATGCATTACATGTAGGCCTAATAGCGTCTTAAATAAACGTGCTAAAATTTGAAGGAAATAAATTAAACCAAAGCTCAGTTTGTATCAATGTTAGTATCTAGCAAAAGTCAAACACGAAGCGATCCAAAGAAGCAGAACCAAAAATTTTGATTTGTGCAAGTTGTTAATTTTAAAAGTTCAAAAGCTATAGCATAAAATTGTTTACTTAACATAATACATTTATAGTTGAAGGGATTTTAATTAATGATGACAGAATTTGAACTAGTTTGACAACTTTGACTTATGATTGTCATTTTCTTCCATCAAAGTGTCCTTCTGAAAGTTACAGCCATTTCACTACCCTTTTTCTCATATTGGGCTTGACCTGTCTCAGTATCCTTGTAGCTGTAGTACAAATCCATGAATGATGTTTTGGTTACGTTTTCTACTTTTTTAGCAAAGCAAGAATTGTCATCATCTTGTAAAGAAATATTGCAAAGAAACACGTATGTGAAACACTAGAAAAAAGCACCATTATCGGCTACTATTGTTTGTTACTTTTCTGGCTACGATTGAACGTTTATTTGAAATATTTTGTGGTATATAGTTCTTCATGTTACGATATTGCCAATATTTACGCGTTTTTCTATCAATAGTTCTCTCGGCAATGGCATTTACACTCTGAGAAATAATGATTCACTCGAAGAATATCAAGTTTACTGTCACATGACTGAAATTACAGGCTGTGGGTCAGAAGGCTGGACACTAGCGATGAAAATAAATGGGAACATGGTAAAAATAATCTTAGACTGAGATAACTTCAGTAACGTTGGTACATAAATAAATATGTTGTTTTAATTCCAGACTGAGTTCAACTACAGTTCATCTTACTGGACCAACAAGGAAATCTACGCAGTGGAAGACGGACTTGAAGGTTTAACTGAAAAACAAACAAAACTGGCTTCTTACTGGAACACACCGTTTGACAAGATATGCATCGGAATGAAAGTGGATGGTGTTACCAAATGGATCTTGATCAATCACGACGCAAGTTCCCTGTTCAATGTCATCGCAGGCGGAGTTTCTAAAGATACGACCGCTGGAATGGTTGCATGGAGATCACTTATGGATAGTTCGCTTCTAGAACAACACTGTAATCAAGAAGGGTTCAATTTACAACCTAAAGGTGGATATGGATCATACGTGAAAGTAAGAATCGGATTAGCAGCGGATAACTATGAGAGCTGTGGTGGTTATGACTCATGTATTGGTTTTGGTATCTCAGTAAGTTCATGTGATGGTTATGATCTGACGAGTCCATCGTGTGGCACAACCAGAATTGGTTGTAATGATAATCCCAATAAAAAGAAGCCAGCATTTGGGTACATATTGGTGCAGTAGCAAAGATGCATGTTTCAACGTAACGATTAATTTAGGTACTATAGATGGCTTGGGTACTTATTGAGATGAATATTCTAGCGGACTTTTCAAAAGTAGCTGATCCTAGTATGTAAAAAAAACTAACAGTTAAGGCGATCAGTCCTTTATAGAAAAAGAAAACTTTTAAATATCTTTAAGTTGATAAAAGTCGGTCTGTTATATACTTGCTGACGCTAAATGTTGACGTTACTGAAGTCACGACCATTCATCTAGTCCAAATAAGATTTTATGTAAATACCTATGCTATTCTTAACCCTAACTAAAGACATTATGATTCCGCTAAAACAAAATTAGTCATTTCTTCTAGTTTAAAATGATAAAAACATTGTTCCGTGTCTGACTTCCGCAATTCTCGTACCCAGTGAAGATTGTGTTTGTAAATTACACAAGCTTCTCTTCCTCCTTCGCATTCATTCCCTACTTCTTCAGGTTCAACTTTCTCCACTAGGATTTTCATCATACACAATCCCACAACAGTTGCATATAGGGTGTAATACACGGTATCCTGTGGCAGATTGCCATTGTAGTTCTTTACTCGAGTTTTCACAAAATTTCCCAGTTGGTTAAAATGTTCAAGATTAGCTTTCATTTCGTTCTTATCTGTTTTCTTGATCCAAGCGCAAAATTCATTGAAAATTATCTCTGCCAGTACGCAGTTTTCGCGATGTACGTTTGAAGGTCCTTTTTCAAATAGTTTGTCGATGTTTTTCATATCGTCGTAAGCAGTATCCTGGGATGTTTTAGAGCTAAAGGCGAACTGGGTGTTATCCAGTAGATCAAGCAACCATTGCACGGTAAGCCTGGAATGCTTCGACGAAAATAAATCCAGCGGTGTTCTGACTGCGCACTTTAAAGCAAGAAAGCTATGGACACTGAAGTTTCTTGAATAACCTGTCACAAAGGTTGGTAATAGTTAATTGCAATAGATAGATTTGGTTTCTGATAGATATATGATAGATATATAAATCGAAGAATAGGTCATGTGACGATGTCTTCGTTGATTTTCAAAAGAAGTTTTGATTGTTTTGAATCAAGAGACGAATATCTGCAACCGACCCGAACGTTGTATTCCAATAAAATTACTGGTTACAACGTTTGATAATTCCAATAGTTACTGGAATTGTCATTTCATGCATATAAAATGACCCTTACCCAGACCCCAACCCTGACCCTAAACCTAATAATCCCAATAATTTATTGGAGACAATAATTTTATTGCGATACAACGTTCGCATCGGGTGATATCTGCGTGCAATATAAGTAAGGGATAGTTACATAGGTAGGTTAAAAGGGCAGGTCAACCACAATTCAAGTGTGACTGAAGCAGTAGTAATTTTTGCATGGATAAGTTCGAACTTTTGGAGGACTTGTAAGAAATCTTCAAAAATCAAATCAGTATAATACTTACCCATGAGGTGAATGTGTAGAGTATTGTTCTCCTTGTCCTAACCGGTGTCTCGCAACTCGGTAAAATATTTACTCATTCAGTTACTCATGCTATGTTACATCAAACCCAATTATAGCAGCTTAGGGATACTATCCACTAGATAGCGATTCTCCCGGAAATAAATCATTGATTGGCCTGATCCAAGGTCTCGAAATAGAGAAAAAATATGACCTGCCAAACTAATTTTTTTGCAGGTTATATACAATTTAGCCTGTTATTCTATTTTTTAATTGCCAAAAAATCCCGAGGTCTTGATTGAATATGTAACAATATGATATGCAGTCCTTTATTACACGCATTTATTTTTATTTTTATATATAATTTTTTTTGTTGCGCCGCTAAGCTGGTATATCTGACTATGTACTAGTGTGACTATATAGTAATCTTGGTATTTAGACAGCAAAGCAACATACAGATTTCCACCGAGAGTTTCAGGTATGGCTAAAAATTCGAAGTTTCTCAGAGATCAATGGTCTAATGTAAGCATGCATCATTAACAAAATCAGTTATTATTGCAATCAAATGAAATAAAATTGAATCAAACTTATCTCAAACAGGGTTTTTTGAAATATAGCAGTCTAGGTTTACTTTCACCTGGCATTTCTAAAACATGTCTTGCTTTTAGCCATTGGCAGCCTACTATTTCTAGCCCTGACAGATCCAGCTTGATGTTGAGCATACATACATTTTTGTATGAATTGTAAGAGGCACAATCAGGAAAATTCACAAGGTAATTCCTACAATCGCACCCCGAACAAGGAAACTAAGGCGCTGTGGCGTCAATAGAGCTATCGAGTATGCACACACTTTGTGGATTCGCAAAGTGCGAGAGACCCATCGAGGCAATATTATAACACAAACGAGTATACTCAAATGGAAAATTCTTAACTTGGAGATTCGATTATTATTACCTAATCAGATGTTCACTTAGCCATGCTAAAGCGTAATGGTGAGATACAATATGTAGACAAATTCTCTCTGATGAGAAATGCATATGTACCTTACCTTCTGAAATTGACTGCATTATATTACACAAACTGGTTGCCATGGAATCCTTCACCTCCACTGAATCATCAATTAACAAAGAAACAATAACCTTCCATAGCCGAAATGTTAAATTTTCTACCAACAAAATATACAAAAGCAAGTCAGTATTAAAATGGTGCGCCAATAGTCGCGAGATATATCCAGGGCACTTCTGAGGCAAGACCACATGGCATATTGGTGCGTTGGTGATCATGACAAGAAAATAAATCCTACCAAAAGCATGAAGTGGTTCAGCTAACACAAAAGTAATATTTCCAGAGCCAATGACTTGAGATAAGGTTAGCCTGAGTATTTCATTTTCTTCACTTTCAGCGCAAGTCTCGACGAATGCAACCCATTCTTCCACCAAGTGGCCAATATCTTTACTTGGGTTCTGCGACAAAAATAATTTATTATACATAACTTTTCGTTTCCTTCTCTAAGCCTTACTTCTTCGATTCTTCTTCTTCGATATTTAAACGATCTTTATCCGATTCGTATTACCTCAATTTTTTTTTGACATTTTACAAAAACGGCGACATTCAAAAGCTAAAAACCTGGTCTTTCTAAATACAAAGGAAGCATTTCTGTGTATTAGATATTAAGCGCACGATCACGTTTTTGATACAGCCTGTAGTATTTGTATCATCGGATTTTTAAAACACTGAGACTCTAAGATCGTGGATTCGATCCATGATCTTGCCAACGGTCGTGACTTTTTTCTCTGCTTGGTAGGACGAATTTCATTAAGCCGTGAGAGAAACAGGGTAACAGTTGCAGACCTTTCCCATGGTTACCAAACATGGACATGGGAGATGTTACTTCAAATTTCACGATCAAATTTGATGTAACATTAAGTTTTTTCGCATTCGACATCATTGTGAAAAGTCTATTGTTCCACACCTTCTGCGGTCGCTTAGTCTATATAGGCGACGTTACAGTGAATAAACGACCAGACTGTGGTCGGTGGTGAAAGATTGCACAGCGAAAGCCCTTAAATTATATTATCAATAGTATCAAAAACATCATGCATTCAGCATTTCAGTCGCAACAAGTTGACGTTCTTCTACGGTTATGGTAACTCTCAGGTGAAAATGATACTTGTGTGTTACAATAAAACCACATGCAAACTTCATTTTTCCTAAGTACATAGCTATACCACCAAACACATAAAAAATCATGATTACATTCAAGAATGCGTTGAAGGAACTAGACCCAGTTCTGACATATCGCATCCTTGAATCGACCATAACCGCGTAGCTCAGTTGGCAAAATATTGGGCTAGCATTCCAAAGGTCGTAGGTTCGATTACCGCAGTGATCAGAAAGGCATATTTTTCAGCTTGTCTGGTGTGGATATAGACTCAGAGTAAATCCAAAAAAAAAGAAAATACGATTATGCTGCAAGCATTTTCTTAAAGGAGACACAAAATTTCCTCCCAGCGACTTTTATATCTTACACAATTGCAGAAAATCCTGACCAGCCATAGTATAGTAGAATTTTTCCACGGACAAAGAAAACGCAGCAACATCTTCAATCTAATAATACTCGTTAAGATGTATATGTCAGTCTTAATACTTAATCGTTTACCTCCTGATGCAGCTCTTTGATAAGCACGCTTGAGAATTGCAGAAGCGAGCACAGCACATCCGACCTAAAATGCACGGACGCAGCATAAAAGCAAATTCAGTGTACAAATAATTCGAAACAACGGTACCATAAAGAATACATAGATGTGCAACTCAGGGTATTTCTTGTTATGTTATGTCTTACGTGGATGGCTTGGGTACGCTTAAGTACGCTCATTTCTGGCAAGTACACATGCGAAATTTTATTAGGAATTAGACAGGGAACTGTCGAATAAACGGCAATTTCAAGAAAACTTTCCGCTAGATTGCCTTGGTTTGCAGAAATATATAAAAAGAAGTTGCCCTGTATATTTCAAGCAGCAAATGAAGTTACGCTTTTGTCCAGGTCGCTTTTAAAACGGCAGAAAGCATTTTTCTGTAATACATTTATATTGAAACTCGAACAAATGTACTTGTCAGAAATGCGTGTGGATATGACGTAATCCGTCAGACAGCGCAATCATGGGCGAAGTATCTCCAGTTGCACATCTATATTTATGCCAAACATATAGAGATTTACGGGAGGTAAACGGATGAAATAAAAATCGTACTTTTACTGTGGAGAAGCGAAAAAGCGTTTTCATTGGCCGTACGATTTTTTCACTAGTGAAAAATATCGTATCACTAGTTTGATTGGCTATACGGTTTTTCTCACTACTGAAGAACATCGTGTTGTCATTTTAATTTTGCTCACAACATGGCTGCCGTATTGAGGAAGGCGTGAAAGGGTTATTAGGCTTTTATGTCTAAAACAACAAGAGTTTTTCGAATGAAAAACATGAAACGGAAAGAAGAACAGCTTTGACTTACTATTTACGCCAAATAATGAAGTATAATAAATGGTATGAATGTGTTTTCAGACATCAATATTTTGTTTCGACTTGTTCGACTTTGACAGGCTTCCAGTGTAAAAAATAATCTGTATATGTATGCGGTAAAAAAACTACAGCATGGTTGGTTCGTTTGTACGTTTTTATTACGCACTTGTTGTGAAAGATTGCTAAACTCGCTCGCCCGCTGCGCTCACTCGTATAAAAATCGTACGCAGTCGCCAACCATGCAGTATTCTCTATATCATTGATCTTCACTATGACGGTACGCCAGTCGAACTAATACAATGTTTGCAAGCTATTTCAATTACAACTGACCGTTGATTTGTCTTAAATGAATGAGCAACATGTTTCCAGCCCTGGAAATAAAAAAAGTGAGTGATGTAAAACAATGAGGTACTCCAACATTGTTTTCGCGTATGATGATGTTATATGGGCTCAGAATTTTGTGCTGTGCGATACATGCAATTGCGTAGCAATGGACCTTTAACCTTTCAGACGGAATTTTGAAAAAATCGAAACAGGCAAAAATATTAACACATCTTGACAGAGCATCCTAAACTTAGTCAAATTGCAAAGTTTTATAACAAACTTACTTGCAGGGAGGTTGGTTCGGGATTAACGCACCGAGGGGTCTGACAGCTGTTCGAACCTACCGAGCGAAGCGAGGTAGGTTCGGACAGCTGTCAGACCCCGAGGTGCGTTAATCCCGAACCAACCGAACCTGCAAGTAAGTTGGGTTTTTATCCCATACTAAACTTATCTTCTTGTGTTGTTTTCCGAGGCTCGCTGAGTCGCCGATGTATTTTGTCAACATTTTCTCTTCTTAAAATTATTGGTCTTTTAATATTTCTTTATCAGGGTCTCTATTATCTTTAGTTTACAATTTTCCGTTTCTTTTTGCTTGGTTTCTGTGACGTCTTTAGCCCAAAAATGTTCTTTAAAGTGTAGGTTTAATCATCAGCTAAATTTTGTTCGCCATTGTTGTTGAGCAGTTTGAGGCGGACGGCAGCGTAAGCAGCAAGCAGGTAAGTTCGGGTTTTTGTAACCAATCAGAAAGCCGGTTTTATCGATAAAAGAGAAAAGCGGGTAAGTTCGGAAAAATCAGGTTAGTTCGAAAAAAACTTACCTGCTGAGAACCAATCAGAAGCCCGCTTTCATGACACATATGGGATAAGGTTGTAAAATGTTGTAAACTATAGAAAATATAGCCTTGCGAATTTGGCAAATTTTGTATACATTTGTATTACGGGTGGAAAATAATACCCAGTTGATACCCTTGGGTATTCATTTCTCACGAATACAAAACCACAGAAAATTTGCCAACTTCGCAAAGCTATATTTTCTATATTTTACAACATTTTGCAACCAAACTTTGCAATTTTACTAAGTTTAGGATGCTCTTTCAAGCTGTGGCAATATTTTTTCCTATTTCGATTTTTTCAAAATTTCGTCTAAAATGTTAAAGGTCCATTGCTGACGGGAGTTCGTAAGGCCCCTTAGGCCTTACAGACTATAAAAGATTTTAATAACGATGCTTACACTGCGAATGTCTAGCTAGACGTGTCCATAATTGCACGCAGTAGAGCCCTAAATCCTAGAGTACTAATTTACATAATTGAGTAATTACTTACATTCTTACACACATATTACACAGACGAGCAAGTTTTCTAGGACAAGTATGAGAAGTTTACTTTGCCAAGTGTGCGTTTGTAAGCATAACAATGCTTTGCGTGCTGCTAACAAAAAGTGCACAATACACGGGTGGCCAGCGTACTATAGGGCTCAATTTACTTTGACAAATTTTCTTTGTTGACCGTATACAGATGGACCAGTTTCGACATTGCCAATTTTTTCGATGAAAAGTCCACTTGTTCAAAAGCTAGCATGCTAGCTTTTCCACCAGTACACTTGCCATAGAAAAAAAAATTGACAAAGTGGCGAATACAGACGAGCAAATAAAATGTTCTACATGAAAACTTGTCGTAGAAAACTAATTGCTCGTTTGTAAGGGACTTTAAAAAAGAGAAGGCACGAGAAGATGTAAATTAGCGCCGTCAACAATACAGAAATATGCGCAGTACTTTTTAAGACTTTTCCCTACTATTCGGCCACACAAGCACTAATATAGCTTGCAAAAAGAAATAGTACGACGTATTTTTGTTACCTCACTGAACTGTATAGCCTGTTGACCGTCAAATTGCCATGGAAACCTCAGTGATTGAGGCACATGAGAAAGACATTTGTAAAGCTGCAATTGAGATGAGAATGTAAGTTAGAATATTTTCCTAAACAATTCATGATAGTGCTATCGAGTTGGACGACGGCAAACCCACTAAAACCCATCCCACAATGCTATACTCTAAGCCCACTCTGCATGCTAGCCGTCTAAATAGATGCTATTGCACGGGTTTATTTAAGTGGAAGTCGAGTCTCATTAGAATTACAAAACGAGTCATCATCTATGTTTTTGTTCTGCAAGGTTTACGCAGAAACTGGGTTTTCCATCGTCACGTGCGTATTTTATTATTGTACTCCCGCTTAACTAACTAATCCAAACGTTTTAGAAAAGCCATCCGCGACATGAACAATGGACCAATTCCATAATGGACAAACTTAACTTTTGAAAAAAGTTGAAATAGTAAAATTCATTATATGTACCACAGCATTGAAGAGCATCCTAAAATTAGTAAAATTGCAAAGTTTGGTTGCGAAATATTGTAAGACACGGAAAATATAGCCCTGCAAATTAGACAAATTTGTATACTTTGGTATTACAAGCGGAAATGCTAACTAAATTAGTTACAAACTTCCGCTTGTAATACAAAAGTATACAAAACTTGCCAACTTTGCACGGCTATATTTTCCACATCTTACAACGTTTCGCAACCAAACTTTGCAATTTTACTAATTTTACGATGCTCTTCAATACTGTGGTTATGAATTTTCCTAATTCAACTTTTTTCAAAATTTTGTCCATTATGGAAGCAATTCTAGACTTACTACTCGTGGATAACCTAGCCGAACCCAGGAACATGGAACAAATCACCAATTAGGTTTACAACCAAAACATTTTTGACTATGACAAGGAGCACTGAGAGAGGGGCTATGTAGCTTTGTTAGCGGAACTAAAAACAAGATGTCATAATTTCATTATACGCTCAACAACACTCACCATCGCTAAACATTCCCCTTCCATTTCTGAATTCCACATCTGTCTTATCAGAACTTTCACAATTTCCTTGATATTCTCTTTCCCGATTGAACAATTTTCTCCGCTAGAAAATATTCTGTGTAAAAATTTCAACGCGACAAGATTCACTTCGTAGTCGGTCATTGACAAAAACGCTATAATGCGGGAAACATCTCTGGGAGTCAGATCATTGGCAGTCGACACGCCATAGACCGAATTGGGATGAAGTGCAATTCGAGCTATATCCTCTTTAACTAGAGTTCTTCCAGTCGGAAACAGCTGTCCGTTCGTGGGCTTTTCATTCTGTATAATTTCTTCGATGGCTGTTTGGAGTGTAGGATAAAGTTCATTCAAAATGTTCGAGGGAAGTTGGCCGGTGTCACCAGAGGACCAAGTTCGGTCAAGAGGAAACGAACGTACTATGGACAGAAAAACAGCTCGGCTCATATCACATGTATTCAACCTAGAAGAAACAGAATATGATGAACAAGTGCGCGTCGTGTTCTAATTTTCAGAATAACAAGTTTCCTGGTTTTTTGATAGGCACTTAAAAAAACAAAGTTTGTTGTTCCGAGCAGAATTCGAAACAGAATTTTTGGACGACTTGTCTAATCACAATGCTCCCAGTCCTTTTCGATCAAATTCATGGTTATACAAGAAAAGAGAACGCCAACTTGAAATTCATGATATGGAATCAGCAGCACAAGCTGTTGAGGCTGTAATTTTTTTAAACATATTTAAAAGTCCTTTTATTGTTAATGTTGAACATCAGAAGACAGGTCAAATAAGGAGGTTACACTGGGAACAAACCTTGAAGCAAGCCAAATACGTGTTGATAATAAAGGAACAATTGCAGTGTAAATGTCTTCCTTCATTTTGCTGGAGAGAGCGACATTCGTCGATGTGCTTTTTAACAATTCCCTTATCTGTAAGTAAACACATAGGACTCACTTCTATATATAGAAGTTTTTCAATATAAAAGTTCTCAAAGACTGACCTGTAATAGACAACCATGAACGTGATTTTGCTTAACTCTATAAAAAAGACAAATAAACACTAACTTACAGCGATACGACATATAACTTAAAATGCACATCCTTGTATTAAGAATTTTGCTCTTAAACTTTTACACATTGCCTTGAAGTGCTGGATAAAATGTGTTGTTTTTTAAACGCCTTGTTATCTAAAATTTAGAGTGGTTCCTGGGATATCTGCATGTTTGTTGGTCTTCTGTGAAAGAACGAACACGTACAATGATTAGCAAGGAGTGATTAGCTGGGAGTAAATATACAGATATTAATACAACCAACGCTACCCGTTCCGTTTATCGGTATCTTTACCTCCCTTGATAAAATAAGCACGTTACAATGAAGGACTTAATTCTGCATCAACCACGACAAAAACATCGATAATGATCGACCTTCATTAATTGATGTTGTTCAATCAGTTTTCAAACCACATAATTTATTAACCATGTTTCTTCCTACCTTACGTTACAAAACTGTGGTAAACTTTCAATAAGATCTTTTAGCATTTGCTTTATGTTTGCTCCGGACACCAGCGGAACGAGAGAACGCGCTGCCATGGCACGAGTTTTAAGAACGCAACTCTTTGAACACCTGAAACAAAACATAAGTAGAAAAGAGTGAGCCGATTAGTAGCCTTGGAGTAATATAAGTAAAGAAGAACAGTTAAGCAGTTTAGGATCAAAATACAAATAAATTTGGTAAGGAAGAGTTCTATACAGTGCAGCGTGAAGAATAGTGAAGATTCGGGAACGGAATTAAGAATGAAGGATGCAAAAACGTTGACTTCTGGCATAAATTGTCTGCTAAACGATGCGCTGATAAGCACTTCTTTGTTCGAATAAACTCTCGTCCTAAAGTTTTATATATATATATAGGAAATCTTTGCAGAGTATTGTATATCTAAGTATATATCCATCAATGCATTAAGCAAAAGACCTTGTACTAATTCCCTATGTCATACGATGTTCCCCTCTCTTCTATAGCACTTCACCCTCTGTCTTAAGGACATTCACAGATTGGAAACTACAAGCTAACCCTCGCGTTTGACACTGTGACAAGGGTATAATTCCGAAATGGGGTATGTTCCTTAAATTTCTTATATTTCCTGGAGGAGAACAAACTTGAAGTAACGATAATTCCCTGCAACCCCCTGTATATTAGTATTCTAAATTAAAACTTGTAAAGGGTGAAATATGTTTTCATTCGAGCGTAAATCATACACATGTCGAGATTCAAGCTGGGAAGAGTTTAGAAGATTCATCATCAACTACAGGTTATCCGGCTGGAATCGAACCGATACGCCTTTGCGATGATGAGGACCTATAGTGGATGATTATTTAACAATTATTCGCCGAAGGCGAGGTGATTACCGGGGAATATTCACCGAGACGAAGTCGAGGTGAATATTTCCCGAAAATCAGCGAGCCTGAGGCGAATAATTGTTTTAGTATTTTTACACAAGTTATTTTAATTTTGTTTATTTCTTTGTCCGTAATTTGTACAAAACGGCGGCTAGTCGCCATTTTTTAAACTTGTTTTTACTATTGTATTCACCTGTAGGTGAATATAAAGGAATGTCACGTCATATTGGACCAATCAAAACGTCGGATTTCTTATGTTCACTTGTGTAAAAATACTAAAAACAATTATTGGATGAGGTTTTTGTGACATGCGGAATTATCAATGTCGAGGTAAGAGTTATCAGTCGAGCCGAAGGCGACTTTGTATATTTTTTTGCGTTTTTGGAGTCTTTTTCCTCAAGCAATTGACGAATTTCGTCTGCGGAAGAGCTTTAAAAAGCGAGATGCCATAACATGAAACTGAAAATATCGAAAAAAATGTTGTTGCCATGATGCCAACGAATACCGCATATTGCAATAATCTGCACCGTAGGCTCAACATGCAGATAACTCAGTTATCTGCAAGCAGATAACTGCGTTATCTGCAGATTGTGTGAGAGTCGCACTTATCTGCATACAACTGACCGATCACAATGCGTAAAACAACTGCAATGTATAATAATTAATATTCTCAACTGTTTCGACATGTGCATGATTTCCACTCAAACTGAGACACATTTATTCATTGTACAAATGATTGAAGATCGAACTCCCGGCGGATAGCTGCAGTGGATGACTCATTCAGGTCCATTTTTATCAATCAGTACAACACTCACCTTAAAACATAGGGTATGAAAGCAGCCATGTTTAATGTTGAATCATTCCCATCCATAGCTGAAGGGTGAAGACGGGATAACAGTAGGAGTACTGGATACAAGCTGGGATGTAGGTGTACAGAGGTGATGGTGTCGCTAAATGTAAAATGAAATAAATTACGCTTAAATAGTTTTAAGTTCGGCCAGTTTTCCCACAGAAGTGGGCGAGTTGTTTCCTTATGTTCTAAAAAGGATATTTTCCATATTTATTTACATTATAATGTACCAACCTTTCATTATCTTTGAGAGAAATTTCGAGTTGTTGTATCAAAAATGAATGCAACGATGGAAACCTCGAAAAAAATTCTCGACCAGTCATCCTGCAAAGATGATGAAATTATAATTATTCGCTACTTATGAACAATACTAAACAAACATAGGATGTAAAACAACTCGTTAATAATGCACCAGGAAAACACAAAGGAAATCATTACCCAACAAAAATTTTTATATGTGACGATGATTTAATGATTGATCTTGATTAAACTTTGATTTTCCCGGCTTAAAAACGTAAATCTAACTGATACGATGGGTCTTTTTTATATTGATTTCTAATGCTTTTACAAATGTGTATGCAGCAAAAAAGACATTTTTTGCTGATAAAGCAATTGGATAAAACTTATATACAAAAACTCTTACTGTATAATTAGTATTTTTCACACAAAGAACACTAATGTGTTGGAATCTTGCTCTATATAATTTAAAACACACTTCAACACAGTTTTGCTTAGTACCTACAAGTACCTACCCTTGTCGACGTTTCTCTTCTTGAAAATTCTGAGGTCCAAATATCCTGTTCATTAATGAACTAAACAGCAGTGTTGAAGAATTGCGAACCTATGAAATATAAATATAGCCACTTCAATTAATTGTACGAATGTTTTTCGGCAAAATTTCTAAACATCACGAGTACTATTAATCAAATTGCTGGAGCGATATCCTACGATTGCTTGTTTATCATGACCAAAGAAAGCATACACTACCAATGTTTATTATTACCATGACAAAATTACACACCCCAACGTACAAAAAGCCTTTGAAGCGCTTTATCCAACTCTTGCACAAGACAATTTTCAGTGTCAACATCATATTTCTCTTTAAACCAATACCTCTGGATTGCAGTTCCCTTTTTTAAAATACCTTTCTGCCCATTTTGTTTGTATTAGCAAAATTATTAATTGTACTGCAGCAGTATAATGAATGAAATGATTTTACGTACTCCATAAAAACACACTCTTTAAATCTAACGGCATCAAAAAGATAACTCACAGCCCAAATTTCCGACAGAAAACCATCTATCGCGACTTGAACACCGTCAGAAACGTATGGGAAAACGTCTTCTCCCAATTTTGTCTCCTTGTAAAGAGCGCGAAGTATATTCCTCGCATGTACCTGCAACAGTATTTAATAATATTAAAAAAATTAAGTACAACACTCCACGGATTTTACGGATCAAATATAGATCAGACACTGATCCACAGAGTGTCCAAAACAGGTAATCCAACGTACTTTTAGCTGTTGAATGTTAACGTTTTCGTGCCATTTTCTGTCAAAATCGTACAGTTTTACCGCGGAGAGTCGAGTGGACCTACGCTTATTAAAATCAGCTCTCTTAGGGACTTAAGTATTTCCCCCTATTTTGCCATTCCTTTGCGATGTGCACCAAATTGGCTTGCTAAGAAGATGCCATCATGGCAGTGGAGATTTCACTCTTTTTACAGAAACAACCAGGATTGTAGGATATAATTAAAAATTGCTTGGAGGTTATTAGGACTTCTGGAACGTAGGAACCGTTTAATGGATGGAAATTACTGAGCTGCCCCAAAATTATATTCTAGGAAGATGGCTACGATGGCTACAAAAACATAAAATGTTTCGACGCGAGTGAGACTTCTAGCTAGCCCTCCATCATTACTCCTTGATAAATAACCCTCATCTTTGCTATACGCTAGCTGCTTTAATTAAGTTGGAGCGAGTATTTTCACTGAGCCCACGCTTACTTAATCTTGCTCCAATAGCACAAAAAATGTCAAACAACATCTAAAAGTCTCATGATACTGTTGTCTTGTATAATCATTGTAAAACCAATTAGTAGTTCTATGCAATTTTAGGGCACAATTACAGACTGAAGTTAGGTTATCTTCTCGATGCAACTTGTACACCACCAGACATCATAACGAAAATATTGATTGCATGATAAGAAAGTTGAACCTGCAAGATTACCTGAGGTAACGTTGTGTCCTTATTTGTATCCCGCGAGTTGACAGGCTTCGCTGCCGTTATCAACAGTTCTGGTATTAAAAACGATGAAAGGGAATATTAACACTAATTTAATTACTTTCATTTTTGGAAACACAGAACTTCTATAATAATTTCGTTACCCTGACAACGCACAATATTATAATCTGGAGGACTACGAGATTGACTACACAACGGCATATAATTCATATGCGTAACATGATTTACGACAACGTTTTACCTTTCATTACGGATTTAAAACAGCATTTTCCAGTTGTGTTGGGCTCAGTTGTGACAATAGCCTAAAAATAATCATATTAAATCATCCAACAACAAAAATCAACATTAAGGAAGAAGCTATTGAGCAGTTATTGCGCGGTCCTGTTGAGCTGTGCCAAACTCATGTTACGTGAAGATTTGTGATTTGATCAGTTGTGTCGAGGTACTCCTACGTAAGTCAGTATCCGTGTTTTTATCCAGACTTAAGCCATTTACGCAACTAAACAGTAGAATGCTCCACAAAAATGAACTATCAATGACTTCAACAATTAGCAATGGGAAGCTAACTGCTTGTCGATTGATGGACACATTAATTGACTTGTGACGAAGGTTACTGTGGTTGATTTGATTTGAAAAACAAATAATTGGTTGCATAATGCTATTTTAATCATAGCAATAATATGCGTACTTTTATCTTTACTTAGAACAAACTTTTTCTCCAAAAACTAGAGGATTTCAAAGGGCATTTTTTAGATCGTCCTGTGGCAAGAAATTTGGCTATGTCAAAAGCTCGTTGTACGAGAAGCAAATCCAACATGCATGGAGGATATCGAAGGGAACGCTCAGGAAAATCTTTATGTCTTTACTAGCAGCTTTCACAAACATCGTAACTTGTGCACTAAAGTGATATCGCTACTTAAGAACGGCAAATCACAAACTGAATTACCTTGAAGAAAAATGGCAGGCCTGCACTTCTTCTTGTGCCACACAGCCATGGTGTAGGATTCTCTGAGGATATATCGCTGAGAAGTTTTGTAAGAAATACCTCTGGCAGGCGCTGGATCTCTCTTTGTTCACACCTGGAAGCAATAAAACCCAAGTTACTTTCCATAATTATGTTATACGGAAAAAACTTCAGCAACGACAACATGTAAATCAATGAGATTTCTTGAGAAACTCCTTTATTTTCGGATCTTTTTAGTTTCATCTCTTGTCTGTTTAATGTGGGGTCAGATTTACCAGTAAAGGACGCAAGTTCAAGCGAGTATTTTGCTTGTAATTTTTTCATGTTCGAGGTCATATTTTTATTTTTCAGCCAGGAAATTTAGTTCAAAATCAATTTTTTTTATTTCCGCCTCTTTGTTTCGGAAATATTGAAACACAAATGCCACTGGCCACCCGCCATCTTTTTCTATTACTAAAACTATTTTAATAACGTCTCAGAGTAGTGCCTAATTTAGTTTTATTCAGCACTAAACATACTTGCAAATTGCTTCTTGAACAAAAACAAAATTTGCCTGTTTATGAAATCATGCATTTTTTAAATCTCCAAAATGGTGGAGGGGACGGATAAAGCTAACCTCCAAAGCATATGACAAAGCTTCACAAATCCTTCATGAGCAAGTTCATAAGCTCCTCTATGCTTCGACGTCAACAACATGTTTGTAAAGAGCTCGCCAATTTCTTCCAACTAAAACAACAAAACATTGACAACAGGTGAATGTATGACTTCTACAAATACTACGCAGATCGAAAATTCGGGTTTAATCAAATTGACGTTGGGCTAACTATCTTGTAAAACTTCGTGTTTGCTAAAAACGTAATGTTTTGGAATACTTGTAGTATTTTTAGACGGGTTCTAGGAGGTTAATTCAACTCGCAAGTTGTTGACAATACTCGTGTCGACTGTGCTGGAAAATACTTGCTCTGATTCGTGAATGTATATATTCAGCATTAGTATACACCCAACATTGTCTATTATAAATCCTTCATTCTGATTGGCTACACAACCGTTGCCTATTCGTGATGGTGAACCGTTTGGGAAAAATGAAAACAAACCTGAAAAAATATGGCAGTAAACTTTCGTTTCGCCGAGGCTTCCGAGAAATTTTTAGAGAGTTTGATAGAGTGTATACTAAAACAATTAGATAACTCGCCCTCGTTGTCTATGAGCGAATAGTTAACTCAGGCTTCGCCTTCGTTGACTATTCGCTCATAGACAACTCGGACTCGTTGTCTAATTGTTAATTAGACGGTCGCTTATATCACAAGCATCAGAAACAGCATATACCTGTTGAAACGTCAGCAATCCAGAACTCTGATCGTTGTTCTTCACTGGCGCTCGTTTTGTTATTTCTCCAAGCAACAAGGAAACTTCTTTCATCGCCCGCCAACAGCAAACTAACAAGATTTGTGCTTTGGGTGCAAAATTATCAAACTCTTCGTCGTTATCGTCGTCTTCTGTATGCCCTAACAAATAAATACAGGATATTACACGGCGGTTTCATCTTTGAGTAGTGAAAAAAATATATTTTCATCACAAGCAGTTAAAATTTATACCTTCAAACCGCCATGTAATGTTCTATTTATTATATAGTCATAAGCAATAAAAAACCCAAGTCAATAATTTTTGATCGATATAATGCGAAAAACTTAGCTATATTTCCACTAATTATATCAAATAGTACCTGTGCAAAATTTAAAGTTTTGTTGTGCTATTTTGACTAGTACAACAAAAATGCTGTTCTTTTTTGAACAGAAATGAAAGTTTTCGCATTACTTTGTTCATGATCTTATAAGGGGAAAATGTTTTGGGCGTTACTCATTACTTAGTACCGTGCTAAGAGGAATGCCTGTTTGTGGGATAAAGCTAGCATTTTCTCTTATTGTTTGGGTTCGGGTTCTTGTGGGCCTTCTACAAAGCCCGGCCGCGCTTAAACATTGCAAAAAATTCTCTATAGCTAGCGTGGTATCACTTGATAAACAATATTCAACGAAATATGACGAGCAATTTGAACTTGCAATTAACTTATCGTTTCTTTTTGCTTATGACAAAATCAAAACACGACGTTACGATGTCACACAACTGAAACTTGAAATCAAGCAAATTGAAATCTCTAAAGCATACCATCATTACAAATGTTGCCTTCTGGAGAAGAATTTGTTACCCCCGGAGAAACAACATCAGTGACGTCATAACAAAGTTTCAGTATCGCGGAGACTAAACACTGCCATTCATGATTTTTAGCGACATCACTAAAATAAGATAACGATAAAGTTAAGGGGAAGCTTGTAGCCTATTGTTAATCTTTTAAGCAGGATCCTTTAGTTCTTGCAGGGCTTGTACCAACTTGTAAGAGTAAAATTGAAGGATGTGTCAAGATGATGTAGTTTCTAATTCAAAGATTACAGCGAGTTCTTGAACTGAAACTTCAATAAATTTGAAAAAGGTTACATCACGTGTACACATGTATGTAAGATACTTCGTCTATAGAAGGAGTGTAATTGTGGGAAGGTCTTTGAACAATGGGGAAATTGAGAGGAAGACAAAGATTATGCAAAATATTAAGCTGTATTACTATAAGTACAGGAGCAAGCTGTATTTAAAATAACTCATAAATACAGAAACATTCAGTTACAACGCAGTGGCTTTAGCCCGGCAATTTCTCCTAGATGTTGCTTTGCCTAGATGAGCTTGGTACACACTACGCCCAGCATTTGGCTCCCATTCCTTATGGTAAAATTCTTTTACAAATTTGATATGTTAGAATTTTAACGTTCTTGGTGTGATCGTTCACAATTCGGTTCGGGATAAATCAATGAATTCACCTGTGTCAACAATACTCCTACTAAGATATTTAGCATTCCTCTAACCTTAATTCCAGATCACAAATGATTTCCCGCACACAGTAAAGTACGCCATGGATCGGAGCTTCGAAAGCAGCCCGCAGCAAACTCGTCCGGGCCACTTCAATTTGAGACTTCAACACCGTTACAAACTGTGAAAGAAGCCTAAAAGCCTGTAAACATGGTATACATGTTTCTCCTTCTTCGTTCGCTAAGTGAAGTTGATGTGCTTGGGTAGTTAACGACGAAACTTTGTCTTCATCTTCGTTTCCTTCATCAGGCTTATCGAAATTCTCTTCAGAGCCAATGGACATACTCGACGACTGACTACTTCTCGATTTCCAGTTTTCTGTTGTGATAGGTAAGCATATTTTATGTGGTGATTTACGGATAAGTATTTTAAACATGCACGCTGCCGTGCTAACGTTGATTGCTTTTGGACTGATTGCATACTGGATGGCTGTAGTTGTCCATTTCAGGGTAAAATCAGCACTCTGTAAAAGAGAACGTAAGACAATTACGGTTCGGAAACTAAAACTGTGGGCTAAAGTTTAAATTATTACAGCCATTTTGTCTGGGATACCTCAATAAATAATTTTTATAATCGGTCGTACAGCAAAGTATAATCCTTGACAGATCTTTCATTATTTTCCCTGATTTTTAATGGTATTGCATGAAGAAAATAACATTTTTGACATTATTTTTAGTGTTTGCATGATAAAATAAAACAGAACGTGAACAATAACAAAGAACCGCGATACTATTGTGTGACAGTAATGCTTAATAAACTAGGGTTAGGCTAACCCAGCTTTGAGACCTCCCCCTCTCCCCCCACTGGGGTCAGTTGTACGAAGATTGGATCCATCAAGCAGTGATATGTTTGAGGCATTCTTTGAATTAATAACCCCTTTGTCGGCGGGAAGCGATAGGGAAAGAGAGTATACAAAGGTTCAACAAGACGGTGAATTAGATCTTACCTGAAACGGGTGAATAGAAGCTGGACAAGCAGCGAGTAAATCGAAGGCCATTTGTTTATTGATATCATAAGTATCTTGGACGCAATCCAGCAAAATGTGGACAGTCTGCGATGTGAAAATCTCAGAACTTTCAAAAAGGACGTAAGGGTCTGAAAAAGGCACAACACTACATGAGAAGATAGTTTATAGAAAAGATGCCTTGGAAACTCATTAAAAAATACAACTCATTATCTATGTTGGTCAACCATTTTGCAAACAAATAGTCCTTTATCGTCATGAATAATGCCTTTTTGCCATATCAACCAGCAATTCTTGGGTTTCCCTTTTTGTGTCGCGGATTACTCACTTAACTAAAACGTGGCATACGATAGTTGAAAGAGAATATGCAATATGCACCTGACGATGAAGAAGCTTATTTCTGCATAAAGCAGAGCAAAAACATAGTCTGACAATAACTTCTATTTTAATTCCAAGAAGTTTCAAAATCCTCTTTTATTAAGTATGATGTCATCCAATGTGCAGATACCTCTTTCTGTGAAACAGACAAAACCTTGAAGTCTCGTGGATATTGCAAAACATAAAGTCAAATAATTTCATACACGATGTAGCATTCTCTTCACCTTTTTCTTGGCTTGCAGGAAAAAGTTGTGTAAACAACTGAAGATTCTGTAACGCAGTGGTCCTGCGGGCGAATGAAGCTCCCGGGAATAAGGATTGAAATTGAAGTTTCGTAAACCATTGGATGAATTCCTAAAATGAACGGAAACTCTATAATCCAGTAACATCATGCATACGATGCGATATATGTGTCCTGTGTGTGCAGGAAGCGCGTATTATAGGGAACACCTAGTTAATTTGTGGTTATTTGGGAGACATATAGAGATATTGCTACCAACATTTTACGAAGCAATTAAAAACGTGCCAGATACCAAGAAATTTTCATTTCAAAAGAAAATAGTCAAGCACAACATGGATATATGAATATCCCCCACCCCCAAAAAAAATTAAGCACCAGTTTCTCCCCAGATTAAAAAGCAAGAATGATGGTTTAAAAGAAAAGAAAACGTTTGAAATAAAAGTGATAAACCCAGACCAGACCTTGACATTAGCCTTAGATATGAAAGACATGCTAGTATGTAAACGGTAAGTACTCCTAGTTTCTGATGTTCACTCGTAACGTAGAAGTGTAATGGAAAAATTTAGTAAAATCAACATACTATATAAAGTTTAATTTGTACAGCAAGAACATCTAACTCATCAGAATTTTCTCCGGATAATCTCTTTTTCCAGGAGCGACCGCCATCTCTCAATCGAATGAATAACTGAAAAGTTAAAAAAAAATTTGTTACTTGGTTACTTCAATCAGTTTAATGCAGTGACGATGCCAGTCCAACAATTTGGTCAGGCTATGCAAATTTTAAATCATCATCATCCATGACTATAAAGACGGTAAAATTTACATAGCATGATCAAATTGTCAAGCTGACTTCGCTACTACTTCCATGAAGTGTCGAATTACTTTGAAGCTAAAAGGATGCATGAACAAAAAATATGTAAATGCTCTTTAGTGCATCTTTTCACGACGTTCAGCAACTTTTTTGTTTCTATACAATCTTTCCATCCAATCTATCCATGCAAACTTGTTGTAGTCACGTAAAGGAGCTGTGACCCAGACCAAGCAGATTATAAAGTTCCAGTTCGCTGACCGCAATATGAACTTTCAAATAGCGGGGAATTACGGACAAAAATAATCGATTAAGTGGCATCAACAAAACCACGGACAGGACTGTGTGAAAAATCAAGACGTTGATGGTCAATACGAGATAGATCGACCAGGCGAGAAGTTGAGCAAGCGATTGATACAGTCAATATCAAAGAGGTTGCTAGCGTTCATTGATGCTGGGAAGAAGAGTGTACACTCTTTAGGTAAGTTTGTTTATTACACATTAAAATTTAAAAACTTCCCTACATTAAACCATGTAACGAGTTTCTTGAACTCTACACTACTATTAAAGGCTGAGCCGAGCCAGTTTTGCGTATAGCATGTGGTTCGAACTCTGTAATACAAACCTTTTTTGTCATTGCTAAAACACGTTGTCGAAATGAGGGTGACTGGCTGTTCATATTGACGGGATAAAAGTTTCTTAGAAGCTCCAAGTCTCGAGTTGTGAGAGGCTCTGTGGTCCTCACACTGTCACATATCAAACCAAGCACATCCGAGCGAACCTAGCAGAAAAATTCAAACTATGCTATGATAGCTTTGAAATATCATCTTTGTAGATGCTTGATAATTGCACCTCGAGCTCTGTCGTACCTCGTCATCCATATGACATAAGGCTTTTTCCATGATAGGAAGAGAAATTGAGCCTAACCAGAGGCCACTTGTATTAAAATCTTCCTCACTCATAATTTTAGCCTTGGGCAGTAACCCAAGATGTCGTGCGGTTTTGAGACACGTAACGAGACAGCGGACGTTGTCTAACGCAGTCGCGCCTAAATGTAACAAGATAATTGTCTATAGGCAGACGCTGTTTATAGGATGAATATTTAGTCTGGTACTCACAGACTTGATTGGAATACTGGACGAGAATGTTTGTGCAGTAATAAATAAGACAGCCATAATTTTCTTGAGCTCGAGAGTAATGATATACATGGATGGGAACCTCACTTGGTGAAAAACCTTGATTCATTTTTTTCCAATTTGAATGACCAGTCGAATACATATGAATATGACTAAACTTTGAGATTCGCGATACATATATTTATGACTCAAATCCTGTAGCTCACGCCAGTGCTTGAAATTGACATGATTTTGAGTAATACTACTTAGAGTAACTTTCCGAGCACCAGAAGTTTTAGATATACCGAAACTTATATCATATGGCAATATCAAAATATCAATTATAAAAATTACAAGTCAGCACATGGGGACAAGCAAATCACACGGAAGATTATGAAAATCGCATGTGAATAACATGCGAGAGTATGGAAATCGCATGTAAGCGTGTAATAATGGGAGTCACATGTGAAACACGTGTGTTTTTTCGCAAGAGCGAATTCGGCAAATACTGTATATAGTACGGCAAATATTTTCATCAAATTGCTATACTGTTGACTTACTAATTTTCTTCCAGTGGATATGAACAAGAAAGCAAATGCAAGCTTATATGCTTGAGACTGATGTATTGGACGCCAGAAAAAGACTATATGTGATTTAAGACAGTTGGTATCTGTACTTTTAAAAAGATGATCACACACCTTCCGAATGATTCTCTGGTTCGTTGAGCTTTTCTACGATGCGATGTAAACTTTCCGGGCAACATTTCAACAACGTTGGAACATAATACTAGTAAATAATATAATTTCACGTTTAAAAAAATGTTTGCAGAAATGAAAACATCTTGCTAATACTTCGACTAAATCTTGCTAAATCTTGCATGTTTTTTAAGCTTCGCCAAAAGAGGTAGGTTACAACAATAATATGTGCCAATTACTGTGGCCACGAACTAAATATTTGTTAATTTTAGTGAGGGATGAGAACCGGAGTACCCGGACCAAAAGAAGGAAGCATAACAGGTTTTACAGCAATAAAGAACCGTCTAGATAAAAATTTACGCGTAAAAAGTTTAAGAATTCGAATTGTTTTGTGTTACATACTGTTGCTACAAACGGTGTAAAGTTTTTTTATACACATTGGAACATGAAAACGGCTATTATGGCATACATTATGTTCATTATTATAACGAAACACACGAGTTTAATTTGTGACTTGAATCAAGCATGCTGTGAAAAAATCTACCGCAAATGGTACTTTGGCAGTGACCGTCGCTTCGTCGATGGTGAGAGAGGGAATTTCGAACAAATACCGTACAACTTCAAGCACCTCAAAAAGAACTTACTTCAGATATATGTTTTCGAACATGTTTCTCCCGCAATGATAAACATCGGAGAGCAGGAACAACCCACAACTGAAATAAATATCAAACAAATATATCTTGAATTTTTCTCATATGATCGCGTACACGAATTATAGTAGTTTGAAAAAGTATAATTCTTTGGCTACCAGCAGAAGTATATAAAGAAAGAGTGAAATAATTTTCAGATATGCTCAACACCTCAAACCAGTCATGCATATGTTCACAAGACGTTTTTGATAATTGCTCCAAGTGACTCCTAAACATCTTTTCAGCAAACTCCATTGCCTATAAAATAATAAAAACGTTTTGTGAATGCCACAATTGGACATCAAAACTTTGTCCTTGCTTCTGAAAATGCATGCGCAAATTGTTGCCGTTCCTAACTTTATTTACCTTCTCTGTCGCACTAAATCTCTCTAATTATACCCCGGATTAAGAAGCAATGTACAAAATGAGTCCTTTTTCGCAAACAAAGAGAAAAGGCAACAATGTGTCGCATAAATCGAATGCAAATTACAGTGCCATGAAATTCATTTAAACAAGCAAAATACTGTTCTCATAATGTTGCTGATGCCACGCCCGTAATACGACCCGCTATTTTAAAACCTTGTCATTTCACGTTACTGCCAGGTGTTTTTATTTACTTCTCAAACTCATGAATAATTCATGAAACAAAGTACAAAGAAAATCAATACCACGGAGGCTTCTTGATGTTTTTTGCAAAATTCTGGTTCGTTCGAGAAGTGCGTTTAAACCATTGAACTCAATACTCGCAATGAGAATTTCATCCGATTTCAAAAAAACCTCGACGTTTGTTAAAAAAATGCTTGGCTTCGCGTCGTATTTTCAACTCCTCTCGGTGTCTGGAAATCGGTAGAAGTCCTCCTATTCATATCTGAACAGTCACAAATGGCAAGGTCTATGCAACTATCGACTGCTTTCGGGTCAAATGTCTATCTAAGAAGAGTGCAGGTACAATAAACAAGCCTTACATGTGGTACGACTGTCTGATCAGCCATCACAATCATGATATTCTCAGGGATACTTGGCCAAATTTCCAGCATAGCTCGAGCTCCTAGGACATCAACCAGACAACACATGGGTCCATACTTTCCGCGTACAAACATGTTAATCTCGCACAACTTCCGCGTCAAATCCGCCACAAACGGATCCGAATTTGGCTCTGAAATGAAAACTGCAAGTCAGTCATGTGACTGGTCGAGTGCAAAGCCATTCAGATTAAACACGAGTCTTACCATTTCCACAGCTGCCAATATGTATCTTCACAGCATTATCAAATATTTCCCGTGTGTGGTACCTCATTGCCTTAAAATAGTTGAAAATGGGCAATTTTAGAGTTAAACTCGAGAGAAGCAAATTTTGTGGTCCTTAAGACCAATAGGCCATGAAACAGGCCTTATAAAGGCCCTGGTTGTCACATGCTGAAATTTCCTTGCAACATACACCGCAATTCTACTCTTGAGAGACGTAAAATTGGCAATTACGCGTTTTGAATACGTCGAATCTTCTTCATATATCATCGTAAACATTAAGACTTGCATTGCAAGTTGCAAGAAAAATTACAGTGCGTAACAGCCCGTAACAGCCGTTAAGCAGTACTAAATATTATGGCGGTTCTGGTTTTTAACGAAATTTTATAGGAGAGTTCGTTCACAGCAGAGAAGCTAAATAAATTCAACAAACAGAAAAGACAGAGCAAGAAAGTCTTCAATATAGATAAGATGACCGCTTGCGAACTATGAAGAATATACTTAGACGAATTATCAGACGATTGGTCATCAGATAGATCAGACATTTAGTTGCGCAGCCAGCCCGACATTTGGTCATGTAAATTTTTCTGTATTTATAGACCGTCTAAGGAATCAATTTCTAAAAAAATAAATAACGATGATTTAAATTTGCAATTGCATGACCAAATGTCAGGCTGGCGTCGCTACTGAAGACATTGCATAAATGATATGAATGCGTACATTGCCGAAGCACACATCCTATACCTCTAATGGGTGATCCCAAAAGTTCCATACAAAGTTCAGCAATGTTTGAATTATTTCAGAGCTTTCACTCATACGCGATTTAAAACAATCATCTACGGTTGAATCTAAGGTGCAATCCCTAAAGAAAACAAAATATGGTGAACATTTTTTTAAAAATTCAAAACAGAGAACTCTTTTTCTGGAATGATTTAAATGATCTCGAATTGCACGTTTGTAATGGAGTATAAGTCACGTCTTGAATTTTAAGCACATCGTGGTCTGTTTATCAATTTTGAACATATGACGAACAAATACGTAATTTTTATGGTAGCAAATAACAAACAAGTCTTGAAATAAGTAATAGAACGAATGGTGTTTTTGCAAAATAATTAAATCCAAAAAAAGTACAACATTCAAAATTTATTACGCCATACTTTCACAATAATGGAACAAGATGCTTAGAAAATTGGCTGGCATATTCCCATTGTATGCAAAGAAAACGCTCGTCCCAATGCTTTTTCCGTATGGTGATTTATCCAAGGAAAACAGTTTTAAATGGTTTTACTCCTAATAAATCACCATGATTCAAAATTGGGTCGTTATTAATAAAAAGTTTAATTAGGAACGAGGATGCGTGCGTAGTTTTAAGGACATATCAATATCGTACCTTACTTCTGCGCTCCAGTACGCCAATGTTCTTAAAGCAACCAAACTGCTAGAGTCTTTAAGGCTAGGAAGTAAAATTATTTGGTTTTAATAAGTATGTTATGTCCTTTTTCGAAAACACGGGCGCTGATTGGTGGAAAGCTCGAAGGACCCGTGTTTCTATAACTATACTCAAAATGGGGCACTCGCAAGATGCGAGGATTTTACGTGAATTTTAAAATACAAAAACGACAAAATGTCAGCGGCGAAGCCGAGCGTACATTTTACTTCTGCTATGAAAATTTCGACTGTTGTGGTTATTTTTATGATTTATAATTTCTTTCGAAGTTAATTCTTTTGACAGACCATTAACTCGAAAAAAATTCAAATGTACAGCAGGAAATACAAAATATAAAAAAGTTAGTCGTCGTTATAAAAAATGTTTATAGCATTTCAAATATACAACAGAAGGCGAATTCTTGGCATAAACATACCGAAGAAGAAGACATTACTGAATTTAATCGCGAAATTAGCAAGTAATTTAATCTAATCATTGTGATTCCAAAAATAATATCAATTCGCGCAGGGAGCCTGCAGCTGGGAACAAGTATTCATGCATATATTCTTGTTCACAGACCATGAAAATAATCATTTTCAAAAGATATTAAAGATATAAGCATGGTATATGCATGAATATTAGCCCTATCAATTATCGTTGACGTTTTTTTATTATTTTTATCAATATAAACTGGATTAAAATCAATACAATACATTTTTTGTTTTCAAAAGGCTATTAAATAAAAGAAATAAAAACATTTTTTCCACGTTCCAATAACTCTGTAGAAACACCGACGGAAAGTGTTTTCACTTACTCAAAAATAAATATGACAGCTAAACATATAATTATTAAAAACGCCATAAAAACAAATTTCTTTTCAAATCTTACTGTTTCGGAGGTTTTATTTAAAGTTATCTGTAGTGCTCTCATATTTATCATAAGAATCCCTTTTCCGCCTGGCAAATCTCCTCCGGCTATTATACTCTTTATCAACACCACTATTACTATTTTTTAGTTAAGACAAGGGCAGTACTGGAATCGTGTTTTCTGAACTGTAAAATGAGTATTTTACTTAAATTAACGCAGTTGAGTTTAGATGTTCGGAAAACGGAAAGTGTTCTTTGGGAAATGCTAATCAGGAAGGAATCAAGGAATCGAACCTCATCTCATTAGTCTAAAAGTGTTTACTAGCGAATCGAACAATGCAAACGAGCGGTTGAAGAACTCAAGATTGCGAAAAAGGTCGCAAATGCAGAAATAACGCAATCGAGTGCAACATATGATACGAAAATCGAAGCCGCAGACACTGAAGTCGAAGGTATCAAAACATGGTTGGACGGGAAAACGGCATAAAGGAAAGAGCAGAGAGAGAAGTAGGATGCGATTTGAAATAAAATTACATTGGTTAAAACTCGCTTCAGAAGCTGTATCAGTTCTAAAGAATGAAAACAATGCAGGGAATGCTAGTTATTAATTGATGCAAAGCTTCCCAAAATTGAAACTGAGCGATTTGACGGGCCAGCCTTGGATTGGCCAAGGTCTTATGGGCAGTTCATAGAGATTGTCGACAAACGTTCCGTAGGGACGGGAATAAACGTACCTATTTATGTGGATTACTGTCCCCCAAAGTAAAGACGGTGATATAAGGCTTACCTTTCACCTTTAAGGCTTATAATCGCACTGAAAAGGTATAGCAAGAACTCAGAGGTTATTGAAGCTTACACAAAACTGATAATAAATCTGCTAGTGATAAATGAGATTAATGTTTGGAAAATTCACAAATTCAATGACTGACAAAGTTAGAGACGGTGAATGGTTATGTTTCATTGGCCTTCAACAATCTCCAAGCGATCCGGAGAAACTTAGTGCGCACTAACCCTAACTGTTTCAACTGCGCGTCTGGAAACCATCGTAAAGCGAGTTGCCCAAGTAAGCGTGCATGGCAGAACTGCAACAAAAGATACCACAAGTCAGTTTGCAATTCAGAACAAAAACCTGACCTAGTGAAAATGGCCCTCAAAAACGAAAGCGAGTGCGTTTTCCCAGTTGTCGTTGTTAAAGTCAAAGCAGTAAAATGTAGAGCGCCCATCGGTGCAAGAAGATCTTATGCCTTGGCGTAACTTATCGAGACGTTGGGAGTAAGAGCTGCTGAGACCAAAACTAGCCGCATCGAAATGTTGATGACACCACAAATAACTCAACTCGATATCTACAAGGTTAAGTTACAAGCAGTAGACTCGTATTTCGAACTCGGCGAAAGTTAACATAGATGAGCTATTGATTGTCGATAATCTCCAATACCCAAATCTCCTGGAAAGGTACAAGCATTTGTAAGAAGTGCCTGAGACCTAGACCAAGAAATCCCTTCCAATCCACGTTCTCGTGGGTAGCGAAGAGTATTTACGAGTGAAAACTAAACAAATACCATTGATTGGAAACGAAAGAGGGCCTGTAACCAAGTAAAAGAAATTGGGATGGTTCGTGATGAGCTCTGGGACCGAGTTAGAAGGAAAAACGATGATCCCAATCTAATTATGAAGCTCTTTGCCGATTAGACGTCCTAGGACTCGAGGATAGAAGCGAACATGACCAATCTAACCCGATCACCCGAGGTTGGTAGGGGACGGGACTGCCTTCGAAAGGAAACCACCCATCCCTGAAGAATAACGACGACTTTCTGCCCTACGAAGTCGTAGAACGAGTTGAGAGAAATACTGCCAGACGTAGAAATTCAAGTTAATCGACGCCCGTGGAGTTCCGTAGAAGAAGACGTGGAATTGCCCGTACTTACCCCAGCAAGTTTTTTGTCCCAGAGAACGAAACTACCAGAGTTCCAACCTTATCATGAGGAAGAAAAGGATTCTCCGAAAGAGGTTGAATTTTTGAAGAATTGTAAAGATCAGCTATGGAATCGATGAAAGCGTGAATACCTACACGCCCTTCATGAACGGTACACATGTTCAAGCACCAAAAGGAGATTCGATGCAACACCTTCATCCCCTCGAGTTATCCTGCGACAAATACAAGAAAACTGAACAGCTGTCGAAGCTCAACCCTAATGCCCAAACTTTCCGTCATCGACGAGACGCAGCAGTCGCAGCCAAGGAAAGGATTCAGGAAGAATGGAACTGGAACAGCAGACAATTTAATTTTCATATTCATTAGCGCTTATTCTACTTGTTTGTTACGTTCTGTTAAATTATAACTGTCTCCTTGAAAAACATAAACTTTAAGTCAAGTTCACTGGAGGAGCGTGTGGGAGACAGGTCGTGAATATTAGATATATATTAGATATAATGACATAATTGACGACAGCGAGGGACTGGATCAGAACTACATAACCAAATATATAACCGTAACTTCAGACCCAGAGCGTGAGAAAGATACAATACGTCATAAGAGAGGAACAATGAAAGTCGAAAGACACAACGCAGCGAGATTTGAATCATACTTACTTTGGAGGTACAATCACCAAATAGTGTCTTAGAATTAGATTAACCCTAAGTTACCAAAAATTGAAAGAAAATGACCTGACCGCTTTCATCAGAAATCTTATCTGTACAGTCATACAAAAATGCATTTGGTATACATTTGGTATAATTGTCATCCTTAAAGTGTATTGGCAATAAAGATTTTTATTGTTTCATGTGAAAGAGCATGAAAAAGTAAGCCAATTGGCCGTTTACTGTAATAGACTATCTCTTTTAGTTCCGAAGCTATTTGTAAAAATCTACAAAATATAAACTGCTGATTCAGCAAAAGTTGTGATGCCACCCGTTGGCTAAGTAGGTTTAATAAATACATAAGCGAACATAGCTCAGTTATTATTCAATCCAACTCAATAAAATTTTGCACATGGATACTAAATGAAAAGACGCATCAAAAAACATTTCCAATTTTGTTGCCAAGGTAACACTGTCGTCCCCAGGCCCCTGATACGAAATTTATAATTTGTTATATTTATCCACATGGACATTTTTTCGAACAATGATCTTCCCATTGAACTTTAGGCATGCATAGGTATAGCAGACACACTTTTGATATCATGTTAGTATAACCAGTTTCAGTGCACAGCTTTTTTTATAAAAACTCTGTGCGGGGCCTGGGGACGACAGTGTTACCATAGCAACGACGTTAGAAATGTTTTTCGATGTGTCTTGCAATGTAGTATCTGTGTAAATAAGTTCATTGAGTATGACTGAATAATAACTGAGCTATGCTTGTTTATGTATTTATTAAATCTACTTACCCAACTAGTGACGTCACAACTTTTGCTGAATCAGGAGTTTATATTTTGTACATTTTTGCAAATAAATTCGGAACTAAAAGAGATAGTCTATTGCAGTAAACGGCCAATCAGCTTACTTTTTCATGCTCTTTTACATGAAACAATACAAAAATTTATTGCCAATATCCTTTCACAAGAGGCAAGAAAATAGCCAATCATATTGCAGAAAAAAACACACAATCGAATTTACATATTTAAAATTGTGCTATAACAACTAGCAATTTTATGACTGTTGGATATTCAGAACAGCCCGTCTTACAATGAAGATCTTGTTAAACATTTATGCGTTGATTTTCATCTCGGAAATACCACAAGGCGTGCTGGGCACAAAGCAAGCCTTTTTTCGGAAAAATGAACAAAAATATCTCGCAAATCATGTCATCGAAACAAAACAGGCAGGGAGCGAGTTAGAATGTGGCTTACATTGCGTCAGAGATGGATCGTGTGCGTCAGTGAATTATAAGACTTCGGGGGATGGTAAAGGTCGATGTGAGCTCAACGATAAGACACTTCAAGAGATACCTGATGAAGGAACACGTGATCCAGAATTTACTCACCTCGCTGCAGTCAACGAGGTGAGCAAAATTATATGATCGATATAACACGGGAGTTACAGCAAGTTCAAAACATTCATACTTAACAACATCAGGTTTGCTGCATACATTCACTTTACTTACCAAGTTTTCAAAGCAGTTGTCAGTGATTTTAGTGTACAGACGATTGAAACTGTTAAACTATTCAAACTTATTTTTTATAAGTATTCAAATTCAAGGTGAGCGCTCATTTTTCGCGGGTTTTGCATAATTCATGATTTCACTTAAACTTTCTCAAAACTGAATCCCCTTCACAATCCTTTTTATTGATTTACCCTTTATATACTTACAAAATGTTTTTGCAGACTTATCTTATCGTACGAAACCGTGGCACATATAAATTGCCCTATAACTTTATTTAAATATTGAACACTCAAAAAAACCTCACAGAATATTGATAGGAAACAATGTTTCCATGACAATGTTTCCTACTTTTTCTACGTTATTCGCTTTTCTTTTCCTTGAAAAAATTTAAATTAAGTAATTCTAAACATAAATATGTATACATGCTAAAAAGTGTGTTTTATAAATATGCTTCAGTAGGATATGACGATCGAGTTTAAGTGATGTGCCGGTCGCTTTTTAATATTTAAGACGCAGAACAACGTAAATATTGTTAATTTCGTGTAGCTAATATAAAACATCTGGCGCCCCCTTCGGGTGCCATCTGTGAAAATTTGTCGTTTTAAACAATTTGGATGATAGTTTTTGCACGAAAAAACGTCTTGATTCAAGCCAAAATAAAGGCAGCGTTTCATTCATTGTCCAGCCTGATCACAGACGTACGTTCCGCCACTTGAAAACGTTTGGCTCAGTTGGAAAGGCGAAACGTCGTTTGATAAAAATGTTGCCAAAAGTGCTTCTGCCCACTTTGTATTTCGATTAATGAAAAATGATGATTGACACATTTTTAAATGTGTTAAAACACCTAAAATAGCAACGACGAACAAGTATATAATAAATCGTACGTTTGCAATAATTATCACTAAAACGTGTTGAAAATCATTCAAAGCATTTCTTCGTAACGCGAACAAGGCATATACATTGATAGTGAACGACAAAATTCGAAGCTTTGAACAATTTGAGCTTCGTGATCATGCAATATAAAACTGACATGTCAGTCTAGCTATTTTCGGCTGGTCGTGAAATTTTGAAAACGGGTGTAATTGATTAAAATTGTTTTAGCAATTTCAAAATTACTAATCACAACCCATTTCCCTGTGAATTAGCCAATCAGTTCTGTCGACCGCCAGACGGTCTACTTACATGCACTTTTGTATTGCGTTGGCAAGCTGCCTCACAGAGGATTTCCTCAACAAATTCTACATGAAATCCGCACCGGCCCTTTAGAAATGTGGGGGCAGAGAGGCGTAGGAATGGGGGGGGGGGGGGAATTTTCAGATCACACAAATTGCCCTTCCTCCTGAGGTAAAATCCCCTTTTTCTTAGTTAAATCACAGAATTAGCTTTAATCAGTAATGGACAGAACCTTCCTAAAAACCAACGTTTTTTCAGTCAGTAGAATGCAGATTTGGTTAGATAAAGGCAACAATTTCTGTCTATTTCCTATAATCCAAATATATAATATAGTTTTGAGGTTTTTACATGTTTAATTTTAAACATCTACAAGTTTCAAACAATGCGTTGGCGGCCAGCCATTTTGTTTCTTTGTTATTTTAGTCGACCTCATGTTGATCCCAAAGGTCGGTGATGTTTATTGGTCGTCTGTACTTGTCCGTTGCTCGTCTGTAACTAGTCTGTAGTCATCTGTTATTCATCTGTGTTGGTCTGTTACTCGTCTATACTTGTCTGTCACTCGGGGGTAGTTTTAGAATTGATCTTTTTATCAGACCTAAGTTTCGCACTTCCCTGCCCAAAAATGTCGGGCGGCGAAATGCAGCTCTGTGATCAAGGCTGTTCGTTGTCGAGATCACATTATAATGTAAACATATAAATTAACAAGCAGGCGCAAGCTTAACAGTGGACGTAGAGCTGGAAAAATGAAATTGTATTAATTCAATTTGATTTATCCTTATTCTTCTTATACAATCAACTTGAGTCATTGACTACCTCATCCGCAGGCCTTTCCGTGTGGGCGGCTCGGTGCGGGCGGGAGTAATTTGCAGGCGTGAAATTCGAGAATCACGTAAGTGACGAAAGGCCTGCTAATTAATGTCCGGTTTCTGGGTGTAATTGACGTTTTCTGGCTGTCGGATATCAATCCTTAAAAACCTTTGTGAAATATGAGTCATTATATCTCAAGATTATTGTCCGGTGTATTATCATAGTATTATCTAGTATTTGCGGTATTTTTGAGCCGCTTTGGCCGTAAGCAGTGAAGATAAAAGATGAAGAAACGCGAGGACTATTTTAGAGATGTTCACATGATGTGTCATTCAATTCAGTGGCATGGAACTGATGGAAGTAGGCATGTATTAATGTATTTAACCAGATTATCATTTATGCGTTTTTTAGTATATACATGGATATCGTAATACTGTAACGAAATATTAACGAGCAGTGAAGCAGATGAAGTAGACACATTGCAAAGTATGATAATTATAAACAAGGCACCTTGAATAATATGTGTTTTAAACTCCCTATGATATTTTAATATTCATAACCTTTGGACGCACAGTACATCGCAGCGTCGCCTTAAACTCATGGTATGTTTTATATCCTTGCTTATCCTTGCTAAGGATTTTTTATGCGGATTGCGGAAAACAAATCTGCCATCTTGCAAACATTAGTTGGCAGGCGTTTAACCGAGATGACCCGCAAACTTTTTCAGCCCTTAACTCGTAAAACGCCTGGGGAGGAGGCAGAGTCATTGAGAGGGATCCGAATTTAACTTCCTTGCATTCTTTTAAGATTCGTACAAACGTAAGGTTAAGCAATAATTTAAGATTAGTGGTAACTTATAATGAAATTTTAAAGCATGCATTTCCATTCTACATGCAATCAAGTACCATCCAGATTTTTTTTGAAGGGGGACAGGGGGGGGGGTGATTGGAGTGGAGCTTGGAGTAAGCTTGTTGTGCTTGGGCCACAATTTCTCAAGATGAAAATTAAATTTGTAACAAGAAAACATGAATTCGTGGTTACGATGACATGACTTCCTCTATATGAAATTACGAGTGTTGGGTTACATATCTCAAGCCAGAAGTTGGATCGGATCTCAGTTGGATCGGTTAGCAAGGGTTAGCAATGGAAACTCAGTCGTCTGCTCAAGCAAAAGATGTTGACGGTCGACTCTTATAAGCGAAGCATATTACTACATATATGTATGGCAGTTATATATGCTGCCGCACTTGGCGCAGAAGAGATAAACAGTCGATCATACAAACTTTAGTTATTATGGAACGACAATATAAATATATTCATCAATGTTATGTATGCTCGAGCTAGAGTTCGTGCGTACCTGTATATAGAGACAGTTATGATAATGATATGTATTATGTTCCCTGACAAAATAAAGATATTTTATGAAAAATAACTCACTAATCCTATGTGCTGTAATTTTTTTTGGCTCTTTATTTGGCTTTAGGTTTCCAGTCGGACGTAGCGTTCCTGTTTTATTTAGTTTAATACGTGGTTTAATGGACCAGATTTTTTCCCCTGGATACGAGATTGCTTTCGCCAAGTAGAAATTAACCTATACGATCATCGAAAGCTAATATTTCTCGCCAAAAATACTTGCTAGTTTGCTCAGACTGCATGCAGGAAAAAATGGCAAAACATTAATAGGAAACAATGTTTCCGTACAATATTTATATATACTACCGTCGTGTAAGTTTGACTGTAGTAGACACAAATTTAGGGAATATATTATATATATTTTTTAGCTACAGGTTATCCCGTTATCATCATGTGAAGAATTGCTTGAAACGTACAGGTATTTAAATATCTTGCTCTAATGTTTGGTATCCTTTGTTATGCATGGCAACCATGCAAATAAATAGAACAGCAATAGTCATATATAACATTGAATAAAGTTAAATATGATAAGTGAAAACGTCGACCAATGGAAACCACGTATTTTGTAATTCGGAACAGTCGCCTGATGATTGCATGGTTGCATGAAACTTAAAGTAGCGACAATTGTAATATTTTAAGATTATATGCCGCCACGCAGAGAAATTCCACGCGGGAAAATTCAAAAGCGTGCGCAACCGACGAACACGCGCGTCAGCATAAACCGTTAATGCACGAGTAGCGTCAACAAACAGAACCGTAGAAAAAACAGTTACCTGATGATTGCTGAACTGCATGAAACTTAAAGTTGTAACAAATATTGTTTGAGATTACTTAAATATTAGATATTGCTCTACAAAATTTTTGTGTTTAGCACTCTTCATCTAAAACCGTTTTTAAATTTTTGACAGCATGCCTAACTTTTGAAATATTAAAGGACAAAGATATGACAAAGAGTTAAGCTGTCCGCTATCTTGGATATTCAAAAACCAATGACCCCACAACCAGGGTAAAAACGTTTTCTTTACGGAGCACATAGGAAAGATGTGCAATGTTAAAAATTGCTGGATTTGTATGTATATACTTCTTACATAAGTTGAAAAGTTTTCGTAAAATTTCATAGGGATTTAAACAACTTACAGCAAGTTTTATACTTTGCTCCCTGGTTGTGGCGTCATTAAAATAGACCTAATGATAAAACAAGATGGTGGATAGCTGGTGTCTTCGTCGTTCAATAATTCGGAAACTAACACGCTACTAAAAATCTAACAACGGATTTTAGAGTTATTTGGACAGTTCTTGGCATCAAGCAAATCAAAAAATATATTGCCATATCCTTTTAAGGTCTCTCAACAATGGTGTTTACAAGTTGAGAAATAATGATTCACTCGAAGAATATCAAGTTTACTGTCACATGACTGAAATTCCTGGATGTGGCTCAGGAGGCTGGACACTAGTGATGAAAATAAATGGTACCAAGGTAAACATTCTCCATATCAAGAGTATATCCCATCAAAAGTCACAAACAGCATACATGAACACCTTGATACACCAAATTATTTTTATATTTATCTTTATTTTAGACTGATTTTAACTACTTGTCATCTTACTGGACCAACAAGGAAACCTACGCAGTTGAAGACGGACTTGAAGGTTTGACAGAAAAACAAACAAAACTGGCTTCTTACTGGAACACGCCGTTTCACAAGATATGCCTCGGAATGGAGGTGGATGGTGCTACGAAATGGATCGTTGTCAATCACCAGGCAAGCTCGCTGTTTAATGCGATCGCAAACGGAGTTAAAAAAGATACGACCGCTGGAAAGGATGTCTGGAGATCACTTATGGATAGCTCGCTTTTGCAAAATCATTGTTATAGAGAAGGGTTCAACTTACAGCGTCAAGGTTATTATAGTACGCGCGTGAAAGTAAGAATCGGGTTGGCAGCTGGTGGAACTAACTGCAAACTTAGTAGCTCGTGCATTGGCTTTGGTACCTGGCTACGTTCATGTGACAGTGATCCAACGAGCGTTTCGTGTGGCACCAACAAGGCTGGTTGTGGTGGCAATCCGAATAAGATAAAGGCAGCATTTGGGTACATATTCGTACAGTAGCAATTCTGGCAGAATTATCAAAATGGCATTACAAGTAGCTGATCATGCCAGTATGAAAAAATAGTTACATGTAGTTTTTCACCGCTTTCGCTGTTATTGTGCCATAGAAGGTGACTTAATTAGGGGTGACATCCATTGATGCCAATACGACTACAAGAATGTCAACGATTTCGAACTTGTACTCTTTAAATACATTCTTTATACCAGTGTTTGTTGATGTACACTAGGCGAACCTATACTTGTTACAATATATTTTATAGTTTTTTGTGTTAAATACGCTTTCAATGCTGGCCCACTGGCTGGAGTATCTGAGCTGATGACAAATTTAATCCTGTTTTACCGAGCGCCCCATTCGAGTCTAGTGAGAATCCACCTGGGCCGACTGGCCCCGGTTTGATTAAAGTAAAATTGTTGTTAATAAGAAATTATAATAAGGACGGACGTCTGGTTATAAGGGACTAGGTCGGCAAACCGTGCTCATGACACGAAAAAAAAACAGTACGTTGTTATTCAGCTGATCCAATCAGTACACTCACATTAATTACCGATTTCCTTTACATCCATATTTAACATCAATTGCCATACAGTGATAATAATACCACTTTATTTACCTAGTGTAACACATGAGAGTTTATATACACTGAAAAACCTGACTTACTACGTAAGACTATTATCTACTTTATCTATATCTATAATATATATATCCACAAATAATATATTCACAAAGAATCTCGCTACCGTTGAAATGTGTGTTTTGTTAAGATATTTTGCTAAAAACGAGTTTAAACATGTTCAACTCCTTCGGGTTGGAATCTGGGTGAGACTTTTTGCACGAGAAACCCTTCAGCCGTTGTTGCAGTATGTGGAAGTATGTTCTGTTGTGAAATTTAGCCAGAAAATAAACTTAAATGATATCTGGACCTGTTTGTCAGAAGTGTATCACCCAAGAGCGGTAACCCAATTACTTTCGAAATTAAAAACAGAAAAGGCGATTTAAAACTCTGCCACGTCCTACGGGCAGGCGGGTCAAAAGAACATTAGTACTTTCTTGTCAGATATCTCCAGCTCCATATAGCAGTTTACAATTCTGCATGCTAATACCTTATATCAGTTGCCTGTATTTAATAATTTCATTGCTGCAATCGTTTTGTCGATTTAATATCGATTTAACTCGCATTATCGGCCGACGATGTGGACATTTTGACACATAACGGATAATTTGTAGCTCTAACATGGTCGTTAGCTCAACCCACAAAAAATTAAACGATTCAGCCATTTGGGGCAACAAAAAAGAAAATCGAGTATCGAGCGACTCGTGCTTTGATAAGGCGACAAAACCACCCGGACAAAAATTCCCCTGTAACATCATTTTGTGTTGATATAAATTCTGTATTCTAAACGCTATTTTGAAAAAATATATAGAAGATTTCAGCAAGGATGGATTTGAGATTAAGGAAGTCTTCAAATACGAATCAACAATCTACAGTTTAAGCGGCGGTACCGACGTGGTTAGCGCCAGCTGCTATAAAATTTTAATTGGGTTTTGGCGCCAAAATACTTAATAAGATATCAAAACTTGCAAGCGACACAATACAAGTACATAACATATACTGTACATGAACTTTTTATAATACAAGTTTAATAGCTCCTATAAAATTACAATCTCTTCTTCTCTCGCTCTCTCTTTTTATATACCCTAATAATTCATACACTTGAAATGCATTAAATATTTATCGAGATTAAAATTGAACTATAACGACTGAGAACTTTATGACAGGTGGATATTCGAAACTGCGCGTCTTGCAATGAGAACCTTGTTAGGCATTTGTGCGTTACTTTTCAGCTCAAAAATATCAAAAGGCGTGCGCACAGACCCAACCATTTTTCTGAGAAATGAAGAAAAATATCTCGCAAACTATGTCATCGAAACAAAACAAGCAGACAGCGAGTTTGCTTACGGCATACATTGCGTCGCACATGGATCGTCGTACATGGACAAGATAAAGGCAGGATTTAGGTACATATTGGTACAGTAGCAATTCTGGACAGGATTATCAACATGGCATTAAAAACTAGCTGATGCCAGTAAGATGACTTAATTAGAGGTGACATACATTGATGCCAATACGACTACAAGAATGTCAAGGATTTCGAACTTGTATTCTTTAAATACATTCTTTATACCAGTGTTTGTTGATGTACACTAGGCGTATCTATATTTGTTACATTATATTTTATAGTTTTTTGTGTTAGTAAGCTTTCAATGCTGGCCCACTGCTGCCAGTAGCTGAGCTGATGACAAATTTCATCCTGTTTGACCGAGCGCCCTGTAAAGTAGATCTTTACAACTCAAATTAGCCGCCAGGTGTTGTATTAATTTCACAGCTGCCAATGCTTCAGATAATGACACAAAAAAAATCAAACAGTATGTTATTAACAGTATATTGTTTTTAATCTGATCCCATCAGTGAACTCACATTAATTACTGATTCCCTTTACATCCAAATTTAACATCAATTGCCATACAGTGATAATAATACAAGTTTAATAGCTCCTATAAGATTACAAGATTGCAATATCTTCCTCTTTCACTCTCCCTCTCTCTCTCCCTTTTTATATATTCACTAATTCATACACTTGAAATGCATTAAATATTTATCGAGATAAACATTGATCTGACAACTTTATGACTGGTGAATATTCGAAACTGCGCGTCTTGCAATGAGGACCTTGTTGGGCATTTGTGCGTTACTTTTCAGCTCAAAAATATCAAAAGGCGTGAGCACAGAGCAAGCCTTTTTTCTGAGAAATGATGAAAAATATCTCGCAAACAATGTCATCGAAACAAAACAAGTAGACAGTGAGTTTGATTGCGGCATACACTGCGTCGCACATGGATCGTGTGCGTCAGTAAATTATAAGACTGCTGGAATTGATAAAGGTCGATGTGAGCTCAACGATAAGACACTTCAAGAGATACCCGATGAAGGAACATATGACCCAGAATTTACCCATCTTGATGTGGTTCACGAAGTAAGTAAAATCACAAAAGCGATATAATCAGATTTATATTCACATTTAAGCATACAAGGAATTTAATACATTTTTACTCGATGGAGAATTATCGTTGGTTTTTGCAGAGCTGACCAAACTTGCTTACCAGAAAGAAAAAATATTTCCCGATAAATTCAAAACATTTTGGTACAGTAAAACCCCGTCCATAAGGACCTACATTTTAAGAATCTGTTATGGTAAAACTACGTATTCCTTGCCAAAGATTTGTTTCTCAAAACATGAAAATTTGCACGTATTAGAGACTGCATGTATATATTTGCATAGAACAATATGCCATATAAAAGAAATTGTTCAGGCTTACATGAAAAATTTAGATTCTTATTCGCGGGGTTTTACTATAGCACAAGCTATTTTTATTATTTCCTAGTTCTCCACGTTGTACCAGCACGGAAGACATTATTTTTTCATCATTTTGTGAACGTGCAAAGAATGTTTTACGATTTCAGGCAGGACTATCAGGCAAATTCGTTTCGCGTCGTCACCCCGCTGAGAAATGAATGCGTGACTTGTATAGTTCCCATGCAAAAAAAAAATTGCCGAATACCAAATTAGATTTTATAATACAGTATTTCTGAATACTGAACGCTCATTGTTAAACAACAAAAGTACTCCATTCGTTTGACATGTATCGAAAATAGGTTGTTAAACCTAATGTTTTCTTAATTAATATTACAGATCCCTTAGTGAAACAAAACGCTTCTAACTTAGCATGAACTATAATTACATGCTCATATTTGCATACAGTCACTAACATGCAGACAAATGCATCTGTCCTTAGATAGACAGTCAGTCTTGGTTTGAGAGGGTTTGAAACACCTGCTCCTCATCTCCAACTACGTTATTGAGTGTTAAGTAAAGAGAGTTATAAATGAATGAATTACAATTAAGGCCCCGTACTGATTACAAGGTTCTTTCGCAGAGTTGATCCCCATTTTTGCACCTCGAAAAAACAATACTATAAACGAAATATGAAACACTAATCCGAATTAATATGCAGCTATTGATCAAAATGACTTGCATCATTACAAGGCTAACAAAAAATACCTATAACACGTTTAATTTTTTTAAACGAATGATTTTTAGGCATATAATTGCAAAAAATATTTTCAAGACTTTGTGCTCCAGGAAAATAAAATATTTTATGCAGCCTTGTTATGACGTTGTAAATGTGAACATTGGGTAGTTTCTGGACGCATAAATTAAGTTTCGCACAAATAGCTGTGAACTGGCGAAAAACGTGTTTTGACAGCACATAACTCGAAAACAATTTCAGTAATAAACAAAAACTATTTAGAAGTACATCATGCAGTTTTGTGTAAGCTTTTTGATGATGCGAGGAATATTTGTAGTCGCTGAATTTTGAATTTTCTTATTAAAAATCGCAGATGTATTTCCTATAGAGGAGGCTCAAGAGAATGTATTTCTAGTCGATTTCGGCGTCATAACCCACTGCCTGTCCGCTTGGATGCAAGTGTTTTATGACTAGTGAAAGGCAATGTTCTCACAAATGTTCTCACAAATGCTCTCAAGGTTCTCAAATTTATATAATTTAAATATATATTGTTACGCAAACTGTAGTTGACAATACAAATCACAAATTTAAGGGCAATATATTGTTTTTAATACTTATAGCTCATTCCCTTGTTATCATGTAAAGAACTGCTTGAAACACACAGGTATTTAAATATTCTACTCCATATCTCAGTTAATAACAGGTATAGAACTCTTTCAAACTTTGTATGAGTATAGCAATTTACCACTATTAATTCTATTGTTTAGTTATATAGGACATGCGCAGTTCTGGAATATAGTGTGTTCCAAACTGGAAAATAAATGCTTCACTTTTTAATAATTGGCGAAAAATAGCGATTTTTTTTTAAAAAATGTATTTGCATCTGAACGGTCTCCATGGCAACACAGCATGGTGCTTTTCCTCATTTTCCAAGTATAATTTACTATTGGTGAGCGAATTACGTCAAGAGGCACCTAATTTGCATACTTTAAGAGCTTCACTATTTGGAAAATGAAAGAACATATCGAGACTAAAAACGTTATATTTAGACTAATCTAGAAAATTGTGCTGTTCTCTTGGCACTTTAAAATTTATAAACATTAACGAAGTTTTATGCTAGCTTCCCCTGGCAGTCAAGTATTCGCACATGAACCACAAACAAATTAAAATGCACTGGGACATTACTTAATTGAGCCACAACTAGTAATACATTCCGCAGAAAACACAGCAACCACGTACCTAACCAGCAAGAACGTCAAGACACATAGTTTTCTCCCCTTGTCGACACGCACTTTCCAGTAGGCCATAAGTTACAGCACTGTGCTAAAGTTTTAGGCCACCACATTTTTTGTTTTTTATCTTTACATGATTATAGGTTATTAAAATATGAATATTCAGATTTACTATATTTACAAATTTGTTTGAGTAATATAAAAACTTATATAAAAACCTATGTACATACAACTAAATTAATAAGAAATAATTAAACAAGCATCTATTTACAAAGAAACGCTTGAATCTTTCCGTTCTAATATTTGGTAGAATAAAAGGATGTTCACGTTTTCTTAAGTTTTTCTGTCTCTTACCGGGCAATAATTCCCTAGGAATATAATCAGGATTATCAATAATCTCTTCAAACAGAGTTTTGTCCCTCGTTTTAATCAACTCGGACATTTTGTTCTCTCTCAGGACATATCCAAAGCGATGAGCTCTCTTGAAAAACTTATCAATACGATTTAAGTATTTCTTTTGCAGGGATGAACCCCAAATTTCAATACCGTACAGAAAAAGCGATAGAATAATCCCTTCAAAGAGATAGCTTAAATGTTCTTTTTGATATCCATATCTCTTACAAACTCTTAAAATGTACATTCGACTTCCAGCTTTGGACAACAAGTCGTCAACTTGCAACTCCCAACAGCAGACGTCGTCTTCAAAAGTTTCTCCAAGCAATTTTAACCATTTTTTGCGTTTAATGCCATTTATGGGTCCTAGTGGTGGTTTGGAAGTTCCCCCACTTAAAAGCATCTCCCATGTCTTTGATAAATTCAAGGTCATTCTATTTCTCGCAGCCCAGTTTTCAATGTGCTTCACTTCTTCCATTGAAGAATCCTTATTTGACCTTACTGGTGCACTCACCGTCATATCATCAGCAAACTTAATTAATTTATTAATTTCAGGTTGTTTAGGTTTTATATCTTCAACCATAAGGGAGAAGAGGAACGGACCGATGACAGTTCCCTGTGGCACTCCTCTATTGATATTAGCATATTCAGTTATGAATCCATCAACCACGGCCCTTTGCTTTCGATTCGTCAAAAAACTTGTTATCCAATTAATGATATATGGATTTAGATTAGTTTGTTTTAGTTTCTCGGTTACGACATTGTGAGGAACCGAGTCTAAGGCGTTGCTAAAGTCGAATGATAAAACTCTGATAAAATCAGCATCTTCGTCCAGCCATTTCAGCCAGTGATACTGACATTTGATGAGGGCAGCAGTTGTATTTGACCCCTTTTTATAAGCAAATTGGTCATTCCTAATGATTGACTCAGAATGTTCTTCAATCTCTTTTTGAAAAACAATTTTCTCGAAGAGTCTCATGATGATATTGGTCAAAGAGATTGGCCTAAGTTGGCTGCAATCAGATAGAGTTGACTCCTTCATTATTGGTCTTATATTAGCCAGTTTCCACAGTGAAGGAACACATTGGTCATGTAAGGAAAGATTTAACACATATGTCAGTACCGGTGCAAGGTAATTTGCATATTCTTTCCGCAGCCAGTATGGAAGTCCGTCTGGACCAGGTAAAGTTCTCTTTTGTTTCATCATAAACGACTTTACTGTTTGAATGTCAATCTTTGGAATACGCGTTTCTTGAGGAATTGTTAATAGTCGCGGTGGTATATACTGTGAGTCGGTGGCATTTTGGAAATAGGTATTAATAACGCTAGGACAGTGGTTGCACTAATATTATCAGATTTTGAAGTTCTCCCCGTAATTCTATTTACTGTGTTCCACAAACTTTTTGCCCCTATTTGGTACTCCCGGTTTCATTCCGCACAGCTCGGATTTGATTTTCTCGAATGAGTTTATTAATTCTTTCCTGAAGATCGGTATTTGCTTCTCTATTTATTTGTTTATTTCGTATGTTACACAAGTATTTGACTAGAGGAGACATATAGGGTGGATCACGAGAAGAAGTTTTAGCCTTAATTTGAGGAAAGCTCTCATTGAACATTAAAGAAATCTCTTGGTTCAGCAGCTGCACTGCTTACTCTACGTCGTTTACGCTAAAAACCTTACTCCAATCAAAGAATTTTAATTTATTCTCCATGTCAATTTTTCGATGTTGTCTGACATCTCTAAAATAGACATGTTTACGTTCTGGCTTGGCTTGAATCCTGAGAGTGACCATCACGGCCAAGTGATCCGATCTGACTGATCCTTTGAATACGGTGGGCTGATCCCACAAGTGAGGGTTATTTGTCAGGAACACATTTAATATTCTGTGACCTCGGGTTGACATTTTGACAAGTTGTTGTAAGTTAAACTGGTTACAGAAGTCACGTATCTTTAACTGATTTATGTCCCCAGCAATTATCAACTTAGCATAGAATCTGTAAGTAAAATCTGCTCACAATTGGCAGATATATGATCAAGGAACTCAGATTCCAAGTACTCTGGGTCTGGAGGGTAATAAATCGCTCCGACATAAAATTTACTGTTTTTTGTCTGAATTTTACACCATAAGCATTCAAATTGATTTTGCAACGCAAGAATATTGACTTTCTAGTCACTTCGACATAGAATTGCAACACCACCGCCATGACAACTCCTATTACGATCTTTTCTTGCAATAACGTAGCCATTTGGGCAAATTAGACTTGATTGTATTTTCTCTGTAAGCCGCGTCTCATAAATTATGCATATGTCGACATTGTTTGTGATCAGTTCCGCATTAAGTGCCGGCGCAGCATCCGGTTTGGCAATTGATCTGGCGTTGATTACTAAACACTTGGGTATAATCGTGGAAACAGGGGGACTAGATTTTAATATTTTGACTTGTATCAAGTTTGTGTTGCGTTTGCTATTAGCTATTCTTTTTTTCCCAGGTAATGGTTTTCGCTTCGTCATGCAGCGATCAGAAATTCTGACTGGTATTTCATAACCCATTATGTCCTATAAGGAAGCTCCCATTCATTGGTTGTAGCATCTCTGTGTTGCACAGAGTTTTTCTCTTGATTACTTGGTTTCCACGGTTTGCAGCTTACATGCATAGGCCAGAAACCCTTTTGTTCGACTAACGAACATACTGCCTTTGGAATGTTGATTTTTGCAGAAAGTGAACCTCGGCGTTTACTACGAAAAATAGCGATATAAGTTGGTATGAACTGTCGTTCTCTAAGATAGAAAAGAATATGGTTCTCATTTACATTTTCCGCTATACCCGACACAAAATATTTTTTTGTTCTTGTGCGATTTCGAACGACACCCACAAAGCAATCAGAGTCACAGGATGACTTCGCAACTTTGGTTTTTGAAACTTCAGGGGTTTGATTTTGTCCGATTGATTTATTTTTATCAACAATCTTTTCAGAATAGGTCACATTGAAGTCAGAGGCTACTATCTTCGGATAGCTTTTTTGATTTTCCCTTGATTCCTTTTCTTGGTTATAAGAGTCGTTTTCTGACAATGAATCATCAATTATTGCTAGATTATCGTTAGAACAGTCATGATATAAGTCATTACGAACCTTTTGGTGCCACGATTGATATATTCATTTTCATTATCATTATTATACTCACTCAACTTTTCAGCTAACTTTTCACCATCTCTATCCACTAACATTGGTACATTAGTGGTAAAATTGCCACAAGTGCTAAACTCCTCCTTTGTGTGATCATTCATACTTGAAATTTTATTCTCAGTGGTATTCTCTCACAGAGCTTCGATTCTAAGCTGACAAGGTCCAGTTTCAAGTCTGCAACTTCCTGTGACAATTCTGAACACCTACAAACCACAGAAGACTGGCTGTCCATCAAGAATTCACCATCCATGATCACATTCTTAGCTTTCTTCTTGCTATGGATTTCTGTATTGTCGATGTTACAAGCATCATAATTTTGTTGAGCAAATATATTCGATCAAGTAATGAACAACTTTATGGACATTTTTTCCTTCTATCGAAAGCAATTTCTTATTTTTCAACCATTTGACCGTCAAGTTTTCTGCTACAAATAACTTCTTTTCTCCTCCTGGTTGTGACCAAGTTCCTTGTAGATTTAAATTACCTTTTACAAATGTTTTTAAGCTTTCAAGATCACCTGTCCACGATAGCTTTAAGTTCGATAGCATCTTAAGTCAAGAAAGCTTTCTCACAGCCTTAGTTTCTTTAATTTTCCGGCTAACTAATTATAAATGACAAACAAGTAAATGTTGTTTGCGAAATTCAACAATTTCAACTTCAAATTAATAACAAAATACCTATGAAATTTTTATTTTCGTCGGAGCTTTAAAATAAACAACCGCAATCTTGCGGTGCTTCCAGCACAAGGGTTTGAAAGTGGCTCTTTTTTAAGACGACAACAATTTTTTCCAAACTGAAAATTTCACGCTGCATCTAAAGTTTTTAATTTTTTAGAATGATGAAGACCCCATTTACACAGGCAAAAGATTTCAGTCTCGTCGCCAATCCGGGATGTTTTGATATCGGATTAATTTCACCGTTTACACTAAGGAACATGAATCCAATACAAAATTATCACAGACAGATTATGAATTCGGAACTTTCGAATCCGGAAAAGTTTGTGGGATCTTTGTATCCGAGAAAGTTTTAGTCCGACGAAACTTCTCTTCTAAACTCTTTCCGTAAAGAAGTTGAGCGAACTTGCTCCCTCGCATGGTTTTCAAATGTTTTGCCATGAAATTCAACTGTCAAAATCGGTCAAATAATCACAAAATAAGATTAGTAGAATCATGGTTATGCTTCATGTATAGTTTCGGCCTGCCAACACAAAAATACATTTCAGGTATAACACCCACTTGCCCACGCTCCCTCTTGGAATAAAAAAAGCTCACATTTCTCTACTACCTGACGATTCTTCCCTTGAATGAAACAAACTGCAGTGTTAAGGTTTTGAGGTACTTTATGATTATACGTTTCGCTGAGTTTATATGCCATTGAGCACTTATTTCGAAAACCAAAACTCAATTTGGATTTTATCTAACAGGAAATATTTTCATAATTTCTAAATTTAAATCTTAAACAAAGGTAAAAGTATCACACCGTGTATGATATCATACGACTTTTGCAATTAAGGTCAATCAGCAGTGGTGTTTACACTCTGAGAAATAATGATGCACTCGAAGAATATCAAGTTTACTGTCACATGACTGAAATTCCTGGATGCGGGCCCGGAGGCTGGACACTAGTGATGAAAATAAATGGGACTAAGGTAAACATTATCCTGTACTACGAGCGAATTTCAGCCAAAATCTACAAAAAACCACGCCAACATCTTTGTTTTGATTTTAGACTGATTTTGACTATATCTCATCCTACTGGGCCAACAAGGAAACCTACGCAGTGGAAGACGGACTTGAAGGTGTGACAGAAAAACAAACAAAACTAGCTTCATACTGGAACACACCGTTTGACAAGATATGCCTCGGAATGGAAGTGGATGGTGCTACGAAATGGATCGTTGTCAAACACCAAGCAAGCTCGCTGTTTAATGTGATCGCAGACGGAGTTAAAAAAGATACGAACGCTGGAAAGGATGTCTGGAGATCACTTATGGATAGCTCGCTTTTGCAAAATCATTGTTATAGAGAAGGGTTCAACTTACAGCGTCAAGGTTATTATAGTACGCGCATGAAAGTAAGAATCGGGTTGGCAGCTGGTGGAACTAACTGCAATCTTAGTGGCTCGTGCATTGGCTTTGGTACCTGGATACGTTCATGTGACAGTGATCGAACGAGCGTTTCGTGTGGCACCAACAAGGCTGGTTGTGGTGGCAATCCGAATAAGATAAAGGCAGCATTTGGGTACATATTCGTACAGTAGCAATTCTGGCAGAATTATCAAAATGGCATTACAAAGTAGCTGATGCCAGTATGAAAATAGTTACATGTAGTTACAAAAAACGGTTAAAGATTAAAAATAAGGGAATCATAGTGTGTAACAATAATAACACCAAGGACATATAACATTACAAGATATAACACAAGATATATACAAGGGTCATGCAAGGTTAATAGTAGGATCAGTTATACAAGGTTAAAGGAACAGAAGTAAGATTGGCATTAAGTGAGGGCTTAAGTTTGGAGGTGAGTAAACTTTCTCTTAATAATAGTTCAAAGGATGAAGAACAAGTGGAGAGAACGGACAAATCATCAGGAGAGATAGGATGACCAGAAGCCTGATAATGATCACGAATATTAGAGAAAGGTTTTGAGAGAGGTTTACCATACAGTAAAGGCCGAAATACACATGTGTTCAGAAGCGCGCTTATGAAAATGGCGAACACTTTCACCAACATTCAATGCATTACAGCATTGGCACTTGTATATATAAACGATGCGCAATTTTAAACTTAAAGGAATACGGTATTTAAAGCGGAAAAAAGCCGAAAGTCTTTGCATAGGTCGAGAAATGCAACGAATTTGAATATGTGGATAGGCCGAAGAAAATAATTTGTTAATTTGATTTCGAATTTGAGAGGAATGTACACCTAAAAAGGGAAGCATAAAAAGAGCAATCCTTTTAGGTTCATTAGGCTCGGACACAGATGACGGTTTTTCAAAAATTTCTCACTTTTCTGTCAAAAAATTTTTCAGGATAACCATTTGAAATCATAATCTTTTTAAATTTTTCAACTTCAGCATGGAAAATAGCATAAGACGAAGAAATATTAAAACAACGGAAAAAAGAGAACTTATTAAACCTTTTTTGTACGAAATAGGAATGAAACTATCAAAATTAGCAAACACAATTAGTGAACGTAGGCTTCCGGTAAACGGATGTCGACAAAATACCGTCAGAATACATAATATTTATATCAAGAAAAGGAAGGCAATGATCTTTTTTCAATTTCATATGTGAATTTGATATTAGGATGTTTTGAATTTAAATATTCAAGAAAAAGTATGATATGGTCACGTGACCGAAAAACTACAAGAATCGTCAACATAACGACGATAGTACAATGGTTTAAAATGCACAGGATCATCTTTGAACCATTTATTTCATGAAAAGAAAGGAGAATGTTAGCTAGCAACGGACCAAAAGGCGAACCCATGGCAACACCATCAACTTCATCATAAAATTTTCCGTTAAATATGAAATGACAATTTTTAACAGCTAAATTCAAAAGTTTGACAAATTCAACCAGCGAAAAACCATGAAAAATTTCCGAATTACAAAAAAGTTGTCGAGCAATGATTTTTATAGTTTCATCCAAAGGTATATTGGTAAAAAGCGAAGTAACATCAAAACCAGCCATCATAATTTCATTATCAAATTTTTGTTGAGATAACTCCTAAACAACATGGTATGGTATACTGGTTAGTGGAAATAGCACGAAGTAAAGGCACTAAATACTTAATTAATAAAAGGCAATAAATACTTTATTTAGAGCACTAAATACTTTATTAATACTTAATACTTTATTTTCAACTTGTATTCTTTAAATACATTCTTTATACCAGTATTTGTTGATTTATGCCAGGTGTATCTATATTTGTTACATTATATTTTATAGCTTTTTTGTGTTAAAGTGCTTATGAAACGAAATTTTCTCCAACAATTTTCGTATTGCATTGGAAAGATCAGTTAAAATCACTGTACAACTTCTTTGATAGAATTTTTGTAACTGCCTTACTTTTCGAGATATTCAATTTTATTTGATTTGAAAATTACCTAACCAGTGACGTCATACTGCATAATCACTTTTCAAAAAAGCTGAATTAATTTAAAAAATACTCAAGATATAACACCTAAATACCCAGGTCTGGATGTTAAACATAACCTACACACATGTTAGTGTAGCTTTAGTTATTTTCCACTATTATATGCTACAAAATAGGCAATCTAACAGTCGCTCATTATGCAGTATGACGTCACAGGTTAGGTAATTTTCAAATCAAATAAAATTGAATATCTGGAAAAGTAAGGCAGTTACAAAAATTCTATCAAAGAAGTTATACAGTGATTTTAACTGATCTTTCCAATGCAATAAGAAAATTGTCGGAGAAAATTTCGTTTCATAAGCACTTTAAATAAGCTTTCACTACTGGCCCACTGCCTGCGGTATCTGAGCTGATGACAAATTTAATCCTGTTTTACCGAGCGCCCTGTTTGAGTCTAGTGAGAATCCACCTGGGCCGACTGGCCCCGGTTTACATGTAAAGTAAAATGATGTTAATAATAAATTATAATGAGGACGGGCGTCTCGTTGTAAGGGACTAGGTCGGCAAACCGCGCCTATGTGTCACAGAAAGTAGATCTTTACAATTCAAATTAGCTGCCAATGCTTCGAATAATGACACGAAAGCTGATCCCATCAGTACATTCACATTAATTACCGATTCCCTTTACATCCAAATTTAATATCAATTACCATATAGTGATAATAATACCATTTTATTTACCGAGGGTGACACATGGAAGTTTATAAACTGAGAAAGCTGTGGTTCTCCACTCGTTAAACATGACTTGAGGATGGATTAAGAAAGTCTTTAATTACGAATCAAAAATCTACAATTTAAGCGGCGAAATCGACGTGGTTAGCGCCAGCAGCCATTAAATTTTAATTGGATTTTGGCGCTAAAATACTTAATAAGATATCAAAACTTGCAAGCTACACAATACAAGTACATAACATATATATGAACTTTTTATAATACAAGTTTAATAGCTCCTATAAGATTACAAGATTGCAATTTCTTCCTCTCTCTCTCTCTTTATATATCCATTAATTCATGCACTCGAAATGCATTAAATATTTATCGAGATAAACATTGATCTGACAACTTTATGACTGGTGAATATTCGAAACTGCGCGTCTTGCAATGAGGACCTTGTTAGGCATTTGTGCGTTACTTTTCAGCTCAAAAATATCAAAAGGCGTGAGCACAGAGCAAGCCTTTTTTCTGAGAAATGATGGAAAATATCTCGCAAATCATGTCATCGAAACAAAACAGGCAGTTAGCGATTTAGAGTGCGGCTTACATTGCGTCGCACATGCATCGTGTGCGTCAGTGAATTATAAGACTTCGGGAGATGGTAAAGGTCGATGTGAGCTCAACGATAAGACACTTCAAGAGATACCTGATGAGACAACATATGACCCAGAATTTACCCATCTTGATGTGGTTCACGAAGTAAGTAAAATCACGAAAGCGATATAATCAGATTTATATTCAGATTTAAGCATACAAGAAATTTAATACATTTTTACTCGGTTGAGAATTATCGCTGGTTTTTGCAGAGCTGACCAAACTTTGCTTACCAGAAAGAAAAAAATATTTCCCAATAAATTCAAAACATTTTGGTACAGTAAAACCCCGTGTATAAGGACCTACATTTTAAGAACCTGTTAGGGTAAAATTACGTATTCCTTGCCAAAGATTTGTTTCTCAAAACATGCAAATTAGCACGTATTAGAGACTGTATGTATATACTTTCAAACAGTACCTCCTAAGAAGAACAATATGCAACATAAAAGAAATTGTTCAGGCTTACTTGAAAAAGTTATATTCTTATTCGTGGGGTTTTACTATAGCACAAGCTATTTTTATTATTTCCTAGTTCTCCACGTTGTACCAGCACAAAAGACGTTATTTTCCCATTATTTTTTCATGATTTTGTGAACGTGCAAAGAATGTTTTACGATTTCAGGGGACTATCAGGCAAATTCGTTTCGCGTCGTCACCCCCGCAGAGAAATGAATTTGTGACTCGTGACCTACGCAAAAAAAAGTTGCGGGATACCGAATTAAATTTTATAATATAGTATTGCTAAATACTGAGCGTTCATTGTTAAACAACTGAATTACTCCATTCGTTTGACATGTATCGGAAATAGGTTGTCAAACCTGATGTTTTCTCCATTAATTTTAAATATCCCTTGGTGAACACACTTAGCATGCATGAACTATAACTGTATGCTCATATTTGCATACAGTCACTAACATGCAGACAAGTGCATCTGTCCTTAGGTAGACAGTCAGTCTTGGTTTGGGAGAGTTTGAAACACCTGCTCCTCATCTCCAACTAAGTTATTGAGTGTTAAGTAAAGATAGTTATTAATGAATGAATTACAAGGCCCCGTTCTGATTACAAGGTTCTTTCGCAGAGTTGATCCTACATTTTTGCTCCTCGAAAAAACAATACTATAAACGAAATATGAAACACTATTCCGAAATGATATGCAGTTATTGATCAAAATGACTTGCATCATTAGAAGGCTAACAAAAAATACCTATAACACGTTTAAGTTTTTTAAACGAATGGTTTTAGGCATATAATTGCAGAAAATATTTTCTTTGACTTTGTAGTCCACGAAAATAACATATTTTACGCAGCCTTGTTATGATGTGAACATTGCGTAGTTTTTGGACGCATAAATTAAGTTTCGCACAAATAGCTGTGAATTGGCGAAAAACGTGTTTTGACAGCACATAACTCGAAAACAACTTAGGAATAAACAAAAACTATTTAGAAGTACATTATGCAGTTTTGTGTAAGCTTTTTGATGACGCGTGCAATTTTTGTAGCCACTGAATTTTGAATTTGCTTATTAAATCGCAAAAGTTGTATTTCCTATAGAGGAGGCTCAAGAGAATGTATTTCTAGTCGATTTTCGGCGTCATAACCCACTGCCTGTTCGCTTGGATGCAAGTGTTTTATGACTAGTGAAAGGCAATGTTCTCACAAAAATGTTTACCGCTTTGCGCACACAGCATGGAAAAAACACAACAAAACATTAATAAGAAACAACGACCGCAACAATATTCGGTAGTTTGTCCATAAACTCAAATTTATATAATTTAAATATATATTGTTTACGCAGACTGTAGTTGACGATACAAATCACAAATTTAAGAGCAATATATTGTTTTTAATACTTATAGCTCATTCCCTTGTTATCATGTAAAGAACTGCTTGAAATACACAGGTATTTAAATATTCTACTCCATATCTCTGTTAATAACAGGTAGAACTCTTTCAAACTTTGTATGAGTATAGCAATTTACCACTATTAATTCTATTGTTTAGTTATAGGACATGCGCAGTTCTGGAATAGTGTGTTCCAAACTGGAAAATAAATGCTTCACTTTTTAATAATTGGCGAAAAATACCGATTTTTTGTTTTTTAAAAATGCATTTGCATCTGAACGGTCTACATGGCAACACAGTATGGTGCTTTCCTCATTTTCCAAATATAATTTATTACCCGTAAGCGAATTACGTCCAGAGGCACCTAATTTGCATACATTAAGAACTTAAAATGAAAGAAGATATCGAGATTAAAAACGTTGTATTTAGACTAATCTAGAATATTGTGCTGTTCTCTTGGCACTTTAAAACTTATAAACATTAACGAAGTTTTGTGCTAGCTTCCCCTGACAGTCAAGTATTCGAACATGAACCACAAACAAATTAAAATGCACAGGGACATTACTTAATTGAGCCACAACTAGTAATACATTCCGCAGAAAGCACAGCAACCACGTATTTAACCCCCATTTCAGCAAGAACGTCAAGACACATAGTTTTCTCCCCTTGTCGACACGCACTTTCCAGTAGGCCATAAGTTACAGCACTGTGCAAAAGTTTTAGGCCACCATGCACATTTTTTGTTTTTATACAACAAGCCATATTACCTCAAAATTGAAACAATTACAATGAAACTTTTACATGAGGTCGAGCAAAACGTTCTCTGTAGCTCCTATAAAAATTCGATATTGCAAACTGGACGTTCGCCAGTAGTATTTGCATATACTTTACTACCTTTTCAAAAATTTGTAAAGCAATTCACGCAAATGAATTTGATTGTTAATTTATTATTATTCTGTTGAAAAGTGGTTATAATGTTTCAGTAATAAATAAAACCTTCAGTACAAAACGTCATTACATATTCGGTCATTATTGAATCTTAAGAAATCTCATACAATACAAGGCTTTACAAATCTATTTATTTTGAGCAGCTGTCATTGACATTCGTGTATGACAATGTTCGCATGCCAAAAGAGTTTCAGAAAATTGGTTTCAAATAGAGTAGCACAAGGGTTTGAAAGTGGCTCTTTTTTAAGACGACTACAATTTTTTCAAACTGAAAATTGCAAGTTGCGTCAAAAGTTTTTAATTTTTTTGGAATGATGAAGACCCCATTTACACAGGCAAAAGATTTCAGACTCGTCGCCAATCCGGGATGTTTTGATATCGAATTAATTTCACCGTTTACACTAAGGAACATGAATCCGATGCAAAATTATCACAGACACATCAGAAACCGGAAAAGTTTGTGGGATCTTTGTATCCTAGAAAGATTCAGTCCGACGAAACTTCTCTTGAAAACTCTTTCCGAAAAGACTTTCAGTGAACTTGCTCCCTCGTTTGGTTTTCAAACGTTTTGCCATGAGTTTCAACTGTCAAAATCGGTCAAAAAATCCCAAAATACGATTAGTAAAATCACGGTTGTGCTTCACGTATTTAGTATTTTAAAAGAGAATAGTTTCGGCCTGCCAACACAAAAATACATATCAGGTATAACATCGACTCGCCCACGTTTCCTCTTGGGAATAAAAGAAGCTCACATTTCTTTACTACCTGAAGATTCTCCCCTTGTACGAAGCAAACTGCAGTGTTAAGTTTTTGAGGTGTCTTGTGATTATACGTTTCGCTCAGATTATATGTCATTGACCACTTATTTCGAAAACCGAAACTCAATTTGGATTTTATTTAACAGGAAATATTTTCATAATTTCTAAATTTAAATTTTGAACAAAGGTAAAAGTATCACCGTGTATGATATCGTACGAATTTTGCAATTAAGGTCAATCAGCAGTGGTGTTTACACTCTGAGAAATAATGATGCACTCGAAGAATATCAAGTTTACTGTCACATGATTGAAATTCCTGGATGTGGGCCCGGAGGCTGGACACTAGTGATGAAAATAAATGGGACTAGGGTAAGTATTATCCTGTGCAACGAGAAAAATCGCCAAAAAACCACGAACATCTTTATTTTGATTTTAGACTGATTTTGACTATTTCTCATCCTACTGGGCCAACAAGGAAACCTACGCAGTGGAAGACGGACTTGAAGGATTGACAGAAAAACAAACAAAACTGGCTTCTTACTGGAACACACCGTTTCACAAGATATGCCTCGGAATGAAAGTGGATGGCGTTACGAAATGGATCGTTGTCAACCACCAGGCAAGCTCGCTGTTTAATGTGATCGCAGACGGAGTTAGAAAAGATACGACCGCTGGAAAGGATGTCTGGAGATCACTTATGGATAGTTCGCTTTTGGCACAATACTGTGATAAAGAAGGGTTCAACTTACAGCGTCAAAGTTATTATAGCACATACGTGAAAGTAAGAATTGGATTGGCAGCGGGTGGAAGCAACTGCGCTTATAGTTCCTCGGGTATTGGCTTTGGCGCCTCCATACGTTCATGTGATGGTGATATGACGAGCGCTACTTGTGGCACTACCACAGCTGGTTGTGCTGGAAGGCTTAACAAGATAAAGGCAGCATTCGGGTACATACTTGTACAATAGTAGCAATGACGGGGCAGTCATATCAATACGGAAAAAATAGGAAATTTTGCATCCCTTTCGCTGTTATTATACATTGTGAAACAGATTCGGCATTGTTGCAGGCACATATATCATACTGCATGAATCACTGTATGGTAATTTACATTAGGTTTAGGGGTAATGGGAATTTAGAAGTTGTAGGTTCTACTTTCTTTCTTGCCCGCATATGGGGTCTTGATGATTAGATCTGGGATATGGGAATCAATCTAGCACGGATGTACATGTCTTCTTATCGGATGTAAAAAATATAAAAAAAACATTTAACTGCGACAGCAATTTCGGTTTATAAAACAGATTATAGGCGGCCCAAAAATGTCTAGAAATTTCGAGCACCGTAAGCGCACGCGGCAGCATATATTGTTTACGTATACCTGTACAATAAATATTATACAACATATAACTTTTAGTAAAGCCATCAAAACATATACTATTAGGATTTTCAAATAATTTTATTTGTAACGTTTCGTCTTTAACTTAAGACATCTTCAGACTAATAATATAGAATAACATGAGATTATGAATATATATATAAGCTAGTTATTATCTATTTACATGGTGTCCTTAACGCTTTGTAATATGACACCATGTAAATAGATAATGACTAGCTGATATACATACATATATATATATATATATATATATATATATATATATATATATATATATATATATATATATATATATATATATATATATATATATATATATATATATATATACATATATATATATATATATATATATATATATATATATATATATATATATATATATATATATATATATATATATATATATATATATATATATATATATATATATATATACATACATATATATATATACATATATATACATATATATATATACATATATATATATATATATATATATATATATATATATATATATATATATATATATATATATATATATATATATTATATATCTCATGTAATTCTATATTATTAGTCTGAAAATGTCTTAAGTTAAAGTTAAAATAAAATTATTTTAAAATCCTAATAGTATATGCTTTGATAGCTTTACTAAAAGTTATATGTTGGGCTCAAATATTTATTATAAGAATCCGTTTTCCACCTGGCACATCCCTGGCTACGATAATGAATACCTTTCAATTTTACCTGACGAACATATGAGTTTTGTTAAACACAGAATATATCGCTCCTGGAATTAAAAACAGTTTAAAAACTATAGCACATTAATCTCCGATAATTTTACTACACATACTCAATGAAATTTGTCTTGTATGTTTTCGGATGGCTGCAAAATTTGAACATATTTTTCAATGATGTATTGACGAAAATTTTATGTCTTAATGCGGGATGCAGAGATTATGGCATACCTCAGCCTTTAAAAAATATTTATACGCTCCTATTTGTTTAAATGAAAACTTCGTTAAAAGTGCACCAATATGTTTTTTAAAGGCTGACGTATGGCATAACCTCTCTATGGTTATTAATTGGAATTTAGGGAGAATCAGTGAAATTTTAAGATAAATGTTGTTGTGCAGTCATTCAAGTAAATAGAAGTTCAGTTCATTGAGTACGATATAAATTATTGCAAATAAAAGTTGATTCATTGAAGAGCGTTCTTCTTGATAAAGTGCTTGGTTAAAATGATGCGACAAGTGAAAGATTACGGTGAAAGCGATTAACAAAACTTCCAAGTTTTAACCAGGGTTACCAAAAGCCACGGATGAAGTAGCCAAATTTTCAAATAATGCTCTTCGGGGTTTTATTGCATTTTCTTTTGTTTTCTTCATTTTTTGAGAGCAATAAAGACGGTTTAGCTTAATTAATCAGGAATATTGGCAACCCTGCTTTGGACTCTGATCCCAGGCGTTACATGCAGGGTGGGACAAAACGGAACTTAGGTACTAAAGTTCTGAACATATATTTTTCACGCATCTGAATCCTTGTATTACGCAGAAAAAGTTACGATTTTTGCCGTAATTTCGGCTCAAAAATGGTAATCTGCGCGTAAAACAAATACATACAAAATTTTCAAACTTCCCAGGGCTATATTTTTCGCATTTTACAACATTTCGCCACCAAACTTTGCAATCCTACTAATTTTAAGATGCTCTTTTAAAATGTAGAAAAAGATTTCGTTCTTCCTGCCTAGTTCGGCCATTAGCCTATTAATACGCAAATTGTTAATTGCTCAATCTGTGACATAGTTTTATCATATACCACAGTGGCATGTGTTTGAGTTTAAAGCCAGATATAGAGAGCTATTAAATAACGTTTAACCATGCACTAGTAGATTGCAACATAGTATCAGTAGCGACTCGGAATACGCGGTATGTTTTTCGTATTTCCACGAAACTGTACCAATTACCGAGACTACGATCGGCCCATGGGTCCCAAAAACCTCTGACCGCCCATCATGATTAATCAATCCGTTTCCATGCTCATCTTACGTCAACCCGGGATTGTGCGCTGTCCAAGTTTTGAACACCCGAATGAATTGCGGTAGGCAATGAATCACGATCCTAGGCATTTTTGGAGTAATATAGACTTTGACGTTTGTGGTATTTTTTCTGTTCCGTCGGTTCCTTGCCTATATGTACTCTACTTCTTATTATTTTATGTCATCGTGTTACAATGTGTGTATGATCTATAACAGGCATCTGCCTTAGTTGGGATTTCGAGTCCGTCAGCTTTTCCCCTATCGAACGCGTCTTTGCTTGTTTTAAGTAGTCTTTGCTGTTGTTTTTGTAATTGTCATTGGTCTGTTTACTTCATTATTGTCGTATGTCTGGGTACGAGGCTGGTCAAAATATCACACATAGCTAAATGCTACAGCATAGCCATCGATTCATAATAGCTTAAACACATAGTTGTTTCTATGGTACGAAATAAGCAATAACATGGACACCGTTATATAGCATGATTCAAACAAGTCGTGCTACTTGCATGATATAGTTGAGAATAGAACGAGGGGCGTATCACCTTCAAAACAGTGCATGAGATTTTTGCGATTTTAAAATCACGAGATTTTTAGAGATTTTTGGATTTTTTCAGAAATTACTTGCAATTATCCACAGATTTTTTGGGACTAAGATTTATGCCCAGCTCTTAAAATGACATCACTAGAGACAAATCTGAGGGCTGTTGCTGTGACGAAGGTCAAAGAGATAAAATACCATGTTTTGGGATAAATTGGCTATGGGTATGTGTGTACCCATAGCCGTTAAATCATTTTCAAACAATGTTTCTATTTAACATAATTAACACAAATCTACAAAACTAGGCCCAGTAAAGCTGCAGGGCAAACTATACGCCCTGAATAACAATCATGAACATTCTATTAGCTATGAGTTACAGAATCGCCATACAGTTAAAAACCAACTATGTTAGAAAGTTAAATAGTCTTCGAGAAATTTAAAAATAAAAAAAAGACAAGTAATCTATATAATAAATCCTGCGGGAACGCAAAGACTGGAGAGGAGGTAGGTTAAAGCGCAATGAGCATCGAAATTCTACCGTCTTTCATATAAAACGACGCTGGAATGCGTAAGAGCCACGTGTGAAGAGAATTTATAACGAGCTCTCTGCAAAATAATACAGGGGCTTACCGGAAGTAAATATGCTACTACAACTGCTCCTTCATATATACATATATATTGGAGGCTGGCGATGAAATTCCTATTTGCATGCAAATAATTCCTTTTTGAGATTTTTCGATAAGATTTTTGTGTGGGATTTTTTGCTCGCGTATTCACTCTAAATATTAGAAAATGCCCAACGGATTCAGCAGAATTTGCTCGGAAACTGCAAGGTCTATGTGAGGGGGGAGGCTACAGCATCTATATGGACACAACGATCCGGCATTATATTAGGACATTTCAATAACAGTACGTAATATATCTATAATCTGTATTTTCTACGTTGTTGGGCATTGAAGCTTGTTATAGATGGGCACTCTCAATGTCCAAGGGGTAGTAGATCCCCGTGATGGGCATTGTTTACTTTAAACATGCAAGGGGAAGTGAATCCCCATAATTAATTACAATAAATATATATAATACATTGTTTTATGTGAGTCTATGGGGTAGAGGGTGACCTTTGGGAGCACTCCATCCCCATCAACCAAAGACAAATCTTTTTTATTATTTTTTTTTTTCATAATTATTTCCTTTACTAACTATTAATATTACAATTAACCATATTAACTACAATTATTTCATTTTACTAATCTATTACTATCACCCTTAACCATATTAACTATCCCATAATAATCAATTTTAACTTTACATGAGTAATATTCCATGCAAATGACGCTGACTGAGTGCGACATAGACTATTTACCTGTTTATATTCAATTCTGTAAAACTAATGCTAAAATGGTGCAAAATCATTGAAGGGTGGGATGGGTGGGAATTTCAAAATATTGTCGTGGAGGTCAGACGCTTTTGCTTGCATGTGACAGAATGATACTTTTTGATCCAGGCAGGAAACTATTTAGACGACATGGTTAAACCTGATTGGTCCACCTGCCCAGGAGAGATGTAGACAATGGTTTGTTGTTAAAGTTGGCATTGAGCCTAGCACGTGTATGAACATGCGTTTCCCAAACTGACCTTTGTACACTGCGAAACTTTGCACAATTTTACTTCTGGCCCAACGTTTGTGTCATCAACTTAAGTTTATATAGCGCTTGTCGCAAGTATAAACTTGCTTCATGAGCGCCCTGTCAATTTAATCAACAGTGGTTGTGGACGTGATTATACTAATCCTTCTATCGAAAGTTTGAATAAACGTAGAGCATGTATCTTTGTTCGAAAGTGCATGGACGAATTAGTACTCAATAATTTCCCATGATACAGGGACAAGATATGCACCTTGCCTTATCCAGTCACCGAAGATACCTGCGTACTGAATATTTATAATATATAGTTATTTATATATGTAGTATTAGGCAGAACACACATTGATAACAGATGTAATAAGTCTCTTGTATGTTTGCATTAGTGAAAATCAAATTAAAATATAATTTTGTGGAAACACCACGTAAATTTATCAACGCAAAGCTTTGGATCATTACCTCAGATCTTCATTAGTGCTATAAAAATAATAACAAACTTACGATAAAAGAAATTAATTACGCGGCGTTTCCACAAAATTACATTTCGAAAAGATAACAGATGTACTTTCTGTTAATCGCGATTAAATTTACTCTAACAATCAATATATCTATTTATCTATAACCACAAAATAGCTTCAGTTAATTTTCCTGCATATTTATTTCCTCACACAATAAACCATTTAAGTTATTAAATGGCTTCCACACGTTTTAAGAAGATTATGAGCCCAGCATGCACGAATGCATGCCAGCAGGTAAATATACATACTATAAACAAATCCTGCAAAAATTTGAATGCTTGTAAATATTGACATAGAATAGTGTCTTAGAATTAGATTAACCCTGGCTTAACTAAAAATTGAAAGAAAATGTCCTGACCGCTTTCCTCAGAAATCTTATCTGGACTCTGAAGTGTACGATCATACACGAAAATACATTTGGTGTAAACGTCATCCTTAACAAGAGGCACGGAAAGAGCCAATCATATTGCAGAAAAACACACAATCGAATTTACATACTTAAAATTGTGCTATAACAACTAACAATTTTATGACTGTTGGATATTCAGAACAGCCCGTCTTACAATGAAGATCTTGTTAAACATTTATGCGTTGATTTTCATCGCAAAAATACCACAAAGCGTACTGTGCACAAAGCAAGCCTTTTATCGGAAAAATGAACAAAAATATCTCGCAAATCATGTCATCGAAACAAAAGAGGCTGGCAGCGAGTTAGAATGTGGCTTACATTGCGTCAGAGATGGATCGTGTGTGTCAGCCAATTATAAGACTTCGGGAGATGGTAAAGGTCGATGTGAGCTCAACGATTATACACTTCAAGAGATACCTGATGAGGAAACACACAACCCAGAGTTTACCCATCTCGCTGTAGTTAACGAGGTAAGCAAAATTATATATATGATCGACATAACACGGCAGTAAAGCAAGTTTATCAGGTTTCTGTATACAATCACATATTTTCATATACCTAGTTTTTTAACGCAGTTGTCAGTGATAGCTAAAATTAACGAATGCTCTAGTAAAGACGTTAAATTCTTTAGAAATTCGCCGCGCAATTTTATAGAAAGCCTCTTAAACCATGCAGATGTCGCGTTTCGTTCGAATCACTCTAATTCAGCCCTCCAGCGCCTCTTATCTCATAAAATTTCAACGGGATACTTAATAACTGCAATCTATAAAATGCAAGACGATATACTCCAATGTAAATTTATACCCTGAGATTTGCCATTAATAGCTGAGCAATTTATACTCGAAGGACAATAGACCAATTTATACAAATTCAAACCGACAGTGTTTGATAAACTCGAATGGAAATTACATGGAAGTCGAAATCGAGACTCATATAACGTATTTCCCTAATTAGACAAAGTTTTGACTTGGGAGAATCCGTTAGCACAGCTTGAAAGAGCATCCCAAGTTTCATAAAATTGTGAAGTGTGTTTGCGAAATATTCTGTGTGGTACATATTTCAATAGCTTTTCTAATGGGGGGATCATAGTTCTGTTCTTTCCCAAGAGTTAACTCCCTTCAAGAGTTCTTCGTGCACGAACCGTCAGAAAAATAATTGGGGAGAACACGGAGTTAATGTTTAATGACTTGGATACGCAGATGGGCACATTGTGGCACACTATATACTTATATACACGAGCCACACTTTTTTTACGCAAGCAGTTCTATAACCAGGCATATCATAGCATATGATACCATAATCAGGCATATGATAGGAGTGTGGGACTATACAATAAACTTAAAATATATTGCTTTCGTACAAAATATGTCAGCAATACATTACACACCTGTATTAAGCAATACATTTTTCAGTTCTTGCAAAAATGGCAAAGTTGGCATTCTTTTGTAATCTACCACCTTAAAGCCTATTGAACTTTCAAGTGATGTAACAGGAACATTTAAGGCATTGCGCCCCTCCTCCCCGTGCTTTAACGAAATTTGAGAATCTCAAAAGTTGTATTGAGGTGAGCTGAGGGGAGACAAGACAGCGATGCTACTGCTCCAGCTGGTTCCGTATCATTCCTATTTTCGCCTGACACGAAAAAATTGTGTTTGTTCCAAATAAATAATATTTTAGTTCATAGTCTTCCGACTGGAAAGGAAAGAAAAAGGAAAAGAAAAGACAATATACTAGATAAAGTAGCAAACGTTGTCATGAAAACATTGTTTTTTATCAATAATCGGAGCCGGAGGCTTTAATGTCCAAGTTAGAGCAATTTGCATGCCCATTTACTGCAAAAAATTATATCACTATCCAAGGGCTAAATAAATAAAAAAACGCTTTAAAAAAATAAAATAATTGCATACATGTTAAAAAAAGTGTAAAGTAAAGATGTTTCAGTAAAATATGAGTTTAAGTGATGCGTCGACGAACGTTGAATTAATATTTAAGTGGAAACACAACGCAAACTTTGTCGCTCGAGTAAATTAAAACATTTAGCACCCCTTCGCAATGCCATGTTTCAAAATTTGTCGTTTGAACGTCCTTGCAATTTTTTAATATTCCTACACACGTAAGGCTGTAAGCGATATTTTTATCTAGTGGGAAATATACTATCAGTTTCCATTCGTTTTTAGGCATCTCCAAAAACCGCATTCGCACCAAGCAGTCCAACTCCAAAAACAGGTACGGTATTATGAGTTATGACATCAGTCACCTACGTCAAATATTTTTTAGCCGTTATTTTGAACTTGAAATTTAAATTAAAGCTAAAAGCAATTTTACAATGCCTATTATAGTTAGCAGTTTAATAATTAATTCAAAACTAAAACTCAATGCTATAATGACCAAGTATTTCGACAGGGAAACTATTTTTCATACGTTATGCCCTTAATGGCTCTACGTTTTGGTAAAAACGCTAGTTTTACGAAAACGCGTTCACCGATAAAATGCATATGACATGAAACTTTTCTTTGAAAATCATAGGATTCCTGCAGTAGGTGCAGTAATTATTGCAGTGCAATTTAAAGTATGAGTAAAAGCATCGTAAAATATTTGCAAAATTCATTTTCTTAAGTTTTGTCCTCCTTTTAGAAAAAAAAGAATTGTTTTCATCTTGCAACGAACTACTAAAGAAAGACACGTATGTAATACACTATCATAACTACGATTTAAAGGCTAGTGAAAACAAAAAATATTCTTTGCTTGCACTAAAGAGCTTTTAAAATCACTTAATTACAAAGACTTTTCTAGCTTTTTCATATCTTGCTTAATTCTTTCTTGATTGCTTAATTCGAGTGAAATATACGAGCTGTCTGCCATCTTAGATTTTCATGGAAATACATGTACTTGCAACCACGCGACATGTAATATATTATAACGAGTATTTCTAAAGGCTTATCCCACCTTTGACGTCATATAATGACCTCAAGAATTTATCAAAGATGGCGGACAGCTCGGACGTTTCAGTTCAAATATCTCCGGAAGTTTTATATGGAAAAGCTGTACAGGTCTTCACAAAACAGATAAAATTTTCATAATGGGCTGCATTGCCAGCAATCACATAGAAATAGGAAATAATACAAAATGTATGAACTCAGAAATTATGATGGTGTTAAGATGTGTCCTTGCCAATATTTACTCGTTTTTCTATCAATAGTTCTTTCACCAATGGTGTTTACACTCTGAGAAATAATGATTCACTCGAAGAATATCAAGTTTATTGTCACAAGACTGAAATTAAAGGATGTGGGTCAGGAGGCTGGACACTAGTGATGAAAATGGATGGAAACAAGGTAAAGATAACCTTATACTGAAATGATTTAAGTAAAAAAATCAATACTTTGAAACTTTAATTTCAGACTGAGTTTAGCTACAGCTCATCTTACTGGAGCAACAAGGAAACCTACGCAGTTGAAGACGGACTTGAAGGTTTGATTGAAAAACAAACAAAACTGGCTTCTTACTGGAACACACCGTTTGACAAAATATGTCTCGGAATGAAAGTGGATGGTGCTACGAAATGGATCGTTCTCAAACACCAAGCAAGCTCGCTGTTTAATGTGATCGCTGCCGGAGGCTTTACAAGCACGGCCATTGGAAGGGAAACATGGAAATCTCTTATAAATGCCACCTTTTTTCAAGAAAACTGTAATCGGGAAGGGTTGAACGTACAACAATCGAGCAGTGTCTTTGACAACCACGTGAAAGTAAGAATCGGAATAGTGGCGAACAATCAAAACGACTGTAAATCATGTGACTCGTGTATGGGTTTTGGTATCTCAGTACGTTCATGCGAGGGTTATGATGTATCGAGCACATCCTGTGGCGCCGGCAAAGCTGGTTGTTATGGTAATCGTAATCAAAACATAGCAGCATTCGGGTACATACTTGTGCAATAGCAACCTGGGACAGCTTTATTAACACGCACGTTACAAGATGATTTCATAAGAAGCGCCACTAGTAAATAATTAACACTTATTTACTGGACGCGAGGGAAACAGTATGTCTTGTGATCCCGATCGAGGTCGAGAGATCACAAAACATACTGCTTTCCCGACGACGGCCCAGTAAATAAGTGTTTTATTAATATATCAAGTGTCAAAGTGAGCGACGATATTAAAAAGACAAAAATTATTTTTATTGAACAAAATGAAAAATAATTTGATTTGAAAACACGAAAACAACATTCGGCTTCATAGGGTCAAAGGTCGCATTTTTGCCTCACACATGCTTGACTTTCGGTTTTATTGCCGCCGGGCATTAATACGCGGGCATTAATACTCTTAATGCCCTCGCAGAACTCATGCGGTCAACAGTTGAATTACGTGACTTTTACGTGATCCTCTTTTACCAGTAAGATACTAGAATGAATGAACTTTGACACTTCATATATAATAATTAACAAGAATTTGCCAAACAGGATAACTGTTAGATATGTAGCAAGACGAATTCGATATTATTTGCACACGGCCTACTTGTATTTCCTTTGTTTGTTGACGTTTTTGGACCTTGTATTAATACAATTGTCTTCATTTGTTGCACCAGATAAGAAGTAGCTGACACCAATAAATAATTATTATAAATTTTGTTGAAAGCGAAATGATTCCTGGTGGATATTTCACGAGGCGAAGTCAATATAATTTGACTATTTCCTTAAAAAAGTCTAATATCAATGCTTGTTTTTGGATTTGTATTAATGCACTTTTCTAGGCCTGCATCTGTGTAACTTCGCCAAAAGTATAAAACATAAGTCAAAAGAAAGTACTGGACAAAATCATGTCAAAGTATAGTGTACCATTCTGTCAGCCACTACACGGAGAGTCTGAACATTCATTAAGGTGGCTCGATAGTCAGATTTCATTAGAAATCTTATCTCTCCGCCATAAAATGTTGTATAGTGAATGCTTGAGCTTCATTTTAGGTCATTGCACAGCTCTATAGCACCGTTCTCTGTATTTCAAAAAGTGTTTCGTCAAAGTTTATCTGAACATAGAAATCATGTTTCCCGTTTGAACACAATTCTAATTACAAGTCATTTGCATAAACTCCACACCTTATCCTTGACAACAATGTCTCTGGACATACGAACGGTAGCTAAAACTTTTCCAATTATGAAAACAACCAGTAGAGCTATGCAATGACCTAAACTAAGCTTTACACGTGCACTATGAAAGATTCTATGGCGAAAGAAGTACAATGTGCCATGATTTAGACTATCGAGCCACCTTAATGCATGGGACAGGCATCGAATATAATTAGGTTATTGTTGTATGAGTAATGAGTGAGAGGTCTGTTATTGTGTGAGGAATGGGAATTGATCTATATTAAGATCAAGATCAAGACCAAGATTAATATTGTTATTGAAAAAGAAACGCCAACAAAACTGATATTTCGATTAAACCAAAGAACTCAACTATACATATACGAATAATACGATATGAGGAAACGAACGATGTAGTGAATGAAGCGCCAACTGCGTCATTGTCAAGATAAGTGCTAAGTATCCGAATAACCTTCGTTCTTTTAATAAATATTACAAAACTAAAAATATTCTGTCTTTCTTGTTATGCAAAACGTAACAATAGATACAGTAGGTAGCTATACTCTGTTATTTCTAGGGTTGATAGGTATCTATGTTCTTTATTATGCTATGCAACTTCGTACCCATGGCCTGGGCACCCGATTGCCTGCTCAGACGTATATCATATACCGCTATAGCATGTACTGTATATGAGTTTGAAGCCAGATGTCGACAGATTTTGAATAAAGTCTAACCATGCACAAGTAGATTGTAACATAGTATCAGCAACGATTTGGTTACGTGGTATGTTTTTCGTATTTTCATGAGAATGCACCGATTACCCAGCCTAGGATCGGCCGGTCAAGTGGGTCCCAAAACCTCTGACCGCCCAACATGATTAATCAATCCGTTTCCATGCTCATATTACGTTAACTTGGGACTGCGCGCTGTCCAAGTTTTAAACAACCCGAATGCATTACGGAAGGCAATGAACTGATCACGATCCTAGGCATTTTTGGAGTAATATAGTCTTTGACGTTTTGTGGAAGTTTTTCTGTTCCGTCAGTTTCTGGCCTATATGTACTCTTTTGCTATTATTTTATGTATCGTGTTATCTGCCTAAGTTGGGCCTTCGAGTCTGTTAGCGTTTCCCTTATCTAACGCGTCATTTCTTGTTTTAAGTAGTCTTAACTTTGTCGTTGTCCTTGTAATTGTCTTTTTTATTGTTCTGTTTACTTTATTCTTGTACATATATTTAACAGTTATTCAACGAACTCAAGTCGTATGTGAGCTGTTAGCCGACCAGGTGTCGCTCATATGCGACGAGAGTGAGTAGAATAACCGTTTTATTACATAGACAAGGCTACCAAAAAAAACTTCCCAGTGCAGTTATATTTTACTAAAACATAGTCAGTTTAGCAATGTAAACAACGTGAGCTTATACCGTATAAAACACTACTTATCGTTATTCAAAAAGAATGTTTTAACAAATTTTGCCGAAAGCTTCAAATTCTTAAAAAATATAAATGTTTTAAGAGAAACAAGGGCTTGTCGACCTCAAAACGGAACACAATTTTTGTTATTATAGCAATTCAAAACAATCATAATCTTTTCCAGCATTCAGGAGACTTTTTCAGTATTAATTCGTAAAAAACTGTATTTTATACTTGTCTTGGTGACATTTAAGGTAAGTACCAACCTTCAAAAACTTTGTCTAGGTTTATGTGTTGTACTTATGGCCAAAAAGGCCGGCAAAAAACTTTCCGCCGCAATCTTGATTACTCTACTAGTAGGATATAAGCTAATATCCTACCAGTAAAGGAGCCAATCAGATTACAGAAGACTTAATATCCGTTGGCAGTCTATATAATAATGTTGTATATTCAAAGCGCGTGTTACTTATTATTATATGAAACCAAAGTGCTCTGGGTACGAGCCTGGTCAAAATATCACACATAGGTAAATGCTATAGCGTAGCCATTGATTGACAATGGCTTAGGCAGATATTTGTTTCTATGCTACGAAATAACATGGCGACCATTATATAGCATGATTCAAACAAGTTGTGCTACTTGCATGATATAGATGAGGATAGAAAGGATTTTTAGATTTTTGAGAGATTTTAAAAGAGTTTTTTGATTTTTTCAGAAATTGCTTGGAATTATCTACAGATCTTTTGGGACTAAGATTTATGCCCAGCTCTTATCTAATAAATGACATGACGAGAGACAAATCTGAGGACTGCTGCTGTGACGAAGGTCAAAGAGATAAAATACCATGTTTTGGGATAAATTGGCTACGGGCATGCGTGTACCCGTAACCGTTTAATCATTTTCAATCTACAAAATTAAGTCCAGTAAAGCTGCAGGGCAAACTATACGCCCTGAATAACAATGATGAACATTCTATTAGCTATGAGTTACTTATGCTTTACCACGTATATCCTCCTAAATATTAAAACTTAAATATCACTCAAAATAACAAGAACAAACTATCCTGTTTTCACGAGCGCCCTGTCAATTTAATCAACGGTGGTTGTGGACGTGATTATACTAATCCTTCTATCGAAAGTTTGAACAGCACATAGATGAGTGGTACATGAGTTAGTACCCAATAATTTCCCATGGTACAGGAACAAGATATGCATCTTGCCTTATCCAGTTACCGAAGATACCTACGTACTGCATGAATATTTATAACATATTAGTAATAACAACATCATAATAATAAGATAACAGATGTATTTTCTGAAGTGTTAATCCCGATTAAAAATTTACTCTATTTATAACTATATATCTATCTATCTATCTTTAGTATAAATTTCCTGGCGACTACTGATTTTCCTGCATTCTGATTGGCCAAGATTCACTGTGCCTGAAGCGATTTGCATTTTGCTGTTATATTTAAAGTGACTTTTTATAAAGTTAAGTTATACTGAAACAACTAGTCGCCTCAGGATCGGTGACTACAAGCCTATATTCACTTCGCCTTCGGCTCAGTGAATACAGGCTTGTAATTACCCACCTCGCCTTCTGCGACCAAGTGTTAAATAACTACAAAATAGCTTCAATCAATTTTCTAAAACAGTTTATTTAAATCGCTTTCACACGTTTTAAGTAGATTATGAGCCCAGCATGCATGCATGCATGCAAGTAGGTAGAATATAATATACATATCATGTTAAAATTTGAATGCGTGTAAATATTGACATAGAATAGTGTCTCAGAATTAGATTAACCCTTGGGTAACTAAAAATTGGATGAAAATGTCCTGACCGCTCTCTTCAGAAATCTTATCTGGACTCGGAAGTGTACGGTCATACGAAAATACCTTTGGCATAAACGTCATCCTTAACAAGAGGCAAGGAAAGAGCCAATCATACTGCAGAAAAACACACAATCGAATTTGTATAGGTAATAGTATAATTTCGAGTGCAATTACGGATAAACAAGCACGAGTGAGTTTTTAAAAACTGCAAAATAGCACGAGTCCGAAGGACGAGTGCTATTTGCGGTTTTTAAAAACTCACGAGTGCTTGTTTTCCGTAATTGCACGAGAAATTATACTATTACTTATTAATAATATAAAAAGGAAATGTCCAAACAAGCATTTTGTACTTACAACTTCGCATTATGCAAGTGCACTCATTCTCGAATTTCTTCGCTTAAAAAATTCATGTTTACAAAAGCCATGGCTAAAAGTTTTATGTACAAAATTCCAGCATACTTTAGAGTTTGTTTGGCGATCATAATTGTCAGAGAAGAATCCCAAGTTGTGTTGAAATTTCGACGAAATCTTTAAGCAAACGTGAAAATTCGGCCACCATATTTTTGGTTTTTCAGCGAGGAAATCCCATCGCTCAAAGAGCTTATTACAGATTTTTGCACTGTTGTTACAGATTTTTGCACTGTTGTTACAGATTTTTGCACTGTTGTTACAGATTTTTGCACTGTGTTACAGATTTTTGCACTGTTCTGGGTGATGTTTGGGATTAACTGCACTCGAATCAACCAATCACAGCCCAGAAACATTTCCTTGTATATTATTAACATATTTAAAATTGTGCTATAACAACTAGCAATTTTATGACTGTTGGATATTCAAAACAGCCCGTCTCACAATGAAGATCTTCTTAAACATTTATGCGTTGATTTTCGTCACAAAAATACCACAAGGCGTGCTGGGCACAAAGCAAGCCTTTTTTCACAGAAATGAACAAAAATATCTCGCAAATCATGTCATCGAAACAAAACAGGCAGACAGTGAGTTAGAGTGTGGCTTACATTGCGTCGGAGATGGATCGTGTGCGTCAGTGAATTATAAGACTTCGGGTGATGGTAAAGGTCGATGTGAGCTCAATGATAAGACACTTCAAGAGATACCTGATGAAGGAACACGTGATCCAGAATTTACCCACCTCGCAGTAGTTAACGAGGTAAGCAAAATTATATGATCGATATAACACGTCAGTTAAAGCAAGTTTATCAGGTTTCTGTATACAATCACATATTCTCATATACCTAGTTTTTTAACGCAGTTGTCAGTGATAGCTAAATTTAACGAATGCTCTAGTGAAGCTGTCAAATTCTTTAGAAATTCGCCGCGAAATTTTATAGAAGGCCTCTTAAAACATGCAGATGCCATGGCAACCCGTACGTGACCGTTCGAACACTTAATTCAGCGCCGTAGTGCTTCTTATCTCATAAAATTTCAACGGAGTACTTAATAACTGCAACCTACAACATGCAAGATGATATACTCCAGTGCAAATGTATACCATGAAGTTAACAAACCTAATGCCATTGATAAACTCGAGTGGAAATTACATACAACTCGAAATCCAAACTCGTAACATATTTCCCCAATTAGACAAAGTTTTGACTTGGGAATAACTACTAGCCTAGCTTGAAAGAGCATCCTAAGTTTCATAAAATTGTGAAGTTTGTTTGCGAAATATTCTATGTGGTAAATATTTCAAAAGCTTTTCTAGGGGGGAATCACAGTCCATTGTCCATCCCTAAGAGTTCCTTCCAAAAGTTTTTATTGCACGAACCTGCAGAAAAATAATTGGGGAGAACATGAAGTTAATATTTAATGACTTGGATACACAGATGGGCCCACCGTGGCACACTATATACTGTACACAAACCACATTTTTTTCTTTACGCAAGCAGTTCTATTTTAGATGCTGCTTATTTCATGAAGATACCATAATGAGGCATATGATAGAACTATGGAACTACACAATAAACTCAAAATATCATGCTTCCGTACAAAATACATTACACACGTGTATTAAGCAATACATTTTTAAGCTTGGCATTCTTTTGTAGTCTACCACCTTAATTCAAGCCTATTGAACTTTCAAGTGATGTAACAGGAACATTTAAAATATGACGCCCCTCCTCCCCGTCCTTTAACGAAATTTGAGAATCTCAAAAGTTTTATTGAGGTGAACTGAGGGGGGGGGGGAGACAAGAGAGTGATGCTGCTGCTCCAGCTGGTTCCATATCATTCCTAGTTTCGCCTAACACGAAAAAATATTGGGGGGTTTTCGACCAAACAGTTTTTTAGTTTATTAGATTCCTCACTCAATTAGCTACAGTCCAGATATTAGAGATCTAACGTCCTTGTTTTAAAATTAATGGAGGCGTATGTAATAAGGTTAAGGTTTCACGGTACCCCTCGCGGGTCCCTCGCGAAAAACCTTGTTAATCAAGCGCTCAATTTTTTGTTCATTTCCGTAAAGCGTAGACCAAATGTTGTGCTTTGCAGATCCAGGTGATCAAATTATAAATATAATGAATGGCCTTCTAGAGACATTAAAGCATTCAAAGTCAAAGGGAGCTAGCGCTCGTCTTTTGCGAGTTGTTTATAATGCATGATTTCACATAAACTTTCTCAAAGATGCATATCACACTTCTTTTTATTAATGGACGAAGTACTAGTCTTCCGACTGGAAGGGAAAGAGAAAGGAAACAAAAGACAATATACTGGTTAAAGTAACAATCATTGTCATGGAAACATTGTTTCTTATCAATAGTCTGAGGCTTTGAATCTTCAATATTCAAGTTGGGGCAATTTACATGCCAAATAATTCTGCAAAAAAATTATATCACTATCTAACGGCTAAATAAATAAAATAACGCTTTAAAAAAAATAATTGCACTCGTGTTAAAAAAAGGGAAGAGTTAAGATGTTTTATCAAAGTATGAGTTTAATTGATGCGTCGACGAACGTTGAATATTTAAGTGGAAAAAAACCGCAAACATAGTTAGTCCAGTAATGCAATCTTTCAAGTTTGTCGTTTTAACGTGCTTGCGCTAATATTCCTACAAGGGTAGGGCTATAAGCAATATTTTTATTTATTGGGAACGCATGATAAAATTTCAAAGCATGCATTTCCTTTCTACATGCTTGTGTCGCCATTGGCAACCACGATTAACTTTGCAGTTGCATGCGAATAATAAATTATCAAGATAGTTCAGCTCACTACGGAAGCTCAGAACAACGAATATTTGTTTTCAAAACGTTCCATGAAACTGAAATGAACTTCGATAATCTTTACACGTTTCAAATGTTTATTATTAACAAATACAGTCTTAACCTGCTCGTTGTTATGTTCTTCTTTTGATTCGCAAAACATTAATGAATCGCAAAAGCGAAATAATACAATAAAACAACTTTTTGCAATCGACCATAACGTGAACTCAACATTAAATTGGGGGGGGGGGGGTTAAAGGCAAGAACGCAGCATTGCTCCCAACTTATAATAGAAGAAAACTAATTTCTATTGCGTGGAGAACAGCCTCAACGAGTATTGTCCAAGATTGTAGAAACCTGATCTTTCTCAATATAAAAAATCGCGTTTGTGATTATTCTACGTGTAATCGAGTTTTGAAATTTTATTAGGTATTTTAGACAGTCTGTGTTATCATGTTAAGTAAAATATTATCAGTGAAAATATTATCAGTTTCCATTCGTTTTTAGGCATCTCCAGAAACCGCATTCCCACCAAGCACTCCACCTCAAAAAACAGGTACGGTATTACGAGTCAAATTTCAATCACCTACATCAAATTCTTTTTAGCTGTTATTTTAAACTTGAAACTTAAATTTGATAAAATAAATATAGTTTATAATGCCTATTATACAAAAATTATAGTTAGCAATTAAAAATTTAAAACTCATTGAAAAACCCCCAAATATTTCGAGAAGAAAACTATTTTTCATACGTTATGCCCTTAATGGCTTTACGTTTGTACGAAAACGCCTTCATCGATAAAATCCATTTTTCTTTTAGAATTATTATCATCTTGCAAGGAACTACTAGAGAAAAACACGTATGTAATGCAATATCATAAGGATAAACTACCATCATCCGTATTTTTGTTGTTTGTAATGTTTCTACGATTTAAACGTTAATGACGACAAAAAAATCCATTGCTTACACAAAAGAGCTTTTAAAATCACTTAATTACAAAGACGTTTATAGCTTTTTCATATCTTGCCTAATTCTTAAGATATTTCGAGTGAAATATACGAGCTTTCCGACAAGAAGTCATGAGAAAGAAACAGGAACTCATTTCTACTCTATATCTGATGTCACACGTTCATTAAAAGCATTTTGGGCAACTATTCTTTGTTGCTTACTTTATTACAAGTATTTCTAAAGGCTTATCCCACTTTTGACCTCATATGACGACCTCAAGAATTTATCAAAGATGGCGGACAGCTCCCATGTTTGAGTCCAAATATTTCGAGAGAAGCTTTATATCGAAAAGCAGTAAACGTCTTCACAGAACAAATAACATACATTATTATATAGACTACCATCGAATATTAAGTGTTCTGTAATCTGATTGGCTCGCTACTACTAGGATATTAGCTCATATCCTACTAGTAGAGAAAACAAGATGGCGGCCAAAAGTTTCGATCACAAAAAATCTTGTTTTGAGCATTTTGGCAGCCTTTTTTGGCCACATGTACAACACATAAATTTAGATAAAGTTTTTGAAGGTTGGTACTTGACTTAAATGTCACCTAAACAAGTCTAAAATACTTTTTTACGAATTAATACTGAATAAGTCTCCCGAAAGCTGGAAAAGATTATAATTGTTTTGAATTGCTATAATAACAAAAACTGTGCTCAATTTTGAGGTCAAAAAGCGTTTGTTTCGCCCAAAACATTTATATTTTTTACGAATTTGAAACTTTTGGCAAAATTTGTTTGAAACATAATTTTAAATAACGATAAGTAGTGTTTTATGCGGTATTAGCTGAAGTTGTTTACATTGCTAAACTGACTAATAAGTATTTTTTAGTAAAATATAACTACACTGAGATGTTTTTTTGGTAGCAGTCGTTGTCTCTATAATAAAACAGTTATTCTACTCACTCTCGTCGTGTATGAGGGATAATAGAGGTGCTACGCGCCTCGTCGGCTATCAGCTCATACACGACTCGAGTTTGTAGAATAACTGTTAAATACAACGGCAAACTAATTCCTTTACTAATAATTTTAATCAAACTTAATTTTCATAATGGGCTGCATTGCTCCAAATCAAATAGGAAAAGGAAACAATACAAAATGTATGAATCAGAAATTATGATGGTGTCAAGCTTGCTAATATTTACTCGTTTTTCTATCAATAGTTCTCTCACCAATGGTGTTTACACTCTAAGAAATAATGATTCACTCGAAGAATATCAAGTTTACTGTCACATGACTGAAATTGCAGGATGTGGGTCTGGAGGCTGGACACTATTGATGAAAATGGAAGGGAATAAGGTAAAGATACCCTTATACTAAAATGATTTAAGTAAAAAACAACACATAAAGACAAAGGGTCACAAATACTTTGATACTTTAATTTCAGACTGAGTTCAACTACAGTTCATCTTACTGGACCAACAACAAAACCTACGCAGTTGAACACGGACTCCAAGGTTTGACTGAAAACCAAACAAAGCTGGCTTCTTACTGGAACACGCCGTTCGAGAAAATATGCCTCGGGATGAAAGTCGATGAAGTCACAAATTGGATCGTAGTCGACGACATTAAAGCAGGCTCGCTGTTCAATGTGATCGCTGCCGGAGGCTTTACAAGCACGGCCATTGGAAGGGAAACATGGATATCTCTTATAAATGCCCCCCGTTTTCAAGAAAACTGTAATCGGGAAGGGTTGAACATACAAGAATCGAGCAGTTCCCATACAAACTACGTGAAAGTAAGAATCGGAATAGTGGCGAATAACCAAAACGACTGTGAAACGTGTGACTCGTGTATTGGTTTTGGTATCTTAATACGTTCATGCGACGGTTATGATTTATCGAGCACATCCTGTGGCGCCAGCAACTCTGGTTGTTATGGTAATCGTAATCACAACATGGCAGCATTCGGGTACATACTTGTACAATAGAGACCTGGGACAGCTTTATTAACACGCACGTTACAAGATGATTTTTTAAGAAGTAGCCACTAGTAAATAATTAACAATAATTTGCCAGACAGGATTACTGGTGAATATTTAGCGAGACGAACTAGATATTATTTGCAGACGGCATATTTGTATTTCCTTTGTTTGCTGATGTTTTCAGACATCATTTGCATTATTTGCGGACTGTCTATTTCCTTAAAACAGTCTAATATCAATGCTTGTTGATGTTTTTGGATTAGTATTAATGCACATTTCTAGGCCTGCTGCATCTGTTTAATTTCACCAGAAGTATAAAACATAATTCCTTTGTTTGTTGATGTTTTTGGACCTTGTTTTTATACACTTGTCCTCATTTGTTGCACTATAGATAAAAAGTAGCTGACACTTGTGAATAATTAACAATTATTAGATGGATATATCACGAGGCGAAGTCGACATAATTTGACTGTCTATTTCCTTAAAAAAGTCTACATATCAATGCTAGTTTTTGGATTTGTATCAATGCACTTTTCTAGGCCTGCGTCTGTTTAATCTCGTCAAAAGTATAAAACATAATTCAAAAGAAAATACTGGACAAAATCACGCCAAAGCATGGTGTGAAATTGTGTCAGTCTCTACACGGAGCCCCTAAACATTCATTAATGGGACAAGCATGGGATATAATTAGGCTGTTGTTGTATGAGTAAGGAGTGAGAGGTCTGTTAATGCGTGAGGATTGGGAATTGATCAATATTAAGGTCAAGATCAAGATTAATATTGTAATTGAAAAAGAAACGCCAACAAGACTGATATTATGATTAAACCAAAGAATGAAACTATATATACGAATAATACGATATGAGGAAACGAACGATGTACTGAATGAACCGCCAACTGCGTCATTGTAAAGATAAGGGCTAACTATCCAAATAACCTTCGTTCTTTTAATAAATATTACAAAAATAAAAATATTCTGTCTTTCTTGTTACGCAAAACGTAACAATAGCTACAGTAGGAAGCTATATTCTGTTACTTCTATGGTTGATAAGTATCTATGTTCTTTAATTTATTATGCATTGCTATGCAACTTCGTACCCAAGGGTTTAAAAGGAATGAGTCTGGGTACGAGATTGCTTGCTCAGACGATTGTACCAATTTGAACAAACAGTTCAGTATTCATATATACATATTGCATATGCAACTATCATAGCCAAGCAGTAATTTTTGGGACCATATTTGCACAGCTATCAAGAAAGCTAACCGACATGTGAAGCGCTCTATCGCGCTCAGCATTTAATCGATCGAATTAATTCTTTCACAATCGGAAAGAGCTATAGAAGTGAATGCAACAGATTCTGGGCATTATTAGACTACCGACTTGCAAGCTACTATAAAACAAGTTTGTTTTATACGCATCATTTTATATATGTATCCCGGTGTTATGCACTCACGTGAACATAACGTTCGTACTGTTATAATATAGCTTTGTGAATCCTCAACGCTGATTGGTTAACAGCGGTGTTTACATGAAAATTGCTCATCCTTTGAAGTAATAGTATATTTTTTGTGCTATATTATAAAAGAAATATAAAACATTTTTTCGTATTATTATGCATATTGATAAGAGTGCATAACACCAACATATATACAAGCATGGCTACACTGATATTGAAGGAGCTAGACTCTGTTCCGAAGTATCACACCGACATGGACGCGTAGCTCAGCATGAATTTACAAAGTCGTAGCCATTTTTCAGCCTGCGCGGTGTTGACATAAACTCTGATTTACATGCATCATTGTTTTACATCAATTTTTTTCGGGAAAATTTTCGTGTTTCTATACTATTATGGAAGCACCCTTCTCCACCAATCAGCGCTGGCATACTATAAATATAATTTTATAATTATGATATACAGTAAACGCGCCAAATACCTTATCTCGAAGGTAAATTCTTCAATGAAACTTACCTCAAACATAATGAAGTTATCTCTGGAAATATTGGAAATTTGTATCTTGGATACTGCACTATCTTTCTCTGTGTATTTTGGCTTATCTATTTGACGAGGTGTTTTAGTACTTGCACAAAAAACAATTTAAATTTTTGAAATGATTCCAGCATGCATGCAAGCAAGCAGGTAAATATATATACTATAAACAAATCATGCTAAAATTTGAGTGCTTGTAAATATTGATATAGAATAGTTTTGAATTAGATTAACCTTCGGTTAACTAAAGATTGAATGAAAATTTCCTGACAGCTTTCCTCAGAAATCTTATCTGGACTCTGAAGTGTACGGTCATACGAAAATACATTTGGTATAAACGTCATCCTCAACAATAGGCAAGGAAAGAGCCAATCATACTGCAGAAAAACACACAATCGAATTTACATATTTTAAATTGTGCTATAACAACCAACAATTTTATGACTGTTGGATATTCAAAACAGCCCGTCTCACAATGAAGATCTTCTTAAACATTTATGCGTTGATTTTCATCACAAAAATACCACAAGGCGTGCTGGGCACAAAGCAAGCCTTTTTTCGGAGAAATGAACAAAAATATCTCGCAAATCATGTCATCGAAACAAAACAGGCAGACAGTGAGTTAGAATGTGGCTTACATTGCGTCGGAGATGGATCGTGTGCGTCAGTGAATTATAAGACTTCGGGAGATGGTAAAGGTCGATGTGAGCTCAACGATAAGACACTTCAAGAGATACCTGATGAAGGAAGACGTGATCCAGAATTTACCCACCTCGCAGTGGATAACGAGGTAAGCAAAATTATATGATCGATATAGCACGGCAGTTAAAGCAAGTTTATCAGGTTTCTGTGTACAATCACATATTCTCATATACTTAGTTTTTTAACGCAGTTGTCAGTGATGGCTAAGTTTAACGAATGCTTTAGTGGAGCTTTTAAATTCTTTAGAAATTTGCCGCACAATTTTATAGAAAGCCTCTTAAAGCATGCAGATGTCATGGTAACCCGTACGTGACCGTTCGCACACTCAATTCAGTGCCGCGGGGCTTCTTATCTCATAAAATTTCAACGGAGTACTTAATAACTGCAACCTACAACATGCAAGATGATATACTCCAGTGCAAATGTATATCATGAAATTTACAAACCTAATGCCATTGATAAACTCGAGTGGAAATTTCATACAAGTCGAAATCGAAACTCGTAACATATTTCCCTAATTAGACAAAGTTTTGACTTCGGAAAATCTATTAGCACAGGTGGAAAGAGCATTCCAAGTTTCATAAGATTGTGAAGTTTGTTTGCGAAACATTCTATGTGGTAAATATTTCAATAGCTTTTCTAATCGGAGAATCATAGTCCATTGTCCACCCCTAAGAGTTCCTTTCAAAGGTTTTTCATGCACGAACCTGCGGAGAAATAATTGGGGAGAACACGAAGTTAATATTTAATGACTTGGATACACAGATGGGCCCACTGTGCCACACTATATACTTATATACACAAACCACAGTTTTTTCTATGCGCAAGCAGTTCTATTTTAGATGCCACATTCCATGAAGATACCATAATGAGGCATATGATAGGACTATGGAACTACACAATAAAATATCATGCTTCCGTACCAAACATGTCAGCAATTACACACCTGACATTTAAGAGCTATTAAGCGATACATTTTTCAGTTCTTGCAAAAAATGGCAAAGTTGGCATTCTTTTGTAGTCTACCACCTTCAAGCCTATTGAACTTTCAAGTGATGTAACAGGAACATTTAAAATATGGCTCCCCTCCTCCCCGTCCTTTAACGGAATCTGAGAATCTCAAAAGTGATACTGAGGTGAACTGAGGGGGAGACAAGAGAGTGATGCTGCTGCTCCAGCTGGTTCCATATCCTTCCTAGTTTCGCCTAACACAAAAAATATTGGGGTTTTTTCAATCAAACAATATTTTAGTTTATACATTTTCTCACTAGAGATCTAACGTCCTTGTTTTAAAACTAATGCAGACGTGTGTAATATTTCAGGATTAGTGCGACCTTAAGGTCTCGCGGGTTCCTCGCGAAAAACCTTCTTAATCAAGCGCTCAATTTTTTGTCCATTTCCGTAAAGCGTAGACCAAATGTTGTGCTTTGCAGACCCAGGTGATCAAATTGTAAATATAATGCATGGCCTTCTAAAGACATTAAAGCATTTAAAATCAAAGGGAGCGCTCATCTTTTGCGAGTTGTTCATAATGCATGATTTCACATAAATTTTCTCAAAGATGCCTATCACACTTCTTTTTATTAATGAACGAAATACTAGTCTTCCGACCGCAGAAGGGAAAGAGAAAGGAAAGAAAAGACAATATACTGGTTAAAGTAGCAATCATTGTCATGGAAACATTGTTTCTTATCAATAGTCTGAGGCTTTGAATCTTCAACATTCAAGTTGGGGCAATTTACATGCCATATAATTCTGCAAATATTTAAGTGGAAAAAACCGCAAACATAGTCAAGTAATGCCATCTTTCAAGTTTGTCGTTTTAACGTGCTTGCATTTTTAATATTCCCACAAGCGTAAGGCTATAAGCAATATTTTTATTTAGTGGGAACGCATAATAAAATTCCAAAGCATGCATTTCCTTTCTACATGTTTGTGTCGCCATTGGCAACCACGCTTAACTTTGCAGTTGCGTGCGAATAAAAAAGTATCAAGATAGTTCAGCTCACTACGCAAGCTCAGAACAACGAATATTTGTTTTCACAACGTTTCATGAAACTGAAATGAACGTCGTTAATTTTTACACGTTTCAAATGTTTATTATTAACAAATACAGTCTTAAAATGTTCGTTGTTATGTGCTCCCTTCTTCTTTTGATTCGCAAAGAATTAATTAAACGCAAAAGTGAAATAATACAATTTTCATCGCGGTTTTCCCTTCTTGTCACTATTGAACACTTAATGTACAAAAACTTGTTAATGAATAGTTACAATCTTGGACAAAACTCTTGAGACAGTTACGTCTAATATACGGCTGTGTTATCATGTTGAATTAAGTATTATCAGTGAAAATATTATCAGTTTCCATTCGTTTTTAGGCATCTCCAGAAGCCGCATTTCCACCAAGCACTCCACCTCAAAAAACAGGTATGGTATGGCGAGTCAAAATTCAATCACATGGGTGATCTGGATCAAATACTTTTTAGCCGCTATTTTAAAGTTGAAACTTAGATTTGAGCTAAAAGCAATTTTACAATGCCTATTATACAAAAATTATAGTTAGCAGTTTAAGAAATAATTCAGAATTTAAAACTCATTGAAAGAAACATTGAAAAAGTATTGAAATCAAAATAAACATTGAAATCATTTTCTTACGTTTTGTCCTCTTTTTAGAAAAAAAAGAATTATTATCATCTTGCAAGGAACTACTAGAGAAAAACACGTATGTAATACAATATGATAAGGATAAACTACTATCATCCGTATTTTTGTAGACAGCTTTTAAAATAACTTAATTACAAAGACGTTTATAGCTTTTTCATATCTTGCCTAATTCTTAACATATTTCGACTAAAATATACCAGCTGTCCGACAAGAAGTTATGAGAAAGAACCAGGAACTCATTTCTAGTCTATATCTGATGTCACACGTTCATTAAAAGCATTTTGGGCAACTATTGTTCGTTGCTTACTTTATCACGAGTATTTCTAAAGGCTTGTCCCACTTTTGACCTCACATAACGACCTCAAGAATTTATCAAAGATGGCGAAAAGCTCATATGTACGAGTCCAAATATCTCGATAGAAGCTTTATATGGAAAAGCAGTAAACGTCTTTACAGAACAAATAACATGCATACATTATTATATACACCACCATCGAATATTAAGTGTTCTGCAATCTGATTGGCTCGCTATTAGTAGGATATTAGCTCATATCCTACTAGTAGAGAAAACAAGATGGAGGCCGAAAGTTTTTCGATCACAAAACATCTTGTTTTGAGCATTTTGACAGTTTATTTTGGCCATACGTACAACACATAAATTTAGATAAAGTTTTTGAAGGTCAGTACTTGATTTAAATGTCACCTAAACAAGTATAAAATACATTTTTACGAATTAATACTGAATAAGTCTCCCGAAAGCTGGAAAAGATTATAATTGTTTTGAATTGCTATAATAACAAAAACTGTGCTCAATTTTGCGGTCAACAAGCGTTTGTTTCGCCCAAAACATTTATATTTTTTACGAATTTGAAACTCTTGGCAAAATTTGTTTTAAACATAATTTTAAATAACGATAAGTAGTGTTTTATGCGGTATTAGCTGAAGTTGTTTTCATTGCTAAACTGACTAATAAGTATTTTTTAGTAAAATATAACTGCACTGAGATGTTTTTTTGGTAGCAGTTGTTGTCTCTATAATAAAACAGTTATTCTACTCACTCTCGTCGTGTATGAGGGATAATAGAGGTGCTACGCGCCTCGTCGGCTATCAGCTCATATACGACTGGAGTTTGTACAATAACTGTTAAATACAACGGCAAACTAATTCCTTTACTGATAATTTTAATCAAACTTAATTTTCATAATGGGCTGGATCCCTCCCAATCAAATACAAAAAAGAAACAATACGAAATGTATGAACTCAGAAATTATGATGGTGTTAAGATGTGTCCTTGCCAATATTTACTCGTTTTTCTATCAATAGTTCTCTCACCAATGGTGTTTACACTCTAAGAAATAATGATTCACTCGAAGAATATCAAGTTTACTGTCACATGACTGAAATTACAGGATGTGGGTCAGGAGGCTGGACACTAGTGATGAAAATGGATGGAAACAAGGTAAAGACAATCTTATACTGAAATGGTTTAAGCAAAAAAAAAAACACATAAAGACAAAAGGTCACAAATACTTTGATACTTCAATTTCAGACTGAGTTCAACTACAGTTCATCTTACTGGACCAACAACAAAACCTACGCAGTTGAACACGGACTTCAAGGTTTGACTAAAAACCAAACAAAGCTGGCTTCTTACTGGAACACGCCGTTTGACAAAATATGCCTCGGGATGAAAGTCGATGAAGTCACAAATTGGATCGTAGTCGACGACATTAAAGCAGGCTCGCTGTTCAATGTGATCGCTGCCGGAGGCTTTACAAGCACGGCCATTGGAAGGGAAACATGGATATCTCTTATAAATGCCCCCTTGTTTCAAAAAAACTGTAATCGGGAAGGGTTGAACATACAAGAATCGAGCAGTTCCCATACAAACTACGTGAAAGTAAGAATCGGAATAGTGGCGAATAACCAAAACGACTGTGAAACGTGTGACTCGTGCATTGGTTTTGGTACCTTAATACGTTCATGCGATGGTTATGATTTATCGAGCACATCCTGTGGCGCCAGCAACTCTGGTTGTTATGGTAATCGTAATCACAACATAGCAGCATTCGGGTACATACTTGTACAATAGCGACCTGGGACAGCTTTATTAACACGCACGTTACAAGATGATTTTATAAGAAGTAGCCACTAGTAAATAATTAACAATAATTTGCCAGACAGGATTACTGGTGAATATGTAGCGAGACGAACTAGATATTATTTGCAGACGGCATATTTGTATTTCCTTTGTTTGTTGATGTTTTCAGACATCATTTGCAAACTGTCTATTTCCTTAAAACAGTCTAATATCAATGCTTGTTGATGTTTTTGGATTAGTATTAATGCACATTTCTAGGCCTGCATCTGTTTAATTTCACCAGAAGTATAAAACATAATTCCTTTGTTTGTTGATGTTTTTGGACCTTGTATTAATACACTTGTCCTCATTTGTTGCACCAGATAAGCAGTAGCTGTGACTTGTAAATAGTTAACAATAATAATTTTTTTCAAAAGCGAAGTGATTACTGGTGGATATATCACGAGGCGAAGTCGATATCATTTGCAGACTGTCTATTTCCTTAAAACAGTCTAATATCAATGCTTGTTGATGTTTTTGGATTTGTATTAATGCACATTTCTAGGCCTGCATCTGTTTAATCTCGCCAGAAGTATAAAACATAATTCAAAAGAAAATACTGGACAAAATCATGCCAAAGCATAGTGTGACATTGTGTCAGTCTCTACACGGAGAGTCTAAACATTCATTAATGGGACAAGCATGGGATATAATTAGGTTGTTGTTGTATGAGTAAGGAGTGAGAGGTCTGTTATTGTGTGAGGATTGGGAATTGATCAATATTAAGATCAAGATCAAGATTAATATTGTTATTGAAAAAGAAACGCCAACAAGACTGATATTATGATTAAACCAAAGAATCAAACTATATGTACGAATGATACGATATGAGAAAACGAACGATATACTGAATGAACCGCCAACTGCGTCATTGTAAAGATAAGTGCTAACTATAAGTGCTAACTATCCGAATAACCTTCGTTCTTTTAATAAATATTACAAAAATAAAAATATTCTGTCTTTCTTGTTACGCAAAACGTAACAATAGCTACAGTAGGAAGCTATATTCTGTTACTTCTATGGTTGATAAGTATCTATGTTCTTTAATTTATTATGCATTGCTATGCAACTTCGTACCCAAGGGTTTAAGAGCAATGAGTCTGGGTACGAGATTGCTTGCTCAGACGATTGTACCAATTTGAACAAACAGTTCAGTATTCATATATACATATTGCATATGCAACTATCATAGCCAAGCAGTAATTTTTGGGACCATATTTGCACAGCTATCAAGAAAGCTATCCGACATGTGAAGCGCTCTATCGCGCTCAGTATTTAATCGATCGAATTAATTCTTTCACAATCGGAAAGAGCTATAGAAGTGAATGCAACAGATTCTGGGCATTATTAGACTTGCGACTTGCAAGCTACTATAAAACAAGTTTGTTTTATACGCATGATTTTATATATGTATCCCGGTGTTATGCATTCACGTGAACATAACGTTCGTACTGTTATAATATAGCTTTGTGAATCCTCAACGCTGATTGGTTAACAGCGGTGTTTACATGAAAATTGCTCATCCTTTGAAGTAATAGTATATTTTTTGTGCTATATTATAAAAGAAATATAAAACATTTTTTCGTATTATTATGCATATTGATAAGAGTGCATAACACCAACATATATACAAGCATGGTTACACTGATATTGAAGGAGCTAGACTCTGTTCCGAAGTATCACACCGACATGGACGCGTAGCTCAGCATGAATTTACAAAGTCGTAGCCATTTTTCAGCCTGCGCGATGTTGACATAAACTCTGATTTACATGCATCATTGTTTTACATCAATTTTTTTTCGGGAAAATTTTCGTGTTTCTATACTATTATGGAAGCACCCTTCTCCACCAATCAGCGCTGGCATACTATAAATATAATTTTATAATTATGATATACAGTAAACGCGCCAAATACCTTATCTCGAAGGTAAATTCTTCAATGAAACTTACCTCAAACATAATGAAGTTATCTCTGGAAATATTGGAAATTTGTATCTTGGATACTGCACTATCTTTCTGTTTGTATTTTGGCTTATCTATTTGACGAGGTGTTTTAGTACTTGCACAAAAAACAATTTAAATTTTTGAAATGGTTCCAGCATGCATGCAAGCAAGCAGGTAAATATATATACTATAAACAAATCATGTTAAAATTTGAATGCTTGTAAATATTGATATAGAATAGTTTTGAATTAGATTAACCTTGGGTTAACTAAAGATTGAATGAAAATTTCCTGACAGCTTTCCTCAGAAATCTTATCTGGACTCTGAAGTGTACGGTCATACGAAAATACATTTGGTATAAACGTCATCCTCAACAATAGGCAAGGAAAGAGCCAATCATACTGCAGAAAAACACACAATCGAATTTACATATTTAAAATTGTGCTATAACAACCAACAATTTTATGACTGTTGGATATTCAAAACAGCCCGTCTCACAATGAAGATCTTCTTAAACATTTATGCGTTGATTTTCATCACAAAAATACCACAAGGCGTGCTGGGCACAAAGCAAGCCTTTTTTCGGAGAAATGAACAAAAATATCTCGCAAATCATGTCATCGAAACAAAACAGGCAGACAGTGAGTTAGAATGTGGCTTACATTGCGTCGGAGATGGATCGTGTGCTTCAGTGAATTATAAGACTTCGGGAGATGGTAAAGGTCGATGTGAGCTCAACGATAAGACACTTCAAGAGATACCTGATGAAGGAAGACGTGATCCAGAATTTACGCACCTCGCAGTGGATAACGAGGTAAGCAAAATTATATAATCGATATAGCACGGTAGTTAAAGCAAGTTTATCAGGTTTCTGTGTACAATCACATATTCTCATATACCTAGTTTTTTAACGCAGTTGTCAGTGATGGCTAAGTTTAACAAATGCTTTAGTGGAGCTTTTAAATTCTTTAGAAATTTGCCGCACAATTTTATAGAAAGCCTCTTAAAGCATGCAGATGTCATGGTAACCCGTACGTGACCGTTCGCACACTCAATTCAGTGCCGCGGGGCTTCTTATCTCATAAAATTTCAACGGAGTACTTAATAACTGCAACCTACAACATGCAAGATGATATACTCCAGTGCAAATGTATATCATGAAATTTACAAACCTAATGCCATTGATAAACTCGAGCGGAAATTTCATACAAGTCGAAATCGAAACTCGTAACATATTTCCCTAATTAGACAAAGTTTTGACTTGGGAAAATCTATTACCACAGGTGGAAAGAGCATTCCAAGTTTCATAAGATTGTGAAGTTTGTTTGCGAAACATTCTATGTGGTAAATATTTCAATAGCTTTTCTAATCGGAGAATCATAGTCCATTGTCCACCCCTAAGAGTTCCTTTCAAAAGTTTTTCATGCACGAACCTGCAGAAAAATAATTGGGGAGAACACGAAGTTAATATTTAATGACTTGGATACACAGATGGGCCCACTGTGCCACACTATACTACTTTTATACACAAACCACATTTTTTTTACGCAAGCAGTTCTGTTTTAGATGCCACATTCGATGAAGATACCATAATGAGGCATATGATAGGACTATGGAACTACACAATAAACTTAAAATATCATGCTTCCGTACCAAACATGTCAGCAATTACACACCTGACATTTAAGAGCTATTAAGCGATACATTTTTCAGTTCTTGCAAAAAATGGCAAAGTTGGTTCTTTTGTAGTCTACCACCTTCAAGCTTATTTAACTTTTAAGTGACGTAACAGGAACATTTAAAATATGGCGCCCTTCCTCCCCGTCCTTTAACGCAATTTGAGAATCTCAAAAATGATACTGAGGTGAACTGAGGGGGAGACAAGAGAGTGATGCTGCTGCTCCAGCTGGTTCCATATCCTTCCTAGTTTCGCCTAACACAAAAAATATTGGGGTTTTTTCAATCAAACAATATTTTAGTTTATACATTTTCTCACTAGAGATCCAACGTCCTTGTTTTAAAATCAATGCAGGCGTGTGTAATATTTCAGGATTAGTGCGACCTTAAGGTCTCGCGGGTCCCTCGCGAAAAAACCTTCTTAATCAAGCGCTCAATTTTTTGTCCATTTCCGTAAAGCGTAGACTAAATGTTGTGCTTTGCAGACCCAGGTGATCAAATTGTAAATATAATGAATGGCCTGCTAAAGACATTAAAGCATTTAAAATCGAAGGGAGCGCTCATCTTTTGCGAGTTGTTCATAATGCATGATTTCACATAAATTTTCTCAAAGATGCCTATCACACTTCTTTTTATTAATGAACGAAATACTAGTCTTCCGACTGCAGAAGGGAAAGAGAAAGGAAAGAAAAGACAATATAAAGGTTAAAGTAGCAATCATTGTCATGGAAACATTGTTTCTTATCAGTAGTCTGAGGCTTTGAATCTTCAACATTCAAGTTGGGGCAATTTACATGCCATATAATTCTGCAAATATTTAAGTGGAAAAAACCGCAAACATAGTCAAGTAATGCCATCTTTCAAGTTTGTCGTTTTAACGTGCTTGCATTTTTAATATTCCTACAAGCGTAAGGCTATAAGCAATATTTTTATTTAGTGGGAACGCATAATAAAATTTCAAAGCATGCATTTCCTTTCTACATGTTTGTGTCGCCATTGGCAACCACGCTTAACTTTGCAGTTGCGTGCGAATAAAAAAGTATCAAGATAGTTCAGCTCACTACGCAAGCTCAGAACAACGAATATTTGTTTTCACAACGTTTCATGAAACTGAAATGAACGTCGTTAATTTTTACACGTTTCAAATGTTTATTACTAACAAATACAGTCTTAAAATGTTTGTTGTTATGTGCTCCCTTCTTCTTTTGATTCGCAAAGAATTAATTAAACGCAAAAGTGAAATAATACAATTTTCATCGCGGTTTTTCCTTCTTGTCACTATTGAACACTTAATGTACAAAAACTTGTTAATGAATAGTTACAATCTTGGACAAAACTCTTGAGACAGTTACGTCTAATATACGGCTGTGTTATCATGTTGAATTAAGTATTATCAGTGAAAATATTATCAGTTTCCATTCGTTTTTAGGCATCTCCAGAAGCCGCATTTCCACCAAGCACTCCACCTCAAAAAACAGGTATGGTATGGCGAGTCAAAATTCAATCACATGGGTGATCTGGATCAAATACTTTTTAGCCGCTATTTTAAAGTTGAAATTTAGATTTGAGCTAAAAGCAATTTTACAATGCCTATTATACAAAAATTATAGTTAGCAGTTTAAGAAATAATTCAGAATTTAAAACTCATTGAAAGAAACATTGAAAAAGTATTGAAATCAAAATAAACATTGAAATCATTTTCTTACGTTTTGTCCTCTTTTTAGAAAAAAAAGAATTATTATCATCTTGCAAGGAACTACTAGAGAAAAACACGTATGTAATACAATATGATAAGGATAAACTACCATCATCCGTATTTTTGTAGACAGCTTTTAAAATAACTTAATTACAAAGACGTTTATAGCTTTTTCATATCTTGCCTAATTCTCAACATATTTCGAGTAAAATATACCAGCTGTCCGACAAGAAGTTATGAGAAAGAACCAGGAACTCATTTCTAGTCTATATCTGATGTCACAAGTTCATTAAAAGCATTTTGGGCAACTATTGTTCGTTGCTTACTTTATCACGAGTATTTCTAAAGGCTTGTCCCACTTTTGGCCTCACATAACGACTTCAAGAATTTATCAAAGATGGCGAAAAGCTCATATGTACGAGTCCAAATATCTCGATAGAAGCTTTATATGGAAAAGCAGTAAACGTCTTTACAGAACAAATAACATGCATACATTATTATATACACCACCATCGAATATTAAGTGTTCTGCAATCTGATTGGCTCGCTATTAGTAGGATATTAGCTCATATCCTACTAGTAGAGAAAACAAGATGGAGGCCGAAAGTTTTTCGATCACAAAACATCTTGTTTTGAGCATTTTGACAGTTTATTTTGGCCATACGTACAACACATAAATTTAGATAAAGTTTTTGTCAGTACTTGATTTAAATGTCACCTAAACAAGTATAAAATACATTTTTACGAATTAATACTGAATAAGTCTCCCGAAAGCTGGAAAAGATTATAATTGTTTTGAATTGCTATAATAACAAAAACTGTGCTCAATTTTGCGGTCAACAAGCGTTTGTTTCGCCCAAAACATTTATATTTTTTACGAATTTGAAACTCTTGGCAAAATTTGTTTTAAACATAATTTTAAATAACGATAAGTAGTGTTTTATGCGGTATTAGCTAAAGTTGTTTACATTGCTAAACTGACTAATAAGTATTTTTTAGTAAAATATAACTGCACTGAGATGTTTTTTGGTAGCAGTTGTTGTCTCTATAATAAAACAGTTATTCTACTCACTCTCGTCGTGTATGAGGGATAATAGAGGTGCTACGCGCCTCGTCGGCTATCAGCTCATATAAGACTGGAGTTTGTACAATAACTGTTAAATACAACGGCAAACTAATTCCTTTACTGATAATTTTAATCAAACTTAATTTTCATAATGGGCTGCATCCCTCCCAATCAAATACAAAAAGGAAACAATACGAAATGTATGAACTCAGAAATTATGATGGTGTTAAGATGTGTCCTTGCCAATATTTACTCGTTTTTCTATCAATAGTTCTCTCACCAATGGTGTTTACACTCTAAGAAATAATGATTCACTCGAAGAATATCAAGTTTACTGTCACATGACTGAAATTACAGGATGTGGGTCAGGAGGCTGGACACTAGTGATGAAAATAGATGGGAATAAGGTAAAGATAATCTTATACTGAAATGATTTAAGTAAGAAAAACACATAAAGACAAAGGACTTTGATACTCTAATTTCAGATTGAGTTCAACTACAGTTCATCTTACTGGACCAACAACAAAACCTACGCAGTTGAACACGGACTTCAAGGTTTGACTGAAAACCAAACAAAGCTGGCTTCTTACTGGAACACGCCGTTCGAGAAAATATGCCTCGGGATGAAAGTCGATGAAGTCACAAATTGGATCGTAGTCGACGACATTAAAGCAGACTCGCTGTTCAATGTGATCGCTGCCGGAGGCTTTACAAGCACGGCCATTGGAAGGGAAACATGGAAATCTCTTATAAATGCCCCCTTTTTTCAAGAAAACTGTAATCGAGAAGGGTTGAACGTACAAGAATCGAACAAAGTCTTAGGCAACCACGTGAAAGTAAGAATCGGAATAGTGGCGAATAATCAAAACGACTGTGGTACGTGCGACTCGTGTATTGGTTTTGGTACCTCAATACGTTCATGCGGGGGTTATGATGTAACGAGCACATCCTGTGGCGCCAACAAAGCTGGCTGTGGTGGAAATCCTAATATCAACATGGCTGCATTCGGGTACATACTTGTATAATAGCATCCTGGAACAGCTTTATTAACACGCACGTTACAAGATGATTTTATAAGAAGTAGCCACTAGTAAATAATTAACAATAATTTGCCAGACAGGATTACTGGTGAATATGTAGCGAGACGAACTAGATATTATTTTCAGACGGCATATTTGTATTTCCTTTGTTTGTTGATGTTTTCAGACATCATTTGCAGACTGTCTATTTCCTTAAAACAGTCTAATATCAATGCTTGTTGATGTTTTTGGATTAGTATTAATGCACATTTCTAGGCCTGCATCTGTTTAATTTCACCAGAAGTATTCCCTTTGTTTGTTGATGTTTTTGGACCTTGTATTAATACACTTGTCCTCATTTGTTGCACCAGATAAACAGTAGCTGTCACTTGTAAATAGTTAACAATAATAATTTTTTTCAAAAGCGAAGTGATTACTGGTGGATATATCACGAGGCGAAGTCGATATCATTTGCAGACTGTCTATTTCCTTAAAACAGTCTAATATCAATGCTTGTTGATGTTTTTGGATTTGTATTAATGCACATTTCTAGGCCTGCATCTGTTTAATTTCGCCAGAAGTATAAAACATAATTCAAAAGAAAATACTGGACAAAATCATGCCAAAGCATGGTGTGACATTGTGTCAGTCTCTACACGGAGAGTCTAAACATTCATTAATGGGACAAGCATGGGATATAATTAGGTTGTTGTTGTATGAGTAAGGAGTGAGAGGTCTGTTATTGTGTGAGGATTGGGAATTGATTAATATTAAGATCAAGATCAAGATAAATATTGTTATTGAAAAAGAAACGCCAACAAGACTGATATTATGATTAAACCAAATAATTAAACTATATATATACGAATAATACGATATGAGGAAACGAACGATGTAGTTAACGAAGCGCCAACTGCATCATTGTCAAGATAAGTACTAACTATCCGAATAACCTTCGTTCTTTTAATAAATATTACAAAAATAAAAATATTCTGCCTTTCTTGTTACGCAAAACGTAACAATAGATACAGTAGGAAGCTATATTCTGTTACTTCTAGGGTTGATAGGTACCTATGTTCTTTAATTTATTATGCTATGCAACTTCGTACCCAAGGGTTTATAAGAAATGAGTCTGGGTACGAGATTGCCTGCTCAGACAATTGCACCAGTTTGAACAAAAAGTTAATAGTATAAATACATAGTGCATATGCAACTATTATAGCCAAGCAGTAATTTTTGGGACCAAATTTGTAGAGCTATCAAGAAAGCTAACCGACACGTGAAGCGCTCTATCGCGCGCAGTATTTAATCGATCGAATTAATTCTTTCACAATCGGAAAGTGCTATAGAGCTGAATGCAACAGATTCTGGGCATTATTAGACTAGCGACTTGCAAGCTACTATAAAACAAGTTTGTTTTATACGCATGATTTTACATTATGTATACCGGTGTTATGCACTCACGTGAACATGAGGTTTGTATTGTTATAATATAGCTTTGTGAATCCTCAACGCTGATTGGTTAACAGCCGTGTTTACATGAAAATTGCTCATGCTTTGAAGTAATAGTATATTTTTTGTGCGAAATTATAAAAGAACATAAAACATTTTTTAGCATTAATATGCATATTGATAAGAGTGCATAACAGCAACATATATAAAAGCATGGTTACACTGATATCGAAGGAGCTAGACTCTGTTCCGAAGTATCACACCGACATGGACGCGTAGCTCAGCAATAATTTACAAAGTCGTAGCCATTTTTCAGCCTGCGCGGTGTTGACATAAAGGCAGATTTCCATTCAGTGCAAAATGTCGCGCGATCGACTTTTAGCGAGCGCTTTCTTTTGAATTACAAGCAGTCAAGCGGAACGAATCTCATTAGCTGTGGTTGACTTCACACATTTCAAAAGAAAGCGTTCGCTAAAAATCGATCGCGCAACATTTTGCACTGAATGGAAATCCGCCTTAAACTCTGATTTACATGCATCATTGTTTTACATCAATTTTTTTTTCGGGAAAATTTTCGTGTTTCTATACTATTATGGAAACACCCTTCTCCACCAATCAGCGCTGGCATATCATAAATATAATTTTATAATTATGATATACAGTAAACGCGCCAAATACCTTATTTCGAAGCTAAATTCTTTAATGAAACTTACCTCAAACATAATGACGTTATCTCTGGAAATAGAACATCAAGCAGCAGATTTCCAGGTTTTCCAACAACAGCGCTATGAAGAAACTAAAAAAGAAAATTAAAAGCATACACATTGCCTATATGCACAGCTTACAGGTACGGGGCATCACATACGTTGAAAACAGGATTGAACAATGTTGTGCTGCCCACATTGTTCATCATTACATACGTTGCGACTACTACATTAAAATGGAATACTAAATTATCCATTGCCTTTGAAGACTAAAATTCGTTTTATTACTATTATTAACCTTATTTAAGAGTGCCATTGTTTCGAAAGAACTATGCTTTAAAGGATTAGTGTAACAGCATAGAATCGCGAGCTTTTGTTGTTTCTATAAATTTTATCCCATCTATGTAAAATCAACAAATGATGTTCAAATTACCTTGCTTAGTAGGTTTTCAATAAGAGTATGTTAAAAGCAACAAAGACTCGGGAAGGATGGTTTAATATACGACGGATTACAAAAAAAAGTTGCTGGCCTGTAAAATGGCCACCAGCAAAAAAATTGAGTCCGCAATACTATGGTATGACACTAATCGCTTAACATTCAGTGCATGTACAGTAACTATGGTGACCTTTACCTTAATAAGCTATGATCTGTTAGGGGGTGCTTGAGTTGTATTAATTAGTCTTAGTCATGAGTTTCGCCCGCCATTCAAAATACAGTAGTAAATTTTGCACGCTACTGCAAATGTATGATCATGCATCCAAAAAAGATATATAAAGTAACGATGAAAATATTTTGATATTCTGTTAGTTAAAGTTAAACGATGTTTGTGTGCCTTGGCCCACACCGCAATGCCAGCGGTAACCCAACATCGAACACAACATAAGAAATACGGCGAATTTATACCGGGCTATACAACCTAGGTTATGTACTATTTACAACATGAGCGGCCGTGTTGTATCAGCATATACAAACTCGAGCCGAAGGCGGGAGTTGTATATCTGATACAACACGGACGTGAATTTTGTAAATAGCTTGTGAAACTCTCCAATTTTATAGATCAGTTTGTAATTTTGAAAATACACCTTATATAAGACGAGAAAATCACAGTTAAAAGTTATGAAAATCAACAGAATTCTGTATCAGAGTATACAAACTCCTTCACGCGTATCATTTCTGTTGTGTTTTCTCTATGAATTATTAATGAGTTTCACAAAAACGAGTTAAAGACATTTCTGAAGTATGCCTTAAATGTTCAGTCTACAAAGTCTCTGAATAGATGAGTGTAATACTGTTTGTGACGAAATTACAGGTATAAAAAAATAACACATTGTAAAAACAATCACCTTTGAGCTTGTAACCAGACAATCCCTCGGCAACATAGTTATCACTCCACGACAAATACTGAGATAAGAAAACCCACTCAAGTCTAATAGAAAAAGGCGAGATTCACTATTACAGGAAAATACATTTCTTAACGCAGCGGTGGGGCACAGGGAAGACATCGCCCCTGACCCTCTGCTGAGAGGGGATGTGGCGGACATTACACGGTATGCCATTGGGTTAATGTACGGAGCACATTGTTTGTGGTCTATTTGAAGTACATGCATCAGCACAATGCTACTAACGAAAGTTCCCAAACACAAAACTTGCCACTCATACTGATAAAACCGATGATTTAAACTCAAGGTAGTCCGAGCGGGGGCAAAAGAAGCAAATTACCCTGTGCTACAGGCACATGAGGGCCCCCCAAAATAATGCCTTAACTTTATTAACTATCATGGGTCTATAAATGAGATATTACGCTAAATTTGGACATTTTTTCATTGCTTTTAATAGGTATGTGTAGCTCTCTTATACAGCGCGATAAATTTAATATCACACCTTCGGCTCGAAAACGAGGGCCTGCGTATGCGATACCACGATAAATCACCTTGTCACGTGGTACAAATAGGGTTTTTTTATTAGACAATTTGGATTTGAAGTATAATACACAGATTACTACCTACTCCGAACTGGTCAGAACCGAGGAATAGGGAAGAAAGTAACCTTCCTAAAATTTGTGTGGGGTGGAGGTCTAATAATCTCCTCCCCCGATAATTATATACACACCTGATAGTTATTGGGTGGATTAGGCAGAAACGGGAAAAAAAACAGGCATCTTTTTTCTACTGTACCTGAGATATCCTCTTGTTTAAAACTGCTTAATATCCAGTGACCAGCATAATTTTTATCACCAGAAAGTGGTTTCTCCAGGTACGATGGAAAAAACAGAGAAACAATCTGAAGATAAGATTAAATACACATGTCACGTGATGATATGAAACGAAATTTTCTTCAGCGCTTTGCCGTTTTGACAGCATAAACTCTTTGATATGTATAATCGACTTCTGTCCTTATCGACTTTATCGGATACGCAAACAGCACAACCTGTAACATCACATTATAATACTTTATAATACGTATGACGTTTGTTCACTGTACAAAACCTACGCACGCGATTGGTCAAAATCGATCATGTGTGTTTTAATTACTTGGCAACAAATAATCGGCTTCAATACCGATTAAAGTTTGCACAAGTCGATGAAATGGAGACGAAATTAATCAGTTGTCATGGAGCAATTCCTGAAAGTACGAAACGAAACAAAGTGGAGCATTGCAACATTTAAATGTAAATAAACAAATCAAAGGCTTGGGCGTACGGTATTTAAATTACGTACATGTAGTGAACTCAGATAAGTACATATTAAATGCGTTAGAGACTGTTTAGTTCGTGTTTTGTTTCCAAATAACATACTTGCTGAATGTAAAATGAACTAAAAATTTTCTATACTGCTATCGGCTCGTGCGTTATTTGGAAACAGGAAACTAAACACTTACAACTGTCTCTATAACTGGAATGAAAATTTTGTAATTTTGTCAGTCAATGATGCATTTGTATTTGATATACAACAATTTCGTGGTTCAAGTCTTCTCGTCTAGAAAGCTTGCATGATCAATGATTCAATACTTAATATTACTTAAACAGATAGATTAATAATTTTGTTACGTACGGTTTTTACAACTGAATCCATTCCTGCACAAGTTCGAACAACTAGGGCGAGCGCCATACCAGCAGCACTACGACAGTCCGGGAAGAAAGTGTCTGTTGAGATAAACATGCAATCGAAGTATAATCAATGATGCACGCAATACGTTTAAGATGTTTATGGAGCGAAAATTCATATTGCATTATGTGAAAGACCTTTTAAAACTGTCATGCAAGTTCGTTGATACTTTTGTGCCACAATGCTGTGTTGATGCGATATTTTAGTTTGATTTTTTTGTTTTCCCCGCTAGTCACGTCCCACTTTGTATCCGTTATGATCAGCGGGCGTTGTTTTTAAAAGAGACGATCTAAAGACAAATTGCCTGATTATGTTCGTTGTTAACCTGTATATCACGTAAAAAAATTTCAAGAATTTTTTCATTCAGGACATAGAGTGGGACGTAATTGACCGTAACGAAAAAGATGGCAGCAAAAAATACCAAGAAAGAAGCCAAAACATGCACGGTCAAAAAACGTTAACAAAACAAATAATTTCCCCTCCTACGCTTGTCTTTCAACATACTTCAATTTGCTTTTTAAAACGATTTCCAACCGCAATGAATTCTGGTAACAACTGGTAATTCTGGACAACGAAAAAATCAGACTGAAATATTTCATCAACGAAGCACTATAGCAAGAAAGTATAAAAGAACTTCTATTACAGTTTCAAAAGTTCCTCCCCATAATGCAAAAAAAAATTTGGTTTTATATATACTTTAATTCTTAGGTAATTGGATTTTGCGATTCTTACGGTTGAAATGCACACACACAAATACAGTATAAACTGCAATTACTTTGACCATCAAAAGTTTAATTCATCGTGTTCCTCACTTTTGGATGAGCGGATTTAATTTACTCAACAGACTATTACCAAATTGATGGCAAATTCGAGGTACCTCTAGCGACGTCCTTAACGTCCTGTCGGAGAAGACGCGAAGGACTGGCCATTTACTGATGTCAGTGTAAAGGCAGCGCCTTCTCCTCGTCTGTGTAGAGGTCCGAGCAAGGTTTATTCTTAGCCTCCCAGTATGGAAGACAAGAGTGGCGACAATAACGACACATATGATAGTTCTAGTTTGAAAATATATAGCACGGAAATTCGCGCCATGGAAGGAATAGTGCGAATTTGCCGAATTCAATACATGAATTTTGCACAAAAATCCAACAACTTCTTAGCATAATTTTGTGGAGACACCACGTAAATTCACCATCGCAAAACTAACGATCCGTAAGCTCGGATCTTCATATATTCAGATAGATAAAATATATTTACAATCCGTCTGTAACAGAAATCCTTCAAGAACCTTTATTAGTTAGTTTACCTGATTCTTACTTGTGTTGAAGCAGACAAGATATTTTTGACGTTATTTTTAGTTTTTGACAGAATAAAAAGGAATGCAAACAATAACAAAATATGATGAAAATCCGAGCTTACAGATCGAAAGCCTTGCGATAGTAAATTTTGGTGATGTTTCAACAATATCATACTGACGTTTACATTTACTGTCTATAGTTAAAGAAATGGATAGGAAACTAGCTGGTGTCACCTAGTTGCGATTCGTGATATCACGAGTATTAGAGAGGTTCAGATTTGGCTTCCAATACCTCTACGGCTACCTTAAACTATCTTTCGGCCAATCAGATGTGCCGGACCTATGCGATTAACCAATCAAATTGCTTAAAAACCGGAAAAGGTAGCGGTAGTGGTAGTCAAATCTGAACCTCTCTACTGCGAGTGTTGTAACGGTATTCGACATTTTCTTTATTTCGCTTGATTTTCCGATTTCAAACAGTAATCGAAACATGCCTATACCAAGACAAATTACTTTAGTAGCTACAAAAATAACGTCATCGTTGATTTAACTGAAATTTTGGACGCATTTTTAACTGTTTAGTTCTTGAATTTTTGTTTTGAATTAAAATATCCAGCTGTTTTATTTCTCTATATACAGTTATTCGAGGATTTGGTGATTTCATGATTTGCAACTAGCTTGAAGCACCATCACCATGTTGAAAAAATCACACGCGACCACGAGTTTCCTGTCCACTTCTTGAACTATTCATGTTATTCACCATGTAAACGTGGAAAGAAATTAACCCATGAACTTGCTATGGATGCCTTTTCCACAGTATGAACATGCAATTAGTATCAAAATTCATTCTACTTCAACTGCTGAAGGTCCATGCAATTTCCATACTAGAGATTTTCAACTTTCTTTCAGCGATGCAGTGGATGTTGAACTACACGGCAAAATAATAACGAGTTGTTGAAAACAAAACACTGCCCTAAAAATTTATGGAGCATTAATTCAACCATATTTTGATTCTTGTAGTTCAGTTTGGGACGGTTTAAATCTCACATTAGATAACAAATTGCAAAAACTGCAAAATAGGGCAGCGAGGGTCATCAGTGAATCTCGATATGATGCTAGTGCCAGCGAACTTTTTAGTAAACTAGGCTGGGACAGCCTCTCACGACGTCGGAAAAAGCACAAAGCTACACTAATGTTTAAAACAATTAACGAATTAACTCATCTGCATGATTTGTTTAAATCCCGCAGCACCGGATACAATTTGAGAAACTCCGAACACACTTTGTATGTGCCAAAACCGCGAACTAACTACGGTAAACGAAGTTTTAGTGACAGTGACGTAATACTGTGGAATGAGTTGCCTCAAAGTGTACGAGCAGTATGCTCTCTTAGTCAATTCAAAAAAGAAATTGACACACTATTTTCTATATGAAACGAACTCCTGCACGGCAGTCTTGTAAATCAGTATAGTCTTGTAAATGTAGCATGCAGTATATTGTAAATGTAAATTTTCTTTTTACATTCAGTCCTTAAGTATACCTTATATATTGTAGATGTAAATGTATCATACTGAAGATTTTACCGTGTTTAAATAAAGTTTTGATAAAAAAAAACAGGATTGAACAATGTTGTGCTGCCCATAGTGCTCAATGTTGACAACAATATTGTTCAGCATTGTTACACCCAATTGCAGGTTACAGTCAGCCTCAAAAACTTGTTCAGTATTGTTGACAACATTGAACAATGTGGACAGCACAACATTGTTCAATCCTGTTTTCAACAACTCGTTATTTTTATGCGTGTATATGGTAAGCGTAAACTATTTAGGACCGATCTATATCTCCACTCTATAAAATTAATCCAATCCCTAACATGAGTGTGAACATGAATATCACATACAAGCAATAATTTCTAACATTGAGGTTGTATAAAATCAAATTGGGACAGAAAAATGAAAATGTGATGAATTTTCGAGAAAAAATCAATCCTACCATTTTTCAGTACATCGACAATAACTTTGAAAAATCGTTGAAGCAATGAAATCGTCGTGTCATTTTCAACCAGTGCAATCTCATTTTTGGATTTCTGAAGAACGTTCATTGCGGCTTTGATTGTGACCAGACAATCCAACATGGCGGCAGTTTGCAAAACAGGTGTTCCTACAAGACTACAACGAATGCATAGGTGTTGACAGGGGAGTTTTTTTCGGTAAAGGAGCAATTTTGAGGTACAATACAGTGGCTGGAAAATTTGTCGGGCGATGTACAGGGCGATCTCAAAAAAACGAAACAGGAACTGGAGAGAAAATATAAAACATACAGTAGGTGCCAAAAGTATGACTCCAGTTGATTATGAATTGTTAGTTATTTGTCATTTTATATAACATTACCGCTTTGCATCACGACACAAATATTTTTTCTAAATTAAGTAATTTAAACAAGTAACATTAACATAACTTTAGTACTTGATGTCTGAAATCTTTCCCTTTGGATTATTTTGTACCATTGATTTTGCAATAGATTTAGTATTGTCAATGTGAAATATCGCTCTAACAAGGAGCAACTACATCCCATGACTTGTCTTGGCCCTGGCTAACCACTTGATTTTTTTCTTTAAAATGTTTCTACTAGTTTGGAATTTCATAAACTTTAGGAGGTTGATTATGGAATACTACATGAGCGCTAAATTAACTTGGTTTTCGTATCTTCTTTAAAGACACAAGTCAGAAAAGTGTTTGTAAATCATCTTCTACATAGGCTTTTCCTAAATGATAAAGTACGCCTTGATAGAATCTCATGGTATCTATGTTTTCTAAGAATACCTTTTATAATACAAATATCCCCAACTTCATTGAAAACCAAAATAAAAATGGTAACTCTGTATCAGGATCAACTGGACACCATGATCTCTCAGGATGTCTCCGTCTAACATTTTGTGCTTGTTTTCACAACAATCGATTATGCTTATTTTCAGGACGCAATAATCGACTATAACTCAACCTGATCAGATCACTTAATCACTCTGGGTAACCATTTGTCCTCATGTAACTTGTTTGAAATCTTTAGTTATCCTTTGTGTTATCCTTTGTGTATCCATGTATGTACACGACCAAATTGATTAATGTTGCCAATAAACGCGGTAAAAAGATGAAAATGCTGGAAGCAATCGTAGAGCATAAATAATGTACATGCTTAAGTATAACTAACGTACAGTAGATAGTTTGAGGGCACAAAATGAGCATTTTTGAGCACTTAAAAGTTCCGGATATAATCTTATCGCTGTTTCTTTACAAAAATTGGACTGGACTCATACTTTTGGCACCTACAGTATGAAAAGCGTAAAATTACCTTTCTCTAACGACCTGATGTTCTAGCGCCACAATCAAAAATTTTAACACTAAATGAATGAAATGATAGACATTTAGGAAAGTACGGCATTTATGGACAGGTTTCATATGCTTGCAAAGTTTGTATACATTTGTTATATAAATTTTTACTACTTTCGACTTAAAAATGCAGCAATTTTCGTGCCTGATACAATAATACACAAGTCCGAAAACTTTGCGACCCTATATGTACGTGTATTTCTCACTCTTTATAGCATTTCGCCATCAAAATTTGCAATTTTACAAATTTCATTATATTCCCTCCAGAGATCGCCTTTCATTGCTGCCTAATGTACAGATCGAAAATTATAGTCTATAGAATGCAAGTTGTTGAATCTACTAAAATCTTTGTTAAAAGTCAGTGTTTCTATGCATCGTTGAAGTTTGGAAGAACGAGATGTATCAAAACAGTGGGAAGCATAGAGCCCGTAGAACATGCTATTTTTCCACGTTTTTTTTTAGTAACACGTGCAACAAAATAAAGGGGCACTATATCATGGATATCAAGCCCAGACAGTGATACTCTGCCTGTGCTTTCACGAAGATAAATAAAAACTCACCCTCTGTTACCCTTAGAGACACGCATTTCTCTCCTATAAAAATAATAAGTGAAAAAAAATCATATTCAAAATGCAGTCTCCAAAACAACGTGATATAATGATATTTATCACTTTGGAGACTCAATAACTGTACTGTTTAAAATACTACACGCGTTATATAACCAGTGGCGTGCCGAGATTATTCTGCTTTATGAGCGGGGGTGTTTCTCTACAGACGGGGGTGTTTCTCTACAGACGAGTCTGTTTACCGACCATGGGCCAGCTGCTCAAACGCATGTTGCCTTAACTTTGCATGTGTTGCCGTACAATTCGAAGAAAATTTCGCAGAGGCTTGTACGTTTATGATCTTGGACGTCAAACCCCTTGTCTGGATCAATAGTAGTTTTGGTTCTGGGAATTTTGAAATAAACAGAAGTGTGGAAATACAGAAACCGAAACAGCAGTTTAAACTTTAACCTAGGGTTAGCCCTAGCCCAGCTTTGAACAACTCGCCCATGATCGGCACATTTATGTACCGGCACATTTACGTACCGGCACATTTATGTGCCGGCACATTTATGTACCGGCACATTTATGTACCGGCACATTTATGTACCAGCACATTTATGTACCGGCACATTTATGTACTGGCACATTTATGTACTGGCACATTTATGTACCAACGAACTTTGCGAAACAGCTGGGGGAGATAGTGATTACACTCCCAGGATTACACGCCCGCCTGCTGATTCTCTCTAGCATCCTAGTAGTAAGTTGTCATTCATGATGAACATCAAATTTTAGTTCAATTTTGAGGAAACACCACGTAAAGTTAACATTGAAAAGCTTGTGATCCGTAAGCTTGTATCTCGGAAAGTTCGCAAGATCGATCTTTTCATAAACACTTTAGTTCTTATTAAAGTTAAACTGGACTTTGCAATTTTTACAGTGGAAATACATGCATGCAAATACAATATAAACTGCAATTACTTTATCAGACCGTAAAAAGTTTGATTTACTTAATTTACTCAACAGGCTATTACCAAATTAATAGGAAATCTGAGGTATTTAACGTCCCATCCGAGAAGACGCGAAGGTCTCGCCATTTACTGAGGTCAATGTAAAGGCAGTGCTTTCTCCTCCTCTGAGTACAGATCCGAGGAAGCCTTGAACCCAGGCCACCCAGCTTGGAAGACAAGTCGAGTGTGTTGACCAAAGCACCACACATTCTGATTGTAATTTGAAATTCCATATACAATATCTGTAGCACGGAAATTCCTTCCATACTACAGAATACTATGAATTGGCCAAATTCAAAGATATGAATTTTGCATAAAAATCCATGAACTTGCCAGTATAATTTTCCGGGAACACCACGTAAAAGCGAAGTTTCCAATAATTCTCGTAAGTTAGGATCTCGGATCGATATACAGATTTTGCAATAATTAGGCTAAGAAATTCAGACCCCATATCATGCGGGCCTTATTGCTCACGGGGACAATCCCACTATTAGAACCTCAACTAGTATTGTCAGCTTTGATAAACATTCTTGCTTCTCAATTAGTATTACTAACTTTCACAAATATTTCGTTTTCTGATTTTTACTGCGGTTTACAATTGTGCACATGGGACTTACAGTAAATACCGCATCGTGATTTGTTTATGACCTTACTAATTATCGATTTATTAATTCTTTTACAAGACGAGTTACAAAACTTATCTTTCCATCCAGCTCGTTCCTTAAAGCTGTCCTGCCGAAAATTACATGTATGAAAAATCGTTGTATATGATACAAATGTATTTACCGATTGGAAAATTTTCCAGTAAAGAGCAAATAGTATCCACATGCTTTCTGAAGTTTGGCTCCTCGGCAGTCTGTGAAAAACAAAGCAATCGAAAGCAATGATTATTTCACCACGTTGAAATTATGAATGTATAGATGTATAGCAAGGATTGGAAGTGATGAAAAAGGTGGGACAATCCTCTGATTTAAATAAAATATTTATTTACGAGATTTCGGCTACCAATCTTAAAGGGGAGGGGAAACGGAGGGTTTTGGTCCTTAGTCAATTAAATGTAATTAATAATGGAAATTTTCGAACACCTATTGTTGAACTGACAATGTAGCACACAATTCCTAAATGGTATCAAAGCAGGAGGAACTGCCATATGATGAACGGTGCTATTTCAATATAATTGGGATATGTTGTATAATAGCTAAAAAAAAATGGTAGAATAATTTTTAGTCATATTGTTTATACAGAAGGCCCAGTGGAAGATTAGCATCATTAGCTAAACTGGTGTATTTATTTGTAAATACTTTAAACCTTCTCTAAATAAAGCTATATTATTATTATTATTACTACTATTAGCAAACTGCATAACATGGAACGTTCTTTCCTAGTGCATGTGACAAAGCAGCTTTTAGCTTTTAGCTTTGTGCACTGCTGTTCTCTTTACACTTTACTGCTATGAATATACGCTCCGTGTGTTTCCAAAAACCATGCAAGCTCATATTTATTGCGTTATTTAAAGATGTTATCATGTTACTAAAAGAAATCCAAAGCGAGTGTAATATAAATACATCCATCCAATCCAATCGTACGTTACGTCACCTTTTCAGTACTTTGTTTTTTCGTTGTCATGCTCGTTAGGATGTCGACCATGGCTTTCTTTAGGTACTCTAAAGCTTCATCTTTTGCACCATCATTTAGACTTTGAAAGAAACTATAAAGAGTAAATAATAATTATATAAGGTGTAGATTCTTTACTATGATTCTATTACTACTTCTACTTATGATATCTCATAGTGAACTTCATAGGGTGTATCGGGGTCTGTTGTGCAAAAGTTGAAAACTTTGAAGATGATTTTGTAGATGATTTTACTACCACAGAGATGTTTGCGCTTGTAATAGTATCTCGGTTGCACTACAGTCAGGGTATAATATTTATCTCATAGTGAACCTCATAGAGTGTACCGGGGTCTGTTGTGCAAATGGTCAACAGCACCTCCTCCCCCCCCCCCTACAGATAGTAATTCTTAAAAACTTTTAAACATTTTCAGCGACTGATACAACTCGAAAAAAAATTCAGCATTTACGAGTTAGTCACTTTTTATCACATGTAAGTTCAATATCCTTCGTGTCAGTCTTTTTATGCCTTTCTACTATTTCCTAAAGGTCGCAGCTAATATTTCGAATAGAATAAGTACCTGTAGTAAAGTTCACTTTTATCGCAGAAAGAACAATTACAGTTTTTTAGAATATGGTTTTTATAGGCAGTATCATAAAAACAGGTGGACCCAGATCTAGTTTGCATTGCAGAATAAAGTGGACTATTTTAAGATTTTGTTTTGTGGTGCAGTTTGATGGACTGGTGCTGGATCCACCAGTCACCATTTTGAAATGATTACATTAGAGTATGTTATATATATGGGGTTAGGTATCAATCTGGACGGAAATCCTTCAGTTCCTAATCCAAGTCACAGTGTGTTAGCTTGTTATGTGCTGTATTTCAGGGTCAATGTGAACATTTGTGACCAATTCAATAATAACTATCCGGTGGATAGAGCGATACACCTTGCGTACAACTAGCCCCAGTACATGGTGTCGATTGTTTAGGTGGTGAATAGATAGCACAAATCAACAAGAATAATTTAACCAAATTTTTAGCAACTCTCAGTCTTGATTTGGCTATTTTTTATTTATATTTTAGATTGTTTCTTGACAATACTAATGGAATGTTACGGAATTTACCTTGCAATGGTTCTACTACAGGGATTCTTTGCATCACAATCCATAAAGATATGACACAACACTTGAATAAATAACCTCATTGATGCATGAGGTATATTGTCTGGTAACAGTCTCTTCCACTCATCAATTGCCTTCAAGTGAAATGTACAAGGAATGATTTAAGCATGAAAGAGTGGAGTACCAATTCTTACAGGAATTGCAGAGATGGGGGGGGGGAGTTATTTTGGATGGTAGGGTTATCAAATTCTACAAAGTTACTAAAACTGCAGAGGAATAGACCGATTGCATTATTGACAGAATTTTGAAAAAAGTTGAAATGGGAAAATTCATTACCACAGCATTGAAGAGCATCCTAAAATTAGTAAAATTGCAAAGTTTGGTCGCGAAATGTTGTAAAATGAGAAAAATATCGCCCTGCAAAGTTTGCAAATTTTGTATACTTTTGTATTATGCACGGAAAATTATACCGTTTTCTCGAGGAAAAATTCTGTCAATAATGCAATCGGTCTATACCATGCCCAAATCCCGGCGGGAAATCGCAATTCTAAGGTGCGAGTTTTCAAAACATCCGAAAGACCTCCATCTCCGAAAAAGCCCACTAGTAATGCATCATGCATTCACTATCAGTGGTGTAGCCAGCCCGACGATTTAGTGAAGCTATGCAAATTAAAATCATTATAATTATTCATTTCTTCAGAAATTGTTGTTTTCACAGTCAATGAAAATGAAAATATTTTGCATAGCTGGACTAAATCGTCGGGCTAGCTATGCAATTGTTCAGCATCCAACCTTAGCCCCGCGTCTTTAAATTATTCTTCGTGGTCCCGTTATATTAGTTTGGGTACTTAAGGCAAATTGGATCAATGCATGTTACTGACTTCTGATGTCTCAAACAACACTAGAACCCATAGGCGTAGAGTTTTTGTTTTGTCTGGGGGGCTCATACTTAGTGACTCCTAGGGGGGTCTGGGGCATGTCCCTTGGAAATTTTGAAATTAGGGGCTCTGAAATTACATTTCCAGCATTCTGAGATTGCCTATGAATACAAAACTAAACTTACTACGAATGAATGTTGTCCTTTTTTACAACATCAAGGTTTCCGGGGCTGAGCCACCTTGTAAAATCTCAGCTTGAGCCCCCATACTCTATACCTATGCCAGACCCTACATTGTCAATGAATTTTACCAACCATATTTCAATGTTGAGTCATTGGCTTTAACAATTTATCAGCTTATTTTCAACCAAATTCTAATGTTGTAACATGTCCTCTGCGGCAGAACAAATCTTCACCTACCCGATCTACTTTAAAGTTACACATTACAAATCATTTAAAGAAATATAATAAATGGCATAAGAAAGGTTGAATCAAATATACACAGTACCTTTTTCACATTTGCAACCTGTTTATTGACGTCTTTAAAATCAATGGTCATCAACAGAAAGTTTGCAATTGAAGAACACTCTGAGCTTTTCTGAACATGATCTGCATACAAGGAATGTATAGAGTTGAGTGATCATTACAGTCACAAGGCACTTAAGATAGCTTTTGGATGGCTGACATCATATTTATACTCTCTCCGGAAGGATTTTACTATGCGTGTAAATATGTGTGTGTTTACTAGTTGACTGTAGTGGATGCTTACTGCCATATAAGCATAATGACTACGAAGTTCAGTAGGCTTGTCTTACTTTATGACACTCTATGATACTCTTAGCAATGTATAGCGTAGTTCCTTTGTCTGATAAGTTGTGCAAATTTGAAAAGTTGTTTATGTCATTAATTGACTGGTTAAAGATGATGAATTGTCCAGTGCCATGCACTCTCTACGTCAATTTCGATGTCTTCTATATATTTTCTATTACATTTCGTAAATCTCAGGCGCGCAAATTTCAAACTTTCCAGTCTGGCACGTGGGTGCAATTGAATGGTTAGAATTTCGACAAGGCAGGAATGCAGGATTTATGCCAGGATATGTTAGCTGGTGTTTAAATGTTTGACATATGGGGCAAGCACTAAAAGCTTGTATAAATTGTTGTGTAGGCCTCTATTGAATCAACCGACAAAAATAATTTCCAGAAATACTATAAATTTGCACACGTTTCTAACTTGGCCACGTGTTAACTGTTTTAATGCTGACCAGTTATACTCCAAACGTTGTTATACTTGTAAATAATTTTACCTTTAAGCTGTTCCTGTAAATCCTCGGAAATTTCAAGCTTCTGCTCAAGTTTTTGTTTCGGTTTCTTCATGGTAAAAGAAATAAAAATTGACCAAAAACTCAGTTTTTAATAACCTAACATATTGCTATTTGTAAATAGACACCCGATTAGCACATCTCTCGTTGGCGGGCAGGCGGAAATTTTGTCTCCGATTGCTCGGCTGCCAGCCGGGCTCAAAAATTTGGTTCTAGAATGTTTTCTAATAAAAAACACCTAAATCGCATTTTATCTCTATCATATTGTACGATGCAACTAAATACACGCTTCTTATGTCCTGTGTAATTGTGAAAACACTTAATAAATATTATAAATTGATCAATGAGGGAGTGAACATTGATTGAAATTACTCCTGGTATGGCTATGCAAAGACTTTGCAGTGAAACGATGTTGAGAAGTGTTTTCCGTACTTGTTCAGGGTTAAAATAGTTTGAGATACAGTTACTGAGTATCTGTTTCATATTCATGTGTTCTCATACGCAATGTTTGTAAATATTACAGCAAATTATATGTCCATGATTTTGTGCTTACCACTGATCTTCACTTATCAATCTGACATTCCGTTTAGCTCCGTCTAGATTCATGATCGAAAAAATCCCAAATATAAATTCAATGAAAACACAACTTTGACTCATAAAGTAATGTAGGTAAAGTTTAGTTTGGATTTCACCCTAATTAGGCTCAAGAACATTGATATTATAATTCATAAGTTTAACAGAAGATGGATGGATTCAGAAGGTCACGACCTTGCGTGAAGATAAGGTTTACCTTACCAAGGGTTTAGCTGAGTAACAACCTTCACAGCATTTACATGGAGATGGGGGGGGGGGGGGGGGGGAGGGGGACTTACATGTCATGTACATGGACATTGCAATTTGTCTTGCAATGAAAAATAGATAGCTTTAGGTGACAAATTGCAATTTAAGAAAATTTGTAAAATCAATGTTTTCAATTTATGATCAAGCAATACTTTTTTATCATTATTGTGTTAAAAGGAAAATTTCCCAGTGTAAAAATATTTCTAGGGCTTTACCCAAGCATTGTTGACCCCTGTGTTAAAAAAACATGCATTTTTGATGGATCACGATATCTCAGTTGCAAATCTAATACAGTATGTTATATTGCGGGAACCAGTGAGTATTTTGATAAAATACAATATAACGGAAACTCCGAAAATGGACAGCATGATAAACTTTTATTTCTACGTTTCGACTATTCTTTAGTCATCATCAGGAATGAAAAAATTTTTTTAATGAAATATTGCATTCCTAATGATGGCTAAAGAATAGTCGAAACGTAGAAATAAAAGTTTATCAGGTTGTCAATTTTCGGAGTTTCCGTTGTATTGTATTTTATCAAAATACTAAGTGGTTCCCGTAATTAACATACTGTATTAGATTTGCAAGTGAGATATCGTGGTTCATCAAAAATGCATGTTTCCGTTGCATTGTATGTTATATCATTCTGTGACTGTCCCTCGATTAGATCATCCCACCAAAGCATGATTGCACAGTACATGTAAACACCCCCTAATATGGGAACTACAGTAAAATCAAGGTTTTTGAAAACCCAAAGTTCAAATAACGTCTTGAAATTAAGTTATTTTAAAGGTCAAGCAGAATTTCCAGGAGCGGTTTATATGCGCTCCTGCTCGTGTCTCAAATATTACGACGCACATAAAATACTTGAATTGACCTAACTTTATTAGTTTATTATACAAAATATAGCTACAGATCGCATGTAAATTATACATATAACATGTGACGAAGTAGTGAATATTAAAAGATGATCTGCCATATTGTTAGTTGTTCGTTGGTTCATCTTTGTGCTTTTTCTTTTTCTTCTTTTTGTGTTTTTTCTTGTCATGATTTCCCACTTCCGTGCTTGATTTTTTATTCAATTCCTTCTCAGCCTTACTACCTGAATTACCTCCGGAAATTTCGTCTTCCTCGCCAAGCTACAAATGAATGCCAAATCAGCTGGACTTACAAAGCTCGGAGGTTTAACCGTTTATAAAACGAGTTTTTAAGGCCGAGTGATATATAACTTTTTGAAGGACGGATTGCGATATAATGCTCAAAAAATTGAAATATTTCCTATGCGATGCTTACAATAAAAAACGAGTTTAATATTACAAAAGGTGTAGATTCACTATTTCTTGTGTAATAGTATATAACAATCACCATTCATCGATTAGACAATTTTTACAACGGATTTTATGTTTCACTAAAAACAAGAATGCATATGCGTGTTTAAGGGGAATTCAAGGAGTATTTAAGGAGTTTTCAAGAGCCTTCCAAGCGCATTTGAAAATCAGATATCACGCATGCAAATTCAAGTAGCATTTATAAGGACTTCAAGGACTGGGATGAATAGATTGAGGGTAAATCAATTATGTTGTGTCACATGTTGCATGCTTGGCTTTTTTATGGAGTGCCCTTGAGAGGCATAAACCTCCTTGTTAAATAAATACAAGCAAAACACTGTCTTAAGATATATCAAGCACTCGAGACAGTGTTCCTTCGGATATCCGAACACCTCGAATTTCGTCAAACTCATACCGCTGGTTGGACAACCCGAAGAAACACTGTCGCTCGTGTTTGATATTACCTCACAGGTGATACCGTGGGGAAATTGGCGAAAATTTCCAACTGTCCGGGCAAAATTTCAGAATCCATCTGTGGACAATTTTCTGTAACAATCATCACTATAATACGTACCTTGATTTTTAGTTTAAGTTTTTGATTGCTAGACAGATGAGATTCATTGGAACGTGAAGCACATGACGCATTATTAGCAGGCGCACATGGTTCTAAATAAAATAAAGAGCAGAGTAAACGATGCATGTTTCACTAGACAAGTAGTTGCACGTACAATGGTCAACATTGTTCGACAAGGATGTAATAATGGCAAATTAGACTTTTCTGCATGCACGGTTGACTTAATCAAGGAAGTGCAATCAAAGGAGTGGGCTGCAAGATGTAATGTGTTTGATACTGAACGACAGAGCCTAATTACTGTAGTTTCAGTTCTGAACCTTGTCAGTAACTTCGCCTAAAATATAGTTCAGATCAAGAGTTTATATTTGCATACTTCAAACAAGAACGACAATGACTATATGGAACTATTGACTTCCTTACGCTAAGCTCCTTTCGCTAGGGTACGACAAAACTTAAATTCAACACTATAAATGTTTTTCGACATGCATTTTGGTTGAAATGTTTTCCCACGACATTAAATGGTGGTTTTCGGCCTTATTTACCTCCCAGAAAAGTTTAAAAAGTTGATATGAAAACATATCACGCTATCATGCTGGGGGTTCGAAGCCTGTTTGGCTGGATAAGTATAGGTTATCACATGAGAGGCGAGGTAAACAAGGGACAAGATATGATATCGTAACGAGAGCGATAAAACTGATATTACCGAGCCTCGAATCTGATGACCTATTTATCACATACTTCTGCCTTTATCAGGGCTATTCAGGGGCGGTGTCACAGTAATATGGGTACCCTCGTGTTTTGTGTATCCCCATACTCATATCACTAGCAAATATGTCACAGTGGACTTAGACGTAAGCGAACTGTTTTGCTATATTAGACTTTACAAGCGAAAGGTATTATATTTAAGACTATTCTCACTCACTGGGACTGTATCTACTTCACCAAATTTAGCTAAAGCGCGAGCCCGAAGGGCGAGTAATGATTGCCGCGCTACGCGCTCCCTCTTTAGCTAAATTTGGTGAAGTAGATACTGTCCCAGTGAGTGAGAATAGTCTTAAATATAATACCTTTTGCTAGTAAAGTTTAATATTAGCAAAACAGTACGCTTACGTCTAAGTCCACTGTGACATATTTGCTAGTGATATGAGTATGGGGATACATAAAACACGAGGGTACCCATATCACTGCGGAAATCAGATTTTACATTCTAATTATAAATCATTTGATTTCATCTCCGAATGAATGCAAAAACATTGTAAAAAAATACGTTAAACAGCTAGAACTTTGCAAAAACAAGCCAAGAATAACTTATCTTTTTACAGCTGCAGATATCGTTCTGTTATTGGCCTTCTATCATAATATATTTTGCTTTTTCACCACCGATTTGCAGTCGAACGCCGTCTTTGTTTTTGTAGCGGGACAAAAAACGATATCGGCGGGACATATCGTTTTTAGGTCACCCTGTTTATCACCTGGATAAAGGCGCAAGTATGCGACAAGCCATCTTTATATCAGGCTCCCATTTACCTTGTGAATACTAAGTAATTAGTTTAATTCAGTTGTTTACGAACGTAGAGTTGTCCATGATATTCTAGATTTATCCACTGTTTCAACTAAACGGTCTTCGAACAACCGGCTCCTGGCCTTAATACTCGACGACATCTTACAAATTCTTCAAAATCAGAAAGCTTTCCACACAAATCCTTCAAGGTAAGTTTTTACCTGGCTCGCTGAATGTATCTTTCTCTTTTTTCACTTCAAAACTACCACTTTTTTCTTCTTTCTTTATACGCTTTTCTTCTGAATCATCCTTCTGCATAATAATCAAAAGTTTCAAGGGAAATAGCGGTGCAAAGCATTTGAAAAAGCCGGTTAAATGTTTTTCAAAAAGTTCAATATAAGAGATATCACTCTTCGCTTCAAACAAAATCATTTTGCTTTAGATATTCCTATCAATTGTTGTCACAACCAGGGAAAATCCTGTTATCATTTTCATATGATAATCAATTATTTTTAACCCCCCTTGTTTCAAAGTTGAGAAAAGTTCGATGTTATAGATGAATTGTAGTTTTGTAAACTTGATATTTTGTTGTCAAAGGCACAGGTCAGTCAATTATGGATTTTAAGTACACTACAACTCTTTTAATTGAAAAACCTAACCAGGAAAATCAAACAAGTATAACTCAAAATCAGTTGCCTCAATGTTTTAATACTTTTTACTTTTAAAATGGTAAAAAACATCGGGTTCACTAATTAAAAATTAGATTACGAGCTCGAGATTTCTATGCGGTGGTAGTTGATGAGGGCGAAGCCCGAATCAACTATCACCGCATAGAAATCGAGAGCGAGTAATCTAATTGTTTTAGTAGAATCAGAGGTCAAACATGGAATATTCAACAAAAAATTTGATTTTTAAGCAATTTTTTTAAAAGAAATCTCTATAGGAAGATGATTGTTTTGCTACTCGCTATCTATCGAGGAATAGATAGCGAGTAGAGTAACCAATCAAATTACAGCATTTGCAATAGTATGCTAGTATGATTCTACTAATCTTTAAAGGGAAATGGCAACAAAAATTTTTATCGTCTTATTTGAAAGAGACTCCAAAACAGTATATAGAAGTCTATTACAAAATTTTTATATCTGCCTTATTTGGTGAGATATTTTGACTTGAAATCTTTAGTTGTCCGCCATCTTGGATATTTGTAGATATGCATGATACGTCACAACTGGGGTCACGCAATTGTTAATGAGGTTAAAAATTAATCCAAGATGGCGGACAGTTATTAATAGACAATTCCCATGATAGACTAAATTTAACCTATTTGTATATATTCGTCAAAAATGTGGTATGTTTTCCAGTGCGTAATGCCAAAATATAAAAACTTCACAAACTTTGCAGGGCTATATTTTCTGTATTCTATACCATTTCGCCGCCAAACTTTGCATTTTTTTTTGTCAATTTAAAGAGTTGAAAAAATATCTCAAACCCAAGTTCCGAAAACCTTTCAGATTTACTCCAACTTATTACCCTTATATGCAAGACAGTTGACATTCTAAACCAACCTGGCTTTCCTTAGTTGGGGTAGGAAGCGAAGAAAAGTTTGTTATCCTCTTTTCTTTTAAATCAATAAGCACACCCATCTAAGAGCAAAAGAGTATACAAGTTATTGTGCTGAAACAAATATTAAACAATTATTGAATGAAGTCGAGCAGGATGTGAGGAATTCTTAAGGCAGAGATTTGTGTTATAATACAAATAAGACAAACAGAGGCCTTAATAATTCCTCATATCCTGCGAGAACCGAATTCAATAATTGCTTTATTATTTATTGAAAATATTTTCAACTCAGTTTAAACGCTTGCTTTGTAAGTAAGAAGACACAAGCTGCTAATAATGGAACAGCATGAAATTGTTCGGAAACTTTAATAAGCCAATCAATCAGACTACGAAAAAAATATTCTTAAAAAAATTGTCAGATTACAAGGTCAGTCAATATACGACGAAATGAGTCATAATGTCATATATTTGTTCTCAACATACGACGAAATGACTCGTAATGTCGTATACTTATTTTCAACCCCAAATTTGGGCAACTACCAAGCGGATATGACGATTTCACCTTTAGCTCTTAACCAATCAAAACTCTTAAAATATTTTCAATAAATCATAATATGTATTGTTCACCGACGATATCGTTGTCCTGCATGGAAAACACAAAACATTTAGAATCTCATAACACAATCTGTCCAATCTTTTTTGAATAGGAAAAATTTATAAAAAGCAAAAAGTACTGTTGCAGCGATTATTAGAGACCTTACGAACGGCCAACTTCAAGAAGTTCCTTTGTAAAAAAAGACAGAATTACTGGCAGAAAATGGTCATGTGATCCATATCCTCGGTATATGTAGATAGATAGATAGATAGATGGAAAATATCTCTCTGTGTATTTTCAGGATCTTGTAATATTATTGTCTACTTTTATTAAATCGATCGGTAAAGTTTTAGACATGTAAACACTAGAACCATACGCGGCCCAATTCAGTGTTTAGTTTCATATAGAGATCAGTGCGCAGTAATATATGAAGTGTGTTTATGTGCGCACTGATCTCTATATGAAACTACACACTGAATTGGGCCACCTATGCTAGAACCTTGTGCTTACCCCTTGCGTCGGAACACAGCCAGGAGAGACTCTTCCCCATAAGGCATTATACAAATCCATGAAATCACACCTCAAGCGTGTATCTAATGAACATTTGCTAGTAAAGATAAAGAAGGCTAAATTTACTTGCCTATTTCTGACAATGGCATAAAACTGCAACTACGCGATGTCCGTGTATCGTGCCACTATACGAGCAAAGAAGAGTCACTGCGCAACGCAACGCAGTACAATGAATGTAATGCAATGAATGCAATGCAACGAAGGGAAACGAAACGAGACAAACGAAACGCAATCGACTGCAATACAGCGCAATGGAATACAATACACTGCAATAGAACGCAGTGTAACACAATGCAATATGATATGATTAAAGTTCCGTAATTTGTCCGCCCTTGTAAAAACAGCGCATTTAAACCGCGCGAATTTTAAAATTAAAGTATGTATGTATGCACTGTTAATTTGAAGGTGTTAAAATAGCACCTTCGTGGGTGCTATATTAGCACCTACTAGTGGTGTTAAATAACGGGTGTTATTTTAGCACCCATTTGGGTGCTAATTTAGCACAACGAGGTTGTCAGTTAGTTTGAAGGTGCTAAATTACCACCCAAAAAATTTGACACCTTAGTAGGGTGCTAAAATAACATCCATTCTTCCCAATTGAAGTGCTAAAATGGCACCCTTTACAGTGTCAAATCGAGAGTGTCAAATTAGCACTACACGAAAATCAATCTATTCAAAATGGCGGACGAAATACTATTCTTAGCGCTTGATATACATGGCATATCGGTAATTTTAAATCTATTTGAGGGACAAATAACAACTGCCTCCTATAAAAATGTAACAGTTCTGCTATTTTAGGCTTGAAAACAATTAAAATGACTTTTCAAGTTTCAGCAGGTGTGTCGAGTGTCTATGCCTTTTTGGAAGCTGTTCTTCTGAACAACCAACAACAAGCGAAAAAAAGAGTTCCAGTGCAAAAACCTATTAAGAAATTAGAACTTGTATGCTAAATAGTAATCTAAATTTTAACGACGAAATAAATATTTTTAAATTTAGTCTTTGAAAGTATTTTTGTGTGGGGAACTGTTTAAAGTGTGCAAAGACAACAAATTATTTAGTACCTTGGCTATAAGCGGTAAACAATGGGTAATAATTGCTATTTTGATGGAGTGCTATTTTGACACCAAGATATAGTGCTATTTTGACACCAAGAGGAAGTGCTGTTTTGACACCAAAAAGGGTGCTATTTTAACGCCAAAGAAGGTGCTAGACTGACACCTCTGCTGGTGCTAATTTGACACCAGATGTGGTGGTGTCAAAATAGCACCCAAAAAGGTGTTATTCTGTACCTTTTTATTTGACACCATTTTTGGTGCTATTTTAACACCTTGAAATTAACAGTGTGTATGTAAGACTTTATTTAATGACGCTAGTTCCATCGGCAAATGCTGGTTCCCATGGAGGGCGCTTAAACATATAATTATTTACAAAATATAACTGATCTATATTATCTACCCAATGCCCATAATACATTAATCTGGTGTGACCCGTATGATATTCATAAACGTATCGACAGAACTTGCTAACTACTTAGCATTCGGTGGAAGACTATTCCACAGTTTTGCCCCACTATTAAAGCTTCTGCTAGGAAACTCCCTTTATGGTTTTGGGAGAGCTAGGTCGGATTAGCTATTCCTAAGATCACAATTAGTTTGTCTGATGTTTCCCTTTATTAATGATTCTTTTAGGTTAGGTCCCGTATAATCATTAAGAATTTTATATAACAAGAATTTTGGGTTTGTATAAGCTGAGGCTGGGTTTATCAAAAGCTGTATTTACATGTATAAACTGAGGTCAACATTGATTTAAGATACCTTGCACAGCTCCACAGTTTATTCACGAGAGACAAATTGTCCATGGGAGAATCCGACTTTCTCGTAAATGGAGGATTCTCTGTTAACATTCTCAGAACGCTATGCCTAAAAAGCAAAAAAATTTATAAAATCAAAAATCTTTAAATTCTAGAAAAAACATCTCTCACGATTTTGTCAGTCAATATCGTGCACAACTTTAAAGTGCATATGCATGACAAAAATTTATAATTCCCCTGTTGGAAAGATATTTTATTCTGATAAAGCACGAATTGCGAGCAAATTAAATGGCTTGGAAACGATCTACTTTACACCCATCTTGTCAGTTTGCGACAGAATTTTCAGTACAGATGTTGTATAAGCCGGGAAAATCGAGGATTCGTGAAAATACACGTGTGCTTCATCACACATAAAGACTCCTTCATGGCTATGATTTCATTTGTGTTTTGCTCATGAATTATCAATGAGTTTTTAAGCACAAGTTTATGAAAATACACAAGCAAAAATGCCACAGAATTGTTGTAAGTTATTAACTTGACCAGCTTTGTCAATTTCATCAAGTTGCAACAAGTCTGTTAAGATCAGCCTTGTTGCAACTTGCAACAGACTTGTCATCATGCAACAGGTTGTCGCAATCCATACGAACGCATCCTGATATCGGCAAAATTTCAACAGATTTGCTAAAACCTGTAACGCTTTTTGGCTGTGTACCTGATGTATGAGGAAGGATCCGCATCTACAATACCAAGCAGCAACTCCAGTAGTTCTTCATTACGTTCAGCTTCATTACAAACAATAGTGTCAAAAATACGACTTTATTTAGTGTCTTCTCAACAATATCTTTTGCAGTTTACATTTACATGCTTCTAGCTTGAAGCATATTTTAGGGTTTTTTTCATCGCAAACAATTGCGACGTCACTGTGCATAATTTGTGGTTGTTGTTGCATAAAGAAGTTGTTTTACAGTTTCAAAAAATCTTTTCTTCTAAAGAATTCACATTATAAGTGCATATTTTTTCTATATACCTCGTGTAATATCTACCAGACATTCAATAGCTGTTAAACGAACATCTTCGTAATGATCAGCCCTACAAAACGACGTATATCCACATAGGTTTAGGTAGAACGAATGTTTTATGTAAATATATTTTAAACACAATAGAAGTGCTTTGCAAAGGCGCACCTGATCTTTTAGATCTGATGAAGCACCCATTTCGTGGGTTCATTTACGACGAAGTTTTCAATATAAAGGGTTTTTGTCGCGGTGCACACGTATCGGCAAACATTTTGTTGCGTTTTCGACCATCCACATGTATCGAAATTCGAAACAAAAACGCAAGAGTCACTTACAAGGTCTAAGCCCAACAAAATGTTTGCGGATACAAGGAAATCTCAATACGTGTCGACAGGGCCTGGGTGTTTATCAAGACTCCTTCACGGCCATGATCTCCTTTGTGCCTCGTCATGAATTATTAATGCATTTTTTACATGATCTAAAGTTTAAATGATGCCATGAAAAATTAAAATACATGTTTTTCTACCTGGCAAAATACTTGAATACATCTGGATCTGAAGGAACATGACCATTTATCTGAAGAATTCGTAGACCTTTCAAACAACTAAAAGAAAATGTCAATTCAATTTTTCCAATTCCAGGAAATGAGTGTCACAGAATAAGGAAAACCAGAATGGTGACTCTCGTCGGAACCTTTGATGTTTTCAGTACACATGTGCGCCATCTATTTAATAGTATACTAAAGAGTATAAAGTAGGATTGGGGAATACCCCGAAATAAATAAAACTTAGAAATCTGGAGGGGAGGGAGTTCTCAACCAACCCACAAAGCCTTAAATATCCCTGCAAGCTGTTATTAGTGCGATCAAGAAAACAAAGAAAACAAAAGTCGTATACAAAGAAAAACAGAGAGCATTCTTGAAAATTCGGCTTGCTTCTTCGGGTAATCTACCAACCCTGACGTAAACAAATGCATGTATTGCACTGTAGTTGATCATGTAACACAGGAGAGGCCGAAATATTCCGAGCCATGTATAGCATGTTTAAAATAGCATACGTGACTTTTGCCTCGCAAACGTGTGCGTTTCTAAATTAGTTTATAATTTCACAGTTACATACCTTCTTGTTACAACATATTTATAGGAGGGAAGAAGTTTTTCCAGGTTCAAATATTTTGTGATTTCTGCCAAGATAACCTATGATAAAGTGCAACAGAATACGTGACTGATACTCAACTCTTTACTGATACATACTTGCTTGATAGGTGAGCAGTTTTATAGATAAAGCTTTTTTCATGTTATCTGTACGTGGTTTAATAAGGTAAGCAAACATCATTTAAAACACCGGAAAAATTATGGTTTGTATACTTTGCAATTTTACCTTGCATTCTTCTGAAAGTTTTAAAATTGGTTTGCCGTTGCTGAAAGAAAGACATTGAATTACACAAATACAATCACAGGGAAGAGTAAAAACATATCAATCAACGGTAAACCAAGTAAGATGTTTTTCATAGCATCATTTGCCACCGCTTTGTTGCCAACTTTAGCTGTTTCCACAGCTTTAGCCAGAGAAGCCTCTGACATGACTACAATCCAGACTTAGATCAAGCCTGGACAAGCCAAAATATAGGACGAACAGAGGCAGACTTTGGCGCGCTTTAAGAGGAACACTCTGTCTGTCACTCCCCTTCCTATTTTTTCGCTTGCCCGCCCGCCTTCCCTGAATTAAAGAAGCAGACTTGGTGAAAGTCTAAACGATAACAATGCATATAAATGTACTAACTTCTATGCAACAGTAAGAAACAGGTCAACAATGTTTTTCTTAGCTAAAACTCTCCATGCTCACCTGTTTGTAACAACGATAGGAACGGTTGCTGTAATGGTATTGACCAAACCATCCAGAATAGCACTCATATAATCACTGTCTGAATACTGGCAAGAAAATGATTCTACTTTTACATGTATACGCATGCAAAAATTATATTATTTTTAATCCTAAATGAAATATTTTCATGCACCATGACCATATTTTATTTTGAGACAATTTCTTAAATGCACATCAGAAATAAACGCAGATATATTTTATTACGACTATAAAGGAAAATTTGTCACAATTATAAATGAAACATTTCTTTCAATTGGCATAATACGTGGAATCATGGGAAAATTAATGATAAATATATACAATGGGCCACAATTGCATGATAAATTAAACTTATCAATTTATATTAACTTCCGCTTTGAATTTCTCGGCTTAGACAATGTTAATATCAAAAATTTCGTTACTGGTAAGATGGGTCACCTGATTTAGTCTGTTGTCATTGTATTTGAGTAAATCAAGAAGAAACTGCACCACTGCTTTTGGACATTGCGAGTGAACGTCTCTACAAAAGCCAATGGACGAAACTATAGCCTGAAATAACAGAAAGTATTTTTGGTATAATTAGTCCAACAGGATATCATTGTCTTGTCAGTACAATTTTATTAGATTGGTATTAAAACGTAGAAACAGAACTTCATATTATAGCAAATTTGCAACACCTCTCTGCACCTTTAATGCATGTTGTGAAATGTATTACTATAGCTAAGGCGGAGTTCGGGAAACATAAGTTGGCAAGATTTCATCGTAGGATACAATAACTAAAAATTCCTCAGGTACATTGAGTCATAAAAGAATACTACGAACTTGGGATTCAATTATTGAACTGAGTTAACAAATATTTGAATTAGAACCAAACTATTAAAAATACATCCCAAATTTCTGTTAACTCAACCATTACGATAGTTTTTGGGACGCAATTTTCGTAGGACATGAAATACTTTGTCGTCGCATAGGCAAGTTTGTGAAACGACAAGACCCATGCATGTGTGCTTCAACATTATAGTATGCGAAAAAATATAGCGAAATAAATGTTGAAAATATTGAAAACCGTTGGCAAAACTCGTGACATGACGAATCACTAACAGATTTCAGCTAGTTTCCTATCCAGCTCTTCAACTATTCATTTTTACACCAGGCAGTACATGCTGTTCAAGATTTTTCATGAACATAGCTACATACCTTCTGTACAAAATAATCGATAAAATTCGAGAAGTCGTTATATTTCACAATTGTTGAGCACGTTTGAGAACCAAATAGGTCTTGAAATATTGCAATCAGAGACAAATGAATGTTCCACGCTTCTCCAACCTCATTTTGAAGCTATAGAATTATACAATAACACAAGGTTAAGGTGCCTATAGTACGAAACTTTGTCCAGTATTTGTGACGCAAAGATTACTTTAAATCACAATATAACTTTTTGGTAGAAGTTTAATTTGTAACTGTGTTCTTTGTCGAGATATATTAGGAACCTTACCTTCGCCAGCCTTTCGATGGCATTTCGACGAACTTTGTAAAAGCATTCCTTCTGCTTTGCAATGTCTATGAATGTCGTCATCGTTTGACGAGTTGGGAAATTCATCAAGTTCTCTATCGCCTGAACACAAGCGAAAAAGGAAAATATCACAAAATGCACTGCCCGAATTTATTCCCTAGCCATGGATACGTTCTCGATCGTTTTTCCACCCCGCCTCGACTTCAAGCTACTGTGCAAGCACTTAAGTAAAGTCGGAAATTGTCCATGAACTGGAACGATTACCAGCTTGACCAATGGGCGATTTACAAGACGAAGTGAGCCGCGCACCTCCATTATTTCAAGGCCTCGCGATAGCAATGCAAAAAATATTATTTTTTTCTCTTAAGATAATTTGATGGCGCTTCATGATTTTTCCCATGAAAATGAAATGTAATTTATATAACGATTTTATATTTTATAAATAACAAACAGTTTACTGTGGTGAAAATACAGAACGAGCTCTCATTATTATACAATAAGAGGATAACAAATATATTTTATAGTATACTATTACCATGCTGTCATTTGATTGGCTATATATCAATCGCCATTTATTCCTCGATAGATAAGGTAGCGAGTAGCAAAACAATAATTTCCTATTGTATTTTTTCAATTCAAAGACAATTTGTATGATTTTTTAACAAAATGGTCTGAAAATCATATTGTTATCTCAGATTCCACTAAAACAATCAGAGAACTCACTCTCGATTTCCATCTGGTGATAGTCGATTTGTGCTTCGCCCCTACCAGCTATCACTGCATAGAAACTTGGAGCTCGTAAACCAATTGCTATATAACTCACTCACAGTATTACTTGTGCATGTGTAAGCGTTTAATCATTACAAAGGTGCGCCACAAGTAATGTAAGTCTATATACCTCGGCCTGAGCAATCACATCTCTCTCATGTCTTAGTTGAAAATGCCACATAAAGTCAGATTGTTTAAACGATACTTGGCGTATAAGATTCACTTCTGGATCAATTCGAATCCAGAGAACAGGGGAATCAGAGCTAAAACAAACAGAGCCATTTGTTGATTCATTGGTTATAACAGCTGAAATATTATTAAAATGAGTAATTCATGTATAAAATATATCACATAAAACACTGCTGCTCGTATTTCAAGTAGTACTTAAAGAGCTTTTTCTTAAGCTAGTTGCATAAAAAGATAGTTATAAAGAATTGAATATTGAACAACACAACTGGTATTTAAAACGTCGTTCATAGTTTTATACAACCGGCTACAGTCTGGAAAGAACTTGCGATACCAACTTAAATTTTTTAACATGCACGGACGTTTGCAGGAGAGTAATGACTTGAACATCCATTCTTTTAAACTAAACCTCTAGACAATTCCCTATTGTTGGACAGAGTTGCAAAAAACCACGGGCATGCGGGTGTTGAATGGTTTGAAAATGGGCGGTATGAGGAAGGTTTCATGTCAACACACATAATGTACTGCAGTTATACTAACATAACAAAAGTATTTCAAAGACGGTCTATTCCAGAAATCATGCCTCCTTTCCGATGAAATTAGTGATCAAGCTTCATTCCCATTTTCATTTGGAAAGCCCAACTTTACAACATTTTGATGAAGGTTTGCAGACTTTCAAATTTCACCAGGTAGAATATTTTTGCAACTCTGTTGCAGGAAAAGAATGCTTTGGTAGGCGCGTACGAATTGTTTTTGCAACCTTAACCCATTAGCACAAGATCTTTCACTACCTACACGATGCAGCATAATTTCCACATCTTAAGCAAAGCTCCTAACTTTTCAAGAAAGCCTTCGCTCGGAACGTCGAATTTCTGTTTGGAAGAGGTGGTGGAAGATGTATGATTTTGTGTGGTTTTAAAAGACTGCACTATCGACACTTGCAACGTTAGTTCAACAATCTACTACTCACTCCATTGTATCAAGGTCTATGTCAACTTCTTCTCCAGTCATCAAAGGAATTTTCTTCCGTTTGTTTCTAAAATATGTAAACATCAGAAACCAAACTGGCATAAACTAATTTAGGTCATGTGTCTAACGTGACTAACTCATTCGTTATTGAAGAAAAATGGTTATCAAAAATTGTTCGTTGCCATTTTAACGATAAAATGACATTTGTGACACGACCTGATACGCTTTACTTTGGAGCTCTGTAACATCACTCTAAATTCCAGGACTTTGTATTCACATATTTTAAACAAAAACAGAAATATTTATAGGAATATTGAATTTTAAAACCTTCTTTTGAGTGTAAAAAGCTGAAAACCAACTCTGAATTTTTGCCTTCGTTTCGAGTGCCGAGAAATATCGTTATTGGTGTTTTCAATCAATCGAATCAAACGAAATCAACCAAATTGTGATTTCCAGCCCCTCCCTCCCCCCATCCCAAAAAGAAGTTTTAAATTCCATAGTTCCATAAGCATTGCTGTTGTTGTTTAAAATATGAAAATACAAAGTCCTCAAATATATTTGAAGTGAAGTTACAGGCGTCCAAAGTAAAGCCTGGTTCGTAAGAATAGGGATTTTCTGAAGTATAGGACAAACATTAGATTGCTTTTGCAATGGTATAGAATTCACTCAATCACATCAGCCAGAAGAAGCCATCCCTGATTCTTACGACAAATGTGAACCAGGCTTAAAGCAGATCAGGCATGCTTCCAGTTCATTCCCAGTGGCGGATCCAGGGTAAGTCAAAATAAATTATAGCAGCTCAATTTTAAATTCAAAATAACTTTATAACAATGTCATAGGTTATGAATTTCAAAAGAATAAAATCTAACCAATGAAGTTGCTCTGAAGGTATTTTAAAATGTAAATATATTCTAGAATGAGCTGTGGTAATTTATTTTGTATACACTAGATCCGCCACTGTTCATCCCTTTAGTAGTCTAAGCGCAAACCTTCTACTCTTGGAGTGACATTGCAACTCGTGATGACTAGCACTGTCTTCAATCTGCACAGTATGCTTAAAAGAGCCATCAAGTTCTTGAATACAAACTGTAAGCGGACCCTAAAAAATTAACAAAACTCCAGACTGTTTCTTGGTTCCAAAGTTTCTACGCAGGGCAACGCATCTGGTTGGCTATGTTTACATGTACGTATATGCATGCTGTCTTACCACGTATTTGAATGTTCCTTTTTTTAAGTCTTGAGTCAAATCCAATTCTACAATATTACGTTTGCGATTAAATACGAAGTTCCCGGAAAATGATACCACTCCAGATCTGTATCTGTTACCAATGTTAAGTACTAAAAACCACTTTAAAATCTCGCCTCCAATTCACACACAATATACAGAATTGAGCACCCTCGTAGTTAAGTCAGATGTTTATAAAATAATACCATGATCAACTCGGTTTCTATTGTTCTCAGAGTGATATTTAATCGCTAAATTACTCAGAAGAGCGAATTTTTTCTAATTTTCCCCCAAAACGGGGAAAATTAGAAATTTTTCCTAATTTGTATGCATGACTGGAATCCAAACAAATCAACACTTTACGCAACAAAATAATCAGATATTTATGTATTTTCAACACAATATATTATTGCACGCAACAGCACACATTATTGATGAATTTATTCCCAAGCCATTTCTCACAATTCAAATTATACTGTATACCCTCGTTAATCATGGTATTACAAACTAATACCATGATATGCCGGAAAATTAGTGATTAAATGTCCCTCACCCTCGGGAGGTTTGTGGATTCCACAAACCTCCCTCGGCTTTCGGGGACATTTAATCACTAATTTCCCTCATATCGTGGTATTACTTATAAGAAATCAAATCAATGAGTCAAAATCAAAATAGACTTTACGTACCAAAGCATCGGACTGCAAGGGATCAAAGAACATTAAATAAAAATTTTCAACTGCTTAAGTCTCTACTGCAAATTTCGATACCAAAACTATATGAACACAATTATGCTACAACAGAATATAAAAAGTAGAATATGGTATAATGATGTCTGGGATACATCCACTGTTCCACAAACACATTCAGGTCTTTCCCAGACACAATGGAGATTGAGCGGAGAAACTAAAATAAAATAAAAAAACATTAAGTCGTAAAACATGTCAAAAGTACACCGAATTTTATAATTCAACAGGAACTACCTTGCATCCACATGCAAGAACAATTCAAGAAACATGTATAAAAATTCGACTAGCTTACCCCCGTAGTTGATAACAGCATATTTCGCCATGAATTGAGATCTTTTGATTTTACAGCAGTTTTTGCGAGTGAGAGAAGTTTATTATAAACCTATAAAAGACACATATATATGGGTACATTTAGGTACATATTGGTGAACAGTGTTAAGTAGTAACAGCACCCAAGCAAGCTAAATGGCTCAGCTCCGGCTAACGATCGATAAGGGCGGCATACTACTCAAATAAATATTCTATTAAATTAAGCATATTTTTCTAAACGTATGTAAAAATCTCAAGCAACATTTTTACATTTACTAAAGTAAAATTTAGACAATACTTTTATGTATAAGGAAAACATTTATTCAATACTCTTGACTTCTACTTAAGTAAATATTTACGTGTTACTGTTTACTTCTACGTAAGTAATTTGAGTGTTTTACAGAACGCTGTTGGTGAAAAAATTACTGGCAATTTCACGAGATATTCTTTGTTTACAAATCGCATTGTAAATGACATCTATGACTTATGCCGTGTTCAAATAAAATAATTTCCTAACTTCCATACTTTCTAAAAAAACATATCGAAATGACGATTAACAAAGGATATAACTTTATAAAGAAAACAATTATCATCTACCTGAAGTAAGGGTTCTTGTCCGATCCTCATTTCAATCAACCTCATCACCAGATGTGCTTTACGACACATCGTCTCTAATTGCTTACACGATGTTAAATGTGGATGCATATGAAGAAAGCTGGGTTGGTGACATGTAGTGCTTAAGTTATCAGAGTCAGTATCTGAGCTGCCCTCTTCTTTTATCAATGTTGACTTGTTGTGGAGAGGTAACAAACCTGGCCCGCCAATCTCGTATTCACAAACCTTTTTCATTTCCTGGAAATAGAAAAAGTTCGTTTATTCCAATCAGCAAAATGAAATAACGGTATATTCCAGGCCAATTTACAGGACATTACGAGAGATGCGAAACATTTTCCCACTTAGTTTCACAAAATTTAGATAATTAGTTGATTAGTTATTTCCTTACTCTCGGATGAGATTGACTATAATTAGCGAGTGAATTGAGTAAGTGGATGAGATTAACTATAACTAGCTAAAATCAAGGTAATTTCCTTCAAAAAGATCAATATATTGCTATGAAACGGCTCTGAAAATGTCAAAGCTACAAAAATGATTTCTTTAAAATTTGTACATAATGAATGAATACAAAAGTTCTCTCACTAAATGATCTATTATATCGAGCTTTCGGCTGCCACACCGTCAACAAAACAAGAGAAACATCTATTAGTAAGAGAAGTTTGTATTCATTCAAAATTAATTTATTAAGTTTACAAGACACAATTCATCAAAGTCAAACGGCCTGTCTGAATTATTTGTATAGTAAATCAGACGATAACATGGTATTATCACAAATTGACATGAACTCATGCGAACAATACAATTAAATGATGAGTTTTGTTTAGCTTCATAAGGATCAAACCCTAACTTTTTTTAAATTTTTTTACATAATTTTTGTAGCACCTCTCGTATCCAATCTCTGTATTCATTGTTCCCAAATGTTTTTTTCATATAAAGGCCATATAAATACGTTGTTATACCAGCCTGAAGCCAAGAATCAGACCTATAGAAAACAATTCATCACCTTACTAAAAAAGATTCAAGACAAAAACGTTCAGTTCGTCTTGTGCGAAAAAAAGCTTCACGAAGTACTGTATGTGGAAAACTAGTCTATCCTAGGGGACGGTTTTATGAGCGCTGGATAGCGCTTTCCATCAGATATAGTAATCTTTTTCAACGGTCGCAAAAAGACATAAATTTAAAGAGCATTGACATCAAAGATGTTAAAGGCGCAAGAAAAAAGGTGACATCAAAGATGTTAAAGGCGCAAGAAAAAATGTGACATCAATTTGAAAACCCTCAACTTTCATGCGAGTTTTATCAGGTACCGAACAGTCAATTCTAAACAATTTTAAACCTTTCCAAATGTTGTTTAGCAACGTTACCATTTATTTACTAGAAATAAACACATACCATGTATGAAGAGATAAATAGCATCCAAAAAACTGGCGAGCTAAAGCAAGAGCCAGAGACTTTCTCGTGTGGAAGGTTTGCTCAATCATGCGACTTGAATGAAGCAAGTTTGTACTGTTAAATAAACGAAAGAATGTTTTGTATCAGTGTTGTGTTTTATCAGAGTGGTCACAGGTACACGGAAGAGCCTTTTAAGAACAATTAAAATTTAAGAAATATCTATTAGAGAATTTTAGATTCAGAAAGTAGAAAGGTTAGGATACTCTGTTCCGAAAAAGGTACAAGTATGTAGCATTACAGCAATTGGCGTCCAATCACTATGGGGAAAAATTACGTTCGTAATGTGACGTTCACCGTTCAAAACGCGACGTTTGCCGTTTGAAACGCAACGTTTGCCGTTATTGCTACTGTCTAAAATGACAAAAACTAAGTCCGTTTCAGGTGTAAAAAACGATAATTTACAAGTTTCATCGCTTTTGTATCATTTGAAATCTTATATAAGCTTCAACACTCCACGAAATTGGCACACTTTATAATAAAAATTGACAAAACGTGCATCAAAACATGACATAACATGACAGTTGCAGTTATATTTTCATTATATGATATTTTCATCTAAATGGCTTCCGTTTCAAACGGCCAAACCTCACGTTACAAACATAAATAAACCCGCGAAAATGTTTGCGCTCAGTGATTGGACGCAAATTGCTGTATTTTAATTACGAAATCGGCATTACAGCCACAATATTTCGAGTCATTGCTTCGTGGACGGTTACATTTCGAGATTCTGCTACTTCGTGTAATGTTTAAAACAGTTACCTGCATATAGCGAGAGTGGCATACGAGGACGTCTCGTCAAATGAATAATCCACAAAAACTTGTTTATAATTTGGATAAGGAAAATGGCAACTCATCGACTCCTCGTAAAATTCAAACACCTTTAAAATAAAAACATAAAAACTAATGGCTGACGCATGAAAAATTGAATATCCAGTTTTAAAGAATAATGTCATTTAAAATAACTAACAAAGTCTTTTACGGCTTTTTCATATCTTTCTTGATTCTTGAGACCATTGGACTCAAAAACGTGAGCTGTCTCTCATCTTGATATTTGATAAAATTTGAGCTCATTACATGACGTCACGCCAAGTAAGTAGCAAATAATAGTTGGCAAAAATGCTTTTATTCACTGCGTGATATCAAATATCAAGTACAAACGAGCATGTAGAAACAAAGTTTTGATTCGTTCTGATTCTGATCACTGCATGCTGGCCAATAACTAAATGTCACGTGATACCACTTGTGACGTAAGATGCATGCCTTGAAAATTAAGGATGGTAGACATCCCTTGCGTTCAAGACGAAATATCTTTAAAAGAGCCACTCAGTTATTAGAAAACCATACTCCGAAAAACAACATCTTGTAAACTCAAGATTCGAGCTTTTAGAACAAGACAACAATCTTGCGGTGATATTTCGACTCTATTTCAAAGTTATTGTCAAACCAGAATAAGCTATTTACAAACTTGCTATCATATTATATACAAAGAAACAGGTAGAGATGACGTATTAGAAATATTACACTATTGACATATGATGATTAGGAAAAGACCACATATGTCAATAGTGTAATATTTCTAGTACGTCATCTCTTCCTGTTTCTTTGTATATAATATGATAGCAAGTCTGTAAACAGCTTATTCTGGTTTGACAATGACTTTGAAATAGAGTCGAAATATCACCGCAAAATTGTTGTCTTGTTTTAAAAGCTCGAATCTTGAGTTTACAAGATGTTGTTTTTCGGAGCATGTTTTTTTCTTATATTTCATTAAATTGTCTGCTGGTAATGGTTTTTTTACTCAGTTATTTCAAATGCTCTTTCAAACGGGCAAAGAATATTTTTGTTGCCATTATACCCTAACGTACATCAACATATGACCTAACGTAGCCTGGGCACATATTTCACTACAAAACTATACATACATTATAAAAATCTACCGAGAAAAATCAATCACGAAATCGTATCACGCTATTTATGAACAGCTTACTTCATTTAGAGAACCAGTAGTCTGCTTTAGCAACGGAAGCAAGCCAGGTAAACAGAAGTGCACCACTTCTGGCATCACAGGATCAATATACATTTCAAAATGCCTAAAAACCCGAACCAAAAGCCACTATACCAACAAACATTATATTATACATTAAGTATTTACATGCATCACAAATACATGCATGTATATCTTGTAGCTAAACAGCAAGAAAAATATTGCCTCAAATTAATGGCTAGAGTCAAAACTCAAAAGCGCTGTGCAAAAAAGCACTGCCACATAATACTAAGATATCTTAAGTTGCCTTTTATTGACAAAAATTAGAATTTAAAACATAAAATACGAAAATAGTATGGATTTGCCGAATTGAATTGTATGCAGGAGCCCACTTGACGATCAGCGGGGACCGACGCTTCGATTTTTTGGGACCTGGAATAGTTAGTTTGTTTTTTGAAAAACTATATATTTGTACAAGGGCCTGGATTTTGTTATGCTACTGAAATGGTATGAGTTTTGCCACAAATTGTCCATAGTACAGAAATATAGAATTATCATGCAGGATCAAAATCAATTTTAATTAAAGGTCCATATAATTCAATTTATTCCTTTTTCCAACTCGTTTTTGCTTCGCCGAAGAATGAGCAAGAATGGATCCACACAGATAATAACATACCCGACTGCCAGGGCGATATTTGGTGCTGCTGTGGGCACATCCAAAACATATGAAAATGTTTTAAATTTCTCATCAGCGGTGTATACCTCATAACAAAAATAACAACGAAAAAATGTGCTTTCATTTGCATACAACTAAATATGTTTAAGTGTCTACGCAACGAAATTTTGTCCAGCATGTTCTTGATTGCACTGCAAAGATCACTTTAAATCAGAATATAACTTCTTTAGCAGAATTTTTGTAATACTGTTTCGTGTCGGGAAATACAACTTTATTCGATATGCAAATAACAGAAAGTGTGACATCATACTGCATACATTATATGTAGCATATGCCAATAACTGAAACTGTATTTATTTGCGCGAGAGCAGTGATTAATCACTATAGGACTCCTCATTTATATGCAATAGTTTGACAGTTTTTAAAAAACGAAGCTTTAGCGAAAATCATTTTAGGCAAAGTGATGTCATACGTACGTTGTTTTATTTGCATATCAAACAAAGTTGAACATCTCGAAAAAGAACAAAGCTGCAAAATTTCACGAAGAATTGTGATTTTAAGCAACCTTTGCAATGCCATCAAGAAAGTACTGGGCAAAATTTCGTGCATGCCAAAATCATTAATCGGTGGATAGCCCAATTTCAATTGTTCAAAAGTTGGTTAGCTTAAACCTGGGTAATTAGGCAGGTAATGTTTAAAGTGATTTCAGAGCAGCTTGTAAGTTTTACAATATTTTACACAAATCTTGTTTGAATCAATAATAGGTTTAGTACCTGAAGTTTTGATATAAACATATGTGTAGAAATGCAGATACTAAACCCAGCTTTGAACAACTGGCCCCTGGTGTGGGCCAAAATTGGACGAGGCGATGGGTCACGTAAAATTTAGTTGTTCAAAAAATAACTCAAGAGACAACAGCCGCATCAAGATTTCAAGCGATTTCGACTCAAGAAAAGATTGTATTTTCTAGCAGTACCTGCTCAACCAGCTCACCGCACGATACTGCAAGCAAATCTTTGTTCACCGTCACATCAATTTTCCACGTACAAACTTCAGAAAACGAGTCAACACAAGGAAACCATAACCTTAATGAATGCAAAAACACACTTGCTTGTTTGCATGTTTGTTTTACAGCCAATTAAAAAAACTCTGTCCTTTGCACACCTTACACTCTAAACCTCAAACCATAAACCCTAAGCGTGCAAAGTGTAATGGGAGAGTTCAGATTCGTGCATGGTTGAATATTGTGCACAGTTATTTTTGAAGATTCTTCTACGATGTCTCTAAGAAATCACCGCCATACATTATTTTTAAACTGAATAAATGGTGCTCCCATTATGTTTAAGATTTAGATTCCAAGGTCTGCAGAGGACGACGTTTTTTGAATTAGATACACTGGCAATATGATAAACGACCATTTCCAAAATCATATTACCAACATGCTCGTACCGCTTAGCATATTACTCCTGTGTAAGTGAAACTCGCTTAAAAATGACCTCAGTTGACTAAGCTGAATGGTAGGACTAGATGTACTAACAGGCTGTATATGAATGGTTTATCTTACAAAAATGTCAGACAATAAACTTATAAACTTCTCTGAAAAATGAACGACGATCAAACAATGATGACCTCTGTTTCAAAGGCTAATCGCAAAACCCTTTCATTTTAGATTTACCCTTGTGAAACTTAGTAGTAATTTATGAAAGCACCAAAAAAATGATGAGCGTGAAGGGTTCTTTATATGTGATACCACTAGATTACTCTAATTGATTTACATAAACTTTAACTTTGATTTTCTTGTCTTACATAAGATGTATTTTCAAAACTACTTCGCCAATAGATCTATATATTTGGAGAGTTCCCAACATTCACGTCCGTGTTGTATTAGATAGTGCATACAACTGATGCGCTCAGCTGAAGTTTGCGCGTCCGATGCAACACGGTCACTCGTGTTGTATATAGTACATATACTTTATGCACTAATAGACACCACCAAAAACCTATCCCGCAAGATTTTTCACCCTCATTACCATTCCTACCATTTACTTCATTTGTTTGACAACTATGACAGTCGAAACAAGCTTTAACAGACAGTTATTGGTAGACAACCAGGCCAGCTTTGACATACCTCGACGTATTTCCATGATTGTATGTGAACATATGAGCGGATTTCTATAGAAAAATGCGATGGTGCATATGCAGTGTCTATTAAAATATGAACGACGACAACCATGGCTCGAGATAGAAAAAAAATATGACCTGGTCAAATAAAATTAAGACTGCAACTTTTATTTCATCAACTGTCAGAAATGGCTAGGCCTTGAAAAGGCCAGATCTTGTAGAAATGTTTTAATGATACACATTTTCATTATATGGCTTTGACGAATCCTGCATTGAAAACTTTATGTGTAAAAAATAATGTTTTGTCACGTTCAACTTTTTTGTATGCAAAATGCCACACTAACTGTGAAAATGACTGCCAGCCATATAATAAACAGTTTATTGACCTCGCTTGTTCGGTCTGTACCGTGAAATATCGGCCTTCGGTTTCTTGTACTAAAAAACCTCAGTCCAATATTTCATGGCACAGACCTCACGCTCGGTCAATAATCCTTTATTATTGCCCCACTAAACTAGCAAATTTGGGTAAACCAAAGATCTTATTTTAAGCTAACGTACTAGATTTCATTTTCCAGAATTGCGCAGTCATGTAAGCATGACCTGCTGTTGACCAATGGAAACAAACCATTTCGAGCCCGGCAGCGACAACAGTATTGTGCCCCCCCCCCCCTCCACACGCCTGCTTCAAGACAGCCAAAAAGAAAGACCTATAGAGTATAAAAACTATAGAATAGAATAGTGCACCTGTTCGTCATCTCCATTACTGGTGGGTATGACAAACTGAATTCCTCCTTTGGGATGCTCCAAAGAGAACTCGATGCTCAAGCGAAATGTTTTCCTTTCCGAAACAAATTTCTGAGATTCCTTCGGTAACTTGATGGTTAATTCACCTCCACTGTTTTCTGGTTCCACTGACGACACAGCATTTTGAAGGGAAGCGGCAAAATGCTCCAAGCTTCTCCTGCATGATTTAAATAAAAAACTTTTAAGTATCGGATACTCAAAGTACCAGATTGAAACGTAGTGCTCTGTGGTCGGTTGTTCGAAAGGTGGGCACAGGATAGTGATTTTTAACTGCCACAGAAAGGCATAAAAAATAATGATGCCATGAAAATTCAACTCGCAAGAAATAAAAAGTGACTTAAACTTGAAAGTATTGAACTTTAATGTTGGCTTTAAGGATTTGCTGGACATGCTTAAAACATTTAAAAAAACTACTATCAATCGACCCCTGATATCTTTTTTGATCTCAATTTTTGCAGAAAATTTCACAGAAATTAAAATTCACAGAATCCGTCTCTGCCATTCATTAACTTTTTTGATGAACCGAAAGGGAAATGTCTATAAACAACTATGTTTGCCTAATTGGAAAGAATGTCCAGGTTCTGGTCATTATAATGTTTTTGTTGGTGTTATGTACTCAGGTGAGTAATTTTGGACAAACATTTGCTTGATCAGCACCCTTCAACTCACTTTTTACTTTGGCTGCACAGATTTTCCTCGACATCATCAAGTTGAAAGCCAGCATCAAACCAAACACTGTTTTCCTTATTATCTTGAACACAAACTCGAAATATACTTAAGAAATGTTAAGAAGTAATACAGAGATTCAAGATACTTACTAGCTGAACTCATGTACACTTCGAGCTGCCATAACATGTACTAGTCAATCTCCTTGCTGGAAAATATGGATCAGAAATAATATTGCATGCAAATATTATTTCTGATCCATATTACTCAACATGCATTATTTCTCATCCATTATTACTCAACATAAAACACATGTCGACCGTGAGTTCGGACTGGGCCTCTGGATTTTGCCTAAATCAATCTGCAATTTAGAATACACCTATAATTTTATCTACATTTTCTTCAAATAATAATTCACCTCCCTAATCAATTAAAGGAAATGTGGGTCAAATTATAGCGATATTCTAATTCAATCGCAGTGATCTGCAACACATAGGCATCACAAGCCTGCGCGCCTATTTTTTCTTGGAAAATATTTGCGTTTTAGCAAGTGGTTTCTTTCACTTCCAAGCATGAATTATTGATACTGTTTGGTGAATTTTAATTATTGATACTGTTTTGGTGAATTCTAACTATTGATACCCTTTTGGTGAGTTCTAATGTATGCTATTCGAATCGATGCAGAGATTAAAAAAGGATATGAAGTTGCTTGCAGTTCAGCTTCAGTTTATTTAAATTGCTTTGAAGTGGAAGAATGCAGAGTTCGACAACACCCTAGGAATAAACAAAGTAAAATATTGATAGGCAGGTTAAAGACAAGAAAACCTTACCATAATGACATGAAGGACAAAGTACGTAATTATACCATTTATATTCTAAATCGTCTTCTTACAAGAAAACAACATTATAGTCTATCTTATATATAGGATGCCTCATTACACTAACTGTGGATAACAAGCATGAAAAATAAAAAATTTAAATGAAATATCTCGTCAACACTGTGATGGAGCGCAAAAATATAATTAAAGAACCCGTATTATATGAGCATATTTGTATCAAAGGTGTTTAGCTTAAACGGTGGTTATTTCAAATTTCAGAAACATATTTACAGCTTGTATGTACCTGAATTTATAAGTTTTATGGAACAAATATTTAGTTTTATGTATAATTGTTCTTCTCAGGTAAAAAGGATTAAGCTGGTTTCTTTATGTAATGTACAAATTTATTTTATATTCTCGACTTATCCAACATTTAAGCTAAACATATCATATAAACCGTGGTCACCTACTGGTTTAGTCAGTAAAAAATTAATGGTAAAACTTACAAAGAGACATTGTCTCTTGAAATCGATGGACGTGATGCACAAATACTGGTCAACTGTAAAAAACAAAGACAAGAAAAATGATTACTCTTTGCAACAAGAATTTGCATTGCCGGAGTATCTACGCTGCAGACTTCATTCACTAACCCAGTACTTGACGCATTGCCACAATTATATTGAAACTTAGTTGAATATAGGTTGGTACAATATTTATGATCAATAGAGTGACAAAGTCAAGTTATGTCACATATTCAGAGGCCCAGTTTTACCATAGACTGATTTTCATATATTCAACTGGGTGGTGGCACAAATTTTAGGAGGAAGGGGTGGGCCGTTGTTTTATTTTCTGCTCTCTAGACTCTTTCCCTGCCCCACCTATAGAATGTATGCAAAGTCAAGCTTAATTAGGAGGACTATTCTTTTTTCTTTAGAAAATCTCGACGCCATCTACATCAAACAACTGTTCATTTGTTCCCAGCTCTTTCTCTTATCCCTATGCTCAGAATGGACAACCATAATCTACTGATTATAATTAGGGAGTTCTAATTTTACCACCCAATTTGGCAGGCGAAACTGCAGCTATTCAGGGGGAGAGCCCATTCTTCAATTCCCTTCAAAAGCCAAGTGCTTAATTTTCATTAGAACTATCAGTTTAGTTTCTCATTCAAAACTCCCAGTACCACTTGCAGGCTTTCACTAATGTTAACTTCAGCCCAGCTATCATATACTGAATTGAAATATATTATGCAAAGTTTTTTTTAATAAACAGTGTAACCCAGCTGAACAAATGCTTAAAAATCTCACGGCGGGTGCACAAAATTTATCTAGGGGCGGCCTACGGGGCGGCCAAAGGGTGGTAATTGCCCAAAATTATAAACAAATGGCGATTCTTGCAGCAAATCAGGGCAGTCAAGGCTATTCAAAATTATTACATAATGCACCTTAGGGGCGCCAAAAATTGTGATGAAATAAATCTTGAGTGCGCCAAAGCCATACTCTGCAGTCCAGGGTGCATTCTGTGAAAAGTTCACGCCGAAGATTCGTGATTGTACGCCGACTTTTATTATAAATTATATTATGATTTTTGAAACTTCACGCCGGAAATCTCCAAACTTTTGTGCATGGAGTGCACCATGGTCTGCAGTCTGGGTGATCGACTAATCGTGAGAGCACAGATCTATATTGGGAGACTTTGGCTAAGTCAGGAGACTTGGCAGGTCTGCAAGCTTAGCCCAAAAACCGGAGCTAAGGCTAAGGTTGCTAAAGCTAAGGTTGTTGTAGTTAATAATATAAGACTATACTACAGTACATTAGTACAATTATAGTACAATCAGTGGCACATTAACACAGTTGAAACACATAAATAGATTTAGAACATTCAAAGATACTTATAATTTAAAATTTCTTGGGCTTTTCTTGGAACTTTCGGCTTTTTTCATATTTTTCAGAAGAGCATAACATGAAGGTTTTGTTCCTGAATTTGTACATTGAAGTTTATCCACTCAAATCATCAGCCATCTTGGAATTTCCACTATACGTCATGTTAGCACCAACAAGCAGTGTTGCCAGATAAAATCTCAAAATATTCATGTATGCTTACGCCAAAAGTTCACAAAAAGTTCATGTCCCTAAATTTTAAGATCGGAACTCGTCGGAATTTATCGGAGATCGTCTGAAAATGTCGGAACTTATCAATATGTCCGAAAATCCTTCCCAGACTATGTTTAAAGAAGTCTTTCTTAAAATTGTATTTAAAAAACAGGAGTGTCATTAGACTATATTTTTATGCGAGCAAATCCATTATCATCGCAACTATTGCTTTCCGTATAATCCGACATTTTGATTTTGTAAAAACACAGCGAACAGCACTAAAAAGGCGGGAAATTTAATTTAACATAAATTATACAAATTGTGTTGTATACTTTTATTATTGCACCTATTGTTTCTTACAGCCACTGCAAGCCTGCAAGACATATTTCTAAACCATATTACGGGTTTTTTAGTTGAATCATTGAACATTTTCATCTTGAAAAAATGAAAATATTAAAGTTCATGGAATTGTTCATGATATTTTAAAAAGTCCACAAAAAGTTCACAAATTTTCAATGTTCAAAAAAAGTTCATGTAGAGAGTAAAAAGTTCACAAATCTGTGAACTTTGTTCACGATCTGGCAACACTGCCAACAAGGGGCTTCAGTTTATCAATAAGAAAATTTTGTTGAAGATGTGACCTAATGGTTGGACTTGTAACAATCTAATGTTTTCAAAAACATTGTTTTTATAAACATGAGTATGGCAATTTCCCTAAGACGCTTCATTTTAAACTCCTCGACGCAAAAATTTATACCCAAACTGCCCTAACCCAAACATAACTCGAGTCCTTATCCTTGGCGCACTATATTTAAATATAATAACTTGTCTTCAACTGAATGGAAAAGGATTGGAATGTAACTAGAACTTCACACTGCGAGGTTTTCTCACCACCCTCCCCGGCAACTTAGAGCTAAGCAGAACTGCGAGGGATGGAGCTGAGCCTGATTAGCGAGCACAGTTAAATTGGTAGACCATTTCCGCGCCAATGAGTTTTGAAGCCACGACATCTGACGCACAACGCACTTGCTCTTACCATATATTGCGCTACTGAACCGAAACGCTGCGAAACAACTCTGAAAAAGACAGAAGGATCAATTAACTCCCTTTCTTTTTCGAATTTTTTTCTTAAATGTTTCGTCGGATGGCTGCATATCAGACATTTTCGGCGTGTTGCCAAAGCTCATCGATTCAGTAGCACAATGGTAGCAAATGATTTTCATGTGTGAAATCGTAGGTTCAATCCTACACTTGTGAGATTGAATAATGCAAACGCTCTTGCACTGTAACTGTGTTCCTTAATCAGCCGTGCCTATCTTTCGCGCTTCAACTTAGATCTAAGTTGCAGGCGAAAATGATGAAGGTACACCGAAGTGTGAAATCTCAGTTACAGTGTTTTGCGTATCTTTTCATTCAGCTAAATACGAAAATTTTAGGGAATAGTTTTTTGCCGGAAATTAGACATAATAGTTGTACTTGTCACCATCTCATGTTTTCAATGATATTGTTTTTACAAATGGCAATGGTTTCAAGAGACTACATTATGACTTCTCTAGATATTTGCAAAAATTTATGCCTGAACCCAACTGTAACTGGTGTCCTCATCCCAGTGCTACCACTAACGAGCTATAGCTATCACTCTGCTAAAAGTATGGTTGTTTTTCACAAATTGTAAACAAATTCCTCACGTGTTGTATGTCTTGTAGTAAGAGAAACAAATAGTTGGAAAGGTTTGCAAGAGAATTTATAAAAGATAATCCTCGTCATCCACACTTGCCAATTAGGGAGAACTCGGACAAGCGGATTCTTAAAAAACAAGACACAGTTGCTCAACCTGATCAAAGAACACAATTACTGTGCAAGAGCGTTAGTTGTAAGCTCACTAAGCTGTATACTCACAGACTCTTACAAACGAGTAAAGATTGAATCTAAGACTTTTCAAGAAAAAGAAACACGCTCTTACCATTGCGCTGCTGAACAGAAACATTTTGCTAACACGCCGAAAATTCCGCTATGTATCTTTCTGAGAGGACATAAGCCATGGAATTTTCGAAAAAGAAAATAGAACTTCTCTAACTGATCAGGGAGATTGCTCGACCTGATCAGGGAGTGCAGTTACGGCGCATTAGCAATGCAGACTCATTCACACACCAGTGAGAATTGAACACACGATCTCAGACGCGAAACACACTTGCTCAGTTGCTCTTACTACTCTTCCACAGAACCGAAACGCTGTGGCTTACAATAAAAAAACTCACATGGTTATTGGTCTCATGAGATAGATATAAATTTATATGATTGCTAAAAACATCAATTGATCTCTTTCTTCTATAGTCTTGCTCAATTAGCTGGGTCGTAAAAACTTCGTTCAACATTCCAGGAGCGTAGGTTCAATTCCAGTAATTGATAGAATCTCTATTTTCTTTTTCAAAAATTTCATGGCTTATATCCCCGTCCGATAGATGTATACCACAATTTTGGTGAACTGCTGGCGTGCTTAGTTCAGTAGCGAAATAGGAAAGGCGAGTAACCTTCATCGGTGATCATTGGTGAGATCGATCCCGAAACTTCATTATTCGCAATTCAACTCCGATGCGTCGAAGCATAACATCGGCACAACCGAAATGTGAGGACCCTGTAATAAAAACTATAGGTTATTATCGTTTTCATTCACCTCAAGACAATTTTTTACCCATTCTAGTTTAAATTTTTCCTGATGCTTTTCCACTTAATTGTCAAGATGTGCATAGCGCAGGTGTAATAAGTTTACAAACATTATTCTTACGGCCCAATCCGTTCCCAAAATCTAACCACGATCCTAGCACAACCCTAAACCTAACCCAAACCCTAGATTTAACCCTATCCCTAGCCCTAGCCCTAGCCCACGCCCAAGCCCTAGCCCTAGCCCTAGCCCTAGCCCTAGCCCTAGCCCTAGCCCTAGCCCTAGCCCTAGCCCTAGCCCTAGCCCTAGCCCTAGCCCTAGCCCTAGCCCTAGCCCTAGCCCTAGCCCTAGCCCTAGCCCTAGCCCTAGCCCTAGCCCTAGCCCTAGCCCTAGCCCTAGCCCTAGCCCTAGCCCTAGCTTTAGCCCTAGCCCTAGCCCTAGCCCTAGCCCTAGCCCTAGCCCTAGCCCTAGCCCTAGCCCTAGCCCTAGCCCTAGCCCTAGCCCTAGCCCTAGCCCTAGCCCTAGCCCTAGCCCTAGCCCTAGCCCTAGCCCTAGCCCTAGCCCTAGCCCTAGCCCTAGCCCTAGCCCTAGCCCTAGCCCTAGCCCTAGCCCTAGCCCTAGCCCTAGCCCTAGCCCTAGCCCTAGCCCTAGCCCTAGCCCTAGCCCTAGCCCTAGCCCTAGCCCTAGCCCTAGCCCTAGCCCTAGCCCTAGCCCTAGCCCTAGCCCTAGCCCTAGCCCTAGCCCTAGCCCTAGCCCTAGCCCTAGCCCTAGCCCTAGCCCTAGCCCTAGCCCTAGCCCTAGCCCTAGCCCTAGCCCTAGCCCTAGCCCTAGCTTTAGCCCTAGCCCTAGCCCTAGCCCTAGCCATAGCCATAAAGTAGTTATGATAGAAAAATATGTTTATTGCATAACATACAAGAAGTCTTAAACAGGTATAGAAGCTCTTTAACACTTTCTTGTTACAGTTCTTCGTTCAGGAGAGCCCGCCGCTCTACCAACTGAGTTATCAAGCGAACTGGGATTGATATTCGTGACGACTTTAAGTCACTTAACGCTTGTCTTTGAGACGCGCAATGTTTCAATTCTATTTCGGAACCATCCTCAGAGACATGAAAAACTAGATTCATATTAATGTACGTCCTCGAATACAAGATTAAGTCGTTATAAGACTCGCCACCAACTGCAGTTAGATTGATAGCTCCATTGGTACATCGGCGGCTTAGAAACCCGAAGATGCGAGTTCAAATCCCGCTCGAGACAAAAAATTCCTCGATCGTTGTTTTTTGCAGTGTCAGATTAATATGAATCTCGTTTTTCATATCTCTGAGGATGGTTTTGAAAAAGTGACTTCGCCTGTGAGGTCTTGTGGTTCATTCCATGCTGTGTGAGTAGATCTTCAACGCTCAGGTCGAGCAATTGTCTCTATGCCATCAGGAGGAGAATTTCGGTTTTTGTTTTCAAAAATCTCATGGCTTATATGTCCCATCAGATGGACGTATAACAGAATTTTTGGCCTGTAGGGAATCTGTTTATTAGCGCAATAGTAAGAGAAAATATACCTAACCTGTTAGGTCGTTTTTTGGCCTTGTCAATAATGCCAGTAGCGAAGCAAGCCCGACAATTTGATAATGCTATGCAATTTAAATCATTATCATTATGCATTTCCTCATCCTTATACGGTCTATAAACACTGAAAAATTTGCATTTGCATGACCAAATGTCGGGCTGGCTTCGCCACTGAATAGTGCAATGTTAATAAAGTAAAAGTAAATGTGACGACTCAATTTTTGGTCCAGTAAAAGTTAATGTACTGCATGAAATTGCCTCAAAATGTTACTTCAGGATACGTTCACTTAAGTAAAAGAAAAATATTGGAAAAATATCAGTTAAGTGCAAGTACTACAGAGAAATAAAATTTAATAGAATATTTACTTGGGCTGTAGGACACCCTGAGCGACAGCCCGGAATCAGGTAATCTGCAATCAAGCCTTTATTTAGATAAAGGCCTGATACAAATGTTATCAAAAGTCTGTGCCATTATTACCAGATTTCGGTTGTAACTCTCATTGGCTTATTTCTAGCAGGAGTATCTTTGATTGGTTAAAGCTAATTACGTAAGATATATTTAGCCCCTGTAACTATAATTAGTAGAATCATACTAGTATACTATTGCAAATGCTGTAATTTGATTGGTTACTCTACTCGCTATCTATTCATCGATAGATAGCCAGTAGCGAAACAATCATCTTCCTTTTGAGATTTCTCTGAAAAAAATAGCTTAAAAATCAAATTTTTGTTGAATATTCCATGTCTGACTCTGATTCTACTAAAACAATTAGATTACTCGCTCTCGATTTCTATGCGGTGATAGTTGATTCAGGCTTCGCCCTCATTAACTATCAGCGCATAGAAATCTCGAGCTCGTAATCTAATTATTAATTAGATTGACTACATAGTATAGAGCATGATCGCAAGGTTAGGAGTCAGGTAGCCTGTCTGCCCAAGCACATTCTCACTAATCTGCTCACAGCTGTTAATCGGAAATCGTACTTCACTGCAAGAAAAAACTCGTACATAAAGAATTGCTTCGTTACAAGTAAATATATTGATTGTTGGGTTTTTTACTTAAGTAAATTCACTGTGTTGCTGGATGATAATGCAATAGTGCCATAGCTAGTCCGATAATTTAGTCCTGCCATGTGAGTTCCAGCATTGTGTGAATTGGTATTATCAGTTTCTTTAGAAATTAATTCTTTTCAATAGATTGCGACTAATGTAAAAAGTATATGAAGACTCGGGAATGTTCAGCAATATGTCGGGATCCGATCGGCATCCGATGTGCTGTCGTTAACGCGCGAGAATTTAAAAAAATATGGCTGCCAGACTACAAGTTAGAAAGAATATAAAACTGCATTTTCAGCCTTTTAAGGCTATGTAATGGACTTGAGATTAGCATCATACAATTAATAGTGGAAAGATACTTCAATTCAACTAGTTTGGTAAGTTTTCTTATCCATTACAATGCATTTTATCAAATCTAAATCTATATGAGTAATATGACAATTTGTCAAATCTATGTCAGTTTCGATATCTTGTACATGGGAGAAAATTAGAGCGGTGTTATTGGTTTCTTATGTTCACTAGATTGCGACAATCAAGGAAATTTCCTTGAAAAAGATCACTGTAGAAAGTGGTCAACATTACCGGCATATATTATGCAGTCTTTAAAAAAATGAATAATGTAAAAATGTAAAATATGATGTATTGTATAACACTTTGTTAAAATGTCGCGATTTAATTGCTTTTTACGATCACGCCATATAAAATACAAATTTCCATTTTCATTATCGTGCAAATATTTCTTTCCATTGCACGCTATATGTCATTATTTTCAATCACTCAAAATGTTATTATCGCACGCATTAAATGCGAATACATGAACGTGCCGCTACAACGTGAGCGATGAACTTTATGTACACTAACACAACAAAATGGCAAATCAACATCGTGTACTTTGATGTCATACCAGTTGTCATGTAATGAATGTTTTCATTCGTGCATTAGCGAGAATATTTTCATCAGGTGATTTCGCCTCGTTTATTGGAACATTCCACCTTTCAACTTCATGAAAATATTGTAGTTACCATTGCACTCATAAACGTTCATTAAAATGTTTTATATGACACCAAAATAGATCGTCCACACGAAATTTGATCGCCATTTTGTTTTGTTAGTTTGCTACATAAAATTCCATCGCTCACACTTCATGGATTTGCCATTTATTGCGTGCGGAATGTGTGCGAAAATATAAATTTTAAGTGATTGAAAATGATGAAATATAAATGAAAAAAATATTTGCACGGTTCCATTGTTCTATATCATACCAATGAACGTGACAGATTATATTATATAATACCTCATTAAATTCTGGTCGTTTAATTGGTTGATTATGGTCACGTGATATTAAATAAAAAGTTCCATTTTCCAAGAGTGCAATGGAAAACGTTCCATTTCTAGGAGTGCAATAGTTTTTTCCATTGCACTCTCACAATTCCCATCCGTCAAAAAGCTCTTCGTACGGTCTTCGTAGTTTACTTCAGGCTGGTTTCGGTCTTGAGATGAATGCGAAATTATCCAAATACTAAAATACAACTCGAATGCGTGTTGTTTTAAATGTCGAATAAATTCGTTTTGAAAAACAATAGTAGGGTATTAAATAAAACAAAAAATGAATGTTTCTATTCGTGCAATAGTAAGAATATTTTCTTTCGGTGAAAGATTGATTGTTCCATTCAACGAGGCGATAGCCGAGTTGAATGGAACAATCAATCTTTCACCGAATGAAAATATTCTTACCATTGCACTCATAAACATTCATTATGTGCAGAACTGCCTCCCAATAGTATTCTACATACGCGCATGTTTTATTTTAAACTTTATTTAATACAAATCACAATCTCTCGTATTTAACAATTTCCCTTCTCAAATATTTTTCCACACCAACAACAATACCGGTATATACCGGCTTGACCCGAGTGGTCTCCGTTCGGATTCGCGCGTCCCGCGCGACAACAACAAACCTATCTTAAGTGAACTTCACGCCATTAGTTACAAATGTACAAGCGCCTTGTTTTCTATGGGCTGCATCAATATGCTCAAAATGCGTCAAATGGAAATTGCTGATTCAGCATTATCTGCGACTCAGTGTTATCTCCGACTGTATCGTTTGAAATTCGATGGAATTTTTCACACATGACAAGATGCATTGATGTACTTAACAGTGCAACGTCACCTCCGATTTCGCGCCTTTCTGCTTAGATATATGACGTCTGAATCTATCCATAAAACTCTGGTACTTTTGAACAATGGCTTTAGCCCGTGCAATTGGAGATATTTCCCGTCGAACATGTGTAAAAAATTGATGCTGTCATACAAACTTTATTTAACGAGGCTAACGTATTCTAGTTTTACAAGTATTAATGCATCAATACTGCTACGTTTAAATATTTATGTAGATTGGTCTCTTGGCTTCAAAAATCGTGATCAAAGATAGCTGAAAATATGCGAGTGTTTGCTCATGAAGTTGACTTTTTTGAGCAAATTCTCTCGAGTATTACTGGTTTGAACACAGTATAGGGAATAAACAATAGGGCCGCTCAGCAGTTCAACATCCCCCCCCCCCCCTATATATTTATGCAAAATAATGGCGTAGCAATCAGTTCAGCGTCTCTATTGGTCAGAAAAGGCAATTCACTGACCAGAACCTGTATAATGAACATGCGTAATGCGACACGCGTAGCGAGGAAAATTTCAAAGGTTTGGGTTCGAGCGCCCCTTCTGTTTCTTTCCTATTCTGTGGTTCGGATTGCTCTCATATTCGTCAGCTTTCGTGACTTTCGATCGACAACGCTCGCCTCAAGTCAAAAATTATACGAACAAGCAGCCCAGAGGAATTTAGAGATATTTCAATTAAAGTTGTCCCAGGCAAAGCGGAAAGGTTGAATACAAGCACGAACGGCTTGCTGAAAATCGCTAATAAATTCAATGAATTTATTAGCGATTCCCAACAAGCCTTTCACATTTGTATTCGACTTTTCCGCTCTAGGATAACCTTAATTGAAATAGCTGTATGTCAATGGTGTGTAGTACAATAACAAACAGCTCTCCACCAATGAAAATCCAGAACGAACTCGTATTATTAAGTACATGTTAGAAGGCTTGCTTCTGTATATATACGGCTGCATTATCCCCACCAAAATCTCCCCCAGAACCAGCCATGGATTTGTTCTTCGTCATTACTAGTTTGTGTTGACTGTGGCAAAGTTGCTGAAAACAAAGAAGGTGATAACATGGGTTGAAATTTCTGGCGCACACAGGAATCTATGTTTTGATTTTTAGTAGTATTTCTGCTCATCCTATACAGCGATTAAAAAGAATACATCTATTCCTCTTTACCTGTCCGTTCAGTAGACATTGTTGTCTTTGTTGTTTGAGTTGACTGAGGCAAAGTTGCTAAAACGAAGAGAAATGATAAAATGGATTGAAATTTCAGAAATTTCTTTCGCACATGCATGTACAGAATCTGATATAATCGCGCAGTATTTTTTAGCGTTGCATTGAAAACTGTCATTCAGTCTGTCCCTATAATGAGTATAATGCATCCAAAGTTAACAATTACTTGTTAAAAGTGTAATAGTTCCGCTAAATGCTAATTTTGTTGCGATGGGGTTATTTAATAACCGTGCATGTTCTATCAGCAGACTTACTTGTTGTTTGCGATGGAGGAGTATTTGGATCTGAATTTGGAGGATTCTATGAATAGGCAAAGAATTTTTTTTTAAATCTTTAAGGTATTGCTGTACAGAGGAAAGAATCCTTAGGTTTTTTAAGCATTATAGTTTGTCATCTGAGCTAACAAATTTTTGGGCTAATATTACCGGCCGTCGAGCTTTGACTAAACTGTGAGTCCTTGATATCATGCATTCACCACGGCAATGCCAACAACTCCGAACAATAAAGTGTATGCAGTTAAATATACTTACTCGTTCGACGACAGAGAGGTGATTGAATTCTGGATGATGTATTTTATCATCAACATCAGATGTCTCTTCAACTGTTTTATCGTTGAGCTCACATCGACCTTTACCGATTCCGGAAGTCTTGTAATTGACCGACGTACAGGATTTACTACAGACGCGCATATATATATATATATATATATATATATATATATATATATATATATATATATATATATATATATATATATATATATATATATATATATATATATACATATATATATATATATATATATGTATATATGTATATATGTATATATGTATATATATATATATATATATATATATATATATATATATATATATATATATATATATATATATATATATATATATATATACACTAATAGTTTCGTGCGACTAATATGTTTTTATGTACATGGTCTTTAAATCTAATCTTATTTACAGGTCACGACAGGTTTTATTATTAATTAAGCGCATATCTTAAGTGACAGGACGGGGAAGTATTATACTAATATGTTACGTTACAGCTGCGATATTACGCGGTATATTCAAAAGATTAGTTAAAAGCTTTTAATTATGGGGCGCCATTTGTTCATTTATTATTTAACACGAAAAAGCTTGCCTGATTCAATGATTTATCAAATAATCCAAATCAGTGGATTATTTAATAAAGAATCCAATTCGACACGTCGATTATTTGTTAAATAATCCATTTCCAAAATGGATTATTTGTTATATAATCCATTCCAGAATGGATTGTTTAGTAAATAATCCATTTCCAAAATGGATTGTTTGCTGTATAATCCATTTTCAAAATGGATTATTTGTTATATAATCCATTTCCAAAATGGATTGTTTGTTATATAATCCATTTTCAAAATGGATTATTTGTTATTTATATTATAATACGTGTTCATTCTGCATTTTCATTGATCACGAGCTGTGTGTTATTAAAATTCACACCACAGGCTCACAAAAAACGGGTGAAAAAAATTTTCCAATAGCCGCCTCCCCCCAAAATTTTTTTCAAGATGGCGTCATCAAAAAAAAATTTTAAAAAATGATGACGTCATAAAAAATCCAACATGGCGTCCACCAAAAATTTAAAAAAATGTTGCGTCAACATTTTTTGTGGCTGTCACAATAAAGCATTCATATTCAGAATACGACATTTTCAAAGGCGTCCCCTCTCTCCCATCCTTTAACGACCTTAAACAAGTAGCACGTAACCGCGGTATTTCCTGGAAAGTTACTAATGGTTGTAAAAAAATAGAATTAGCACAACTATTAAATATTCCACTTATTATGAATCCTAATTTTTAAGACCACCAAAAAAAAAATCGAGGACTTCAAAAAGCAAATTTTCAACATAGTAAAAAATGCCTGGGTTTTATTGTAAAGAATGTGATGCTTACTATTCGTCAGGATACCCGGTGTCGTTTGAAACATCAAAAGAATTGTGGGAATGATGGGTATAAAAAAGCACAGCTTATCACCGCTCGTGCTTATCGAATGGTACAAGGCGACGAACCTGAATGTTCTACGGTCGGTTTAACAAACGCGTTAGACATTGCTGAGCGAGAATACGATTTGGGTTTTTTGGAAAAAAAATCGCGGCCTTCAAAAAGCTGATTTTCGGAAACGGCAAAATGAAGTTTTGCAAGAAGTGTCATAAGCGCATCGTCGAAAAAATCACTAACCATTGCGAATTGGCTTTGGAAAAAATATGCGTGTGTTCGGGTACTTTGTTTAATATCGACGAAAGTCTTAGTGGCAGCGCCAATGCAACGAATAAGGGAAGAAACAAAGTAAAACGTATAGTTAATAGCGCTCATAAACGTGGTTATTACTAATTTTTAAAAAATAATTTTAAAACTTTAAAAAAAGTTTTGAAATAAAGGATGAATCGTAAGTTTATTAGAGCAGAAAATTGGAATCGCGAAGCCGATCGGGAATTAAAACGTCGCGATCGAGTTGAAGAAAGAGTAACGGCTCGCGAAACTCAGAGAAGGGAACGTGCCGAAGCGGCTAAGTGGAACCGTGAAATAAGAAAAAAGCGGACACGTCGAGAAAAGGTTGCTGCCGCCGAGACGAGGAAACGCGAACGAGTAGAATTTTTAAAATGGAACAAAGAGATACGGCAAGAAGTGGAACGTCGAGAATTTCAACGGTGACGAGGAGAAAAGAAGTTCTTAACAGTTCGTAAAAGATTATCGAGGCTTTTGCAACATCAAAAGAATGTGCATCCTATTTTAATTTCTCGCGCAATTCGCTGAAATACGCAGAAGTGGCTCGTGAAAGGCGATGGATATAAGTAAGGATCTGTTAATATTTCTTAAAAGTACGGCTCCTACTGTCGAACGTTTAATTAACTCGATAAACAGTGCAGGCAAAAAAGTAAACGTTGTCTTGATTTGCAAAATGATGAAGATGGATCCCGCTACGGGAAAAACCACGTACACCGTCGCTCATTTTAGATCGAAAGCGTATACGATGTTCGATAACGTTCGTGACGAGTACACGACTATTTGCGATAGGGTATTGGAAAATTTTGCTAATTTTCAGCGTAGGGGTAGCGGATGGCAACTACATTCTATCGAAGGACTTGAAATTTTCATTACGAAATTCAATCCCATTCAAGGAAGAAGCTACGCGCCGTTCCAGAAATGTGTCGTAAAGAAAAAAGCTGTTATTAATATGGAGAATAACGACGATCAGTGTTTTAAATGGGCGGTAACACGTGCACTTCATTCTGTCGGTCGCGACGCAGAACGAATTTCGAAAATTTTACGTAAACAGTCTGAGGATTATAATTGGGAAGGACTAGAGTTTCCTGTGAAGGTTAAAGATATCCACGTATTTGAAACGAATAACCGTATCAACGTTAAAGTATTTTCTTACGACGACGGTACGGGAAAAGTTTATACGTTACGAATAAGTACTTGCAGTTTCGAAACTGTCGTTAACTTATTTTATTTCAACGAACACTACGGTGTTGTTAAAAACTTAAGTAGGTTAGTTTCATGACAGAAAAGCAAACACGATCATAAAAAACATATTTGCACGCGGTGTTTAAACCATTTCGGATCGCAACGTGTCCTTAACGGTCACCTGGAATGGTGTTCTAAACAAGATCATTTACGGCACGTTTATCCCAACGCTTCGAACAACGTCGAACATTTTAAACAGTTTCAGCGAACACAGAAAATCCCATTTGCGGTGTACGCCGATTTTGAATGCTTTTTATCGTCGATAGACAATAAGATCGGAAAGGGTACCGTACAATATCAGCATCATACGCCGAGCGGGTTTTGTTATACGATTACGTGCATGGACGATAGTATTTACGAACCAAAAACCGTCTTATACACCATGAAGAACGACGGCGAAGATGTCGGGCGGAAATTTGTAGAATCTTTAGAATCTGATCTTAAAGACGTGCACGACATTTTAAAAACCGAGGTATCGATTCAAATGTCTGACCAAGAAGAAAAAAGTTTTAATGCTGCAAGATAATGTTATGCATGCGGATTGGAATTAGAAGACGATCGTGTTAGAGACCATTGTCATCTTACCGGTAAATATAGAGGAGCAGCACACTCGAAGTGCAATCTCAAAATGAAAACTCCAATGTTCGTTCCGGTCTTATTTCATGATTTAGAAGGGTACGACTCTCACTTGTTCATTAAAAGCTTAGGATATTCAAAAGGGGAGGTTAGCTGCATCCCCAAAACTGACGAAAAATATATTTCGTTTTCAAAACAGGTTAAATACAATCCGGAAGGAAAACCTTTAGAAATACACTTTTTAGACTCGGTGAAATTCACGTTAAAAGGTTTAGACGGTCTCGTTGAAGGACTTGACCAATTTAAGATTTTAGAACAAGGGCTTGGCACAAACGAACTGTTAAAAAAGAAAGGTGTATTCCCTTACGAGTTCATGACCGGATTTGATAAGTTGTCGGCAATCGAACTCCCACCGAAAAAAGATTTTTATAGCAAGTTGAACGATGAGCATATTAGCAACGAGCAATACAAACACGCTCAAAAAGTCTGGAAAGAATTTGAATGTCAAACAATGCGAGATTATCACGACTTGTACTTAAAAACCGACGTGTTATTGCTAGCGGACGTCATGGAAAATTATCGGAACGTGTGCAATAAAAACTACGGTTTAGATCCGTTATGGTATTACACGGCACCGGGACTTGCGTGGGATGCTGCATTAAAAATTTCAGGCGTAAAATTAGAGTTGCTTACTGATCCAAATATGTATCTTATGGTCGAAACCGGCATTCGCGGCGGAATATATACATCATATCTGTTTAATCGGGAACAGTACTGCAAGGTAGGGTGTGCAACATCATCCACTCGCATCATTCGCTGTGGAGTTCCTCAGGGCTCAAATCTTGGCCCACTTTTATTCTTACTGTATGTCAATGATCTTCCAAATTGTTTAAAGCAATCTAGTGCTGAAATGTACGCGGATGATTCAAATTTGACTGCGTCCTCTAATGACTTGTATAGTTTACAAACTATTTTAAACTCTGAACTAAACAATATTAATCAGTGGTTAGTAGCAAATAAACTAACTTTGAATGTAGACAAAACAGAGTTTATGATTATAGGAACACGGCAAAAATTGAATCACCTCTCACACGATATAGAAGTCCATATCGGTGAAAAAAAATTAAAACAAGTTACCTCCAAAAAAGTTTTGGGTGTAACAATTGACGACCAATTGAGTTGGGAAGAGCAAGTTGACAACATAAGTAAAAAGGTATCTCAGGGCATTGCCGTGCTACGACGAGCGAAATTATTTGTTAAATATGATACACTCCAAATTCTTTACAATTCTTTGGTTCAACCATATTTTGAGTATTGCTCCCTTGTCTGGGGAAATTGTTGTGACTCCTTAAAGGAAAAACTGCAAAAACTCCAGAACAGGGCAGCAAGAGTTATTACGGGTGATAACTATGACACACGCTCAAAAGATATTTTACAGAAACTGAACTGGAAAAATCTCTCTGAAAGAAGACAACAAAAGGCAATAGCATATGTCTCTAAGGCTATTGCGGGAAATTGCCCGGAAAATATTTCTAAAAAATTTGAGAAGTCGTATTCTGAGAGATATGATCTAAGAAACAATAATAAATTTTTATCTCTACCAAAACCCAGAACAAATTCTATGATTCGTACCTTTGGGTATGCTGCTGCTAAGATTTGGAACGAAAATAACAAACTTGAGTGACTATGGTTTAAATTTTCTATTCTTAATTTTTATAATTCTTGATATTTTTGATAATACACGGCCTAATGAAAAGCAACCATTTTAATTTAACTTTGTATATATGTAAATAATAAGCAAGGTAAGGTAAAGGTTGATTAGTTACCGTGTCAAAATATGTTTGATAATAATAATAATAATAATAATGATAATAAGTGCGATCACAAAACGGTATTCAAAAGCGAACAACCCGTACTTAGGAAAAGATTATAATCCGGACGAACCAACGAATTATATTCAGTACCTCGACGTGAACAATTTATACGGCTGGGCGATGTCGAAACCTCTACCCGTCGACGGATTCGAATGGATGCCTGCATGCGAATTACCGCATTGGGACTATATAACCGACGAGGACGGAGTAGGTTCTATTTTAGAGGTTGATCTCGAATACCCGGACGAGCTCCACGACGTACATAACGAATATCCGCTTGCTTCTGAGTCGTTAAAAATAGGAAAGGTCGACAAGTTGATACCGAACTTGCAAGATAAGATGAACTACGTGATTCACTATAAGAACCTTCAGCAGTGTTTAGATCTCGGGATGAAACTTACGAAAATTCATCGCGCTATAAAATTTAACGAACGGGCGTGGTTGAAAGACAATATCCAGTTAAACACGGATTTACGTACGAAAAGAACGACCGATTTCGAGAAGGATTTTTTTAAATTAATGAACAATTATTTACAGATACAGACTCGTTATGCTACGATATACAAACCGAAGATTTCTACAACGATATTCGTAACGACGTTCCTTCAATGTACGATACGTCTGCATATCCTGCAGATCATCCTGCAGGACTTCCACGGATGAACAAGAAAGTGATCGGGTTCATGAAAGACGAGGCCGGTGGTCGACAGATCGAAGAATTTGTAGGGTTGCGTCGAAACTCTACGCATTTAAAATTCACGGTTACGATACGATGTGCGGCAACGTTAATTGCACTGGAAGTTGTGGAAAGCCGGGCTGTATTGGTAGGGGTGGGAAAAATGTAAAGGTGTTAAAAAAGCCGTCGTTAAAAAGCAGTTGAGTATTGAGGATTATAAGGATTGCGTGTTTAAAAGGAACGTGCATTACCGGAGCATGAACGTTTTTAGGAGCAGGAAGCACGATGTGTACACAGAAACCGTGAACAAAATCGCACTTTCCGCCAATGACGATAAACGTATTATTTGTGAAGACGGTATCCACACGCTAGCGATAGGGCATTGGAGAACGAAAAAAATTGAGTAAAAAAATTTTTATTCTTTGAGGAATAAAAAAATGGTTTGCAGGTACCGTACAAAATTATTCCGTGATGTCTATAGAGAATTCAGCAATAATTGTTTATTGATTGATATTGGTAGGAGTTATAGAGAGTCTAAGTATTTTAAAGAAGCGGTCCTACATCTTGTATATAACATGTGTGAGTTGAATCCAACGAATAAGATTGGGAACGTAATCCACAAATTTTTAAAAACAGCCTTTTTTGAAAAACCAGAACACCGACAGGGTGTATACAAAGACATTCGTTATAAAATATTACCGATCCTTTGGAAAGATCATCGGGCGATCGAACGAAAAAAACAACGCAAGCGAACGTTCCTTGCAAACGGTGCGGGAAGAATTGTCGAAGCGCATATCGTTCGTACGATCGTTAAGCCGTATATTCGGGACATGAACAGGAAATGGGCGAAAATGACAGCAATGGATAAATTAAAATATCATGAAAAAAGTAACGTTTAGCGATAACGTGCAAGTACATGTTATACCAAGGGAACCGCGACGTGGTACGTGGGTAATAGATAGATGTAGGTTTATGCAACGTGTACACGAATTGGAACGATTGTTAAAAACATACCAAATCACAAACAGATTTAAGCACCGCCAGCAAAAATTTAAACAAAATTTTTTGTTTAAATTTATTACGTATTTTGTTTAATTTTGTTCAAACAGTACGGTCCACCAAAATTTAAACAAATATAATAAATAATGGAAGAACCTAAAATAACGACGGTGGAAAAAATTAAGAACCCGAAACGCGTCGAACAAGGAAAAAGATTAGCGGCTATTTCAAGAGAAGCAAAAGCACGTAAGCTGCAGAACGCGCAAAGGTAGAAGAATGCGTCGAAAACGCAAACATGCTTTATGTGGTCGTAGGCGCGCTCGGCGTCGTCGGTCTTGGATACGGTATTTACTTTTTTTCTAGAAAAGAAGAACAACAAGAACAACAGCAAGTAGAACAGCCGAAAAAAAATAACTTCGAGTCGTTATAGAATAAAATAGTAATGTCGTTAACGAAAGAAGAGATTTTAAACGGACTTTACAACGCAGGATTAATCACGCTTGGAGCAGTCGGCGTATCGATGGCAAGCCAGAAAATATTAAAAGACGATCTTGGCGTAACGTGTTCTTCACAACGCGTACTTCGATTAGTAGCGGCCGTTGGAGGCGGTTCGTTGCTCGTTAAATTTCTACAGAAAAAGGAATACGTTCCGGCCGAACCGTTTAAAGCTTCGTAAATAAAAAAAAATGGCAAGCGTCGTGGCAGGTGGATTATTTAATGCCGTCGCCTTTGCAGGTGCCGGTTACGTTTTTCACAAATTGGATAAGAAAGGCTACGAAGAAATGAAACGTCATAATTTGGCTATGGAACAATTAACGGTTGCTAAAGAAAAATGGTACGAAAAAACCGCTGAGAAGAAAAACAAAATAGCATTGTTACGACAACGTTTAAACGATGCCAACAAAGATTTAGACGATACGAACGAAGCGTTACATAATTTACGGACGGCGATGGACGAAGATGTAGGACCGGAACCGACTTGAACGATTATTACGAACCGTCCGACGACATGAAAATGTATACAAACGTCGTCGTTGGCGTTACGGGATCGGTAGCGGGAGTTTTAGCAAGTAAAATGATTTCATAACCTACAATAGGTTATGAAATATTTTTTACAAGACGAATTTCGTGACTAGAAACCCGATCCCGATCGTATTCCCAAAAGATAAGGGAGATGATTGTCCGATGCTTTTGTAACAACTACAGGTTGTTTTTTCACCGGTGTGATAACTACAGGTTTCGTCGTAGTCGGTGCAACGGGTGGTTTTTTCGTCGTCGGAGCAACGTAATTCACGTTCGTGTTAACACCAAACTTCATGACGTTTGTTGCGAGCGTCAAGACGTTGTTGTAGCCTTCAACTTTGTTTTTGAGGATAATCATATTGGATGGAATTAAAATAATACCTGGTGTTATCACCATGTTGAGAACGACGTTCGTGTCTTTGATGGCCGTTCGCATATCCGAAATTAATTTCGTGGGATTATCTTGCAAAATAGTATCTTTGACGAGCCGATATAATATTTGCTGTGTTTGTAACGATTTTGCACCTTGTCCTACAATAGGCCAACGCGTTTGCGCTTGAGCACCTAAAACGCTATAAACATAGGACTCGATAGCCGATTGAAGTAAAACTTGTCCCGTTTTCGTAAGACCGTCGCTATCGTCTTTGATGAACCGCATCCAATCGTTATCGGAATCGTTGATGGTTTTTGAAACTTCTTCGTACTCGATCCCGAGCACGCCGGTAGTATTTTTGTCATTCGGTACTTATAATTCCTAATATTATTTTTATTCGCATGATGCGAATACCAATAGTTAATTTCGGCACGCGTACGTTCAAATTTTTTAACCCAAATTTTTTTAGACGGGATATTTTTTTGGATAATTTCTTTCATGTCGTTCGTAATGTACGACGACATTTTTTGTGGGTCGTCTGTAAATCGTTTCATATGATAGTAAATATAATACCGTGCAATGCTCGTGATAACGTTATTGTCGCCTGTTAAATGTTTCCTACTTATACCACCAACGTGCGAGATGATGTAGGCGCAAGTAAAGATGCAAAATACGGATCGTCTTTGTTATTTTTGTAATATCGTTGGCAGTACCTTTCCAAGATGTAGCCAAAGCATTGAAATTACTTGAGAATCCAGACCTTGCATTGACGTAAATAGCAAATTTCCGATAATTGTACGGTAATGTTGCCGACGATAAGACGAACGGTTGAACCGTACCGCTCGTGTTCCATATTCTCGGTAACCAGTGCAATTCTCCTGCATAATTTTTTTTAAAATTTTCTGTCGTAATGTCTAAAAATTGGTCGTCGCGGACTTTAAACGATACGCTCGTTTCGGTGACGTCACCGGTTTTCGATAAGACGACGTTAAATCTGAACCTATCCAAACGTTTGGATATTTTTGAACGAATTGTCGTTCCATCCGTTTTTTTGTGTTCTTTAAATTTCTTAACGCCTTATTATAATTAGATCCGTAATATTGTCTATACGACGTTTCGTATTTTTTAAAGTCTTCCTCAGACATTTTTATTGGATATCCTTAATCGGAATCCATGACCAGCTATCGTACCCTAACCATTTTACTAACGCCATCCCGTTCTTTTTTCGAAGTACTTTTTCTATTCTGTACGTATCGTCTTTTTTGTTGACGGTAGATAATTCTTCTTCGTAAAACTTCCCGATGATCGGCTCTCCTTCGTGATCCTCTATTTCGTACATATTAGGGTCTCCTCTGAATACTTTTGATATTTTAAAAATTTCTTCTGTAAAGTTTGCTTCGTAACCTTTTGCAAAAATACTTTTGTATTTGCTATCCCTAACGGTATCCCCAATTCTAAACTTGGGTAACGGCAACTCACCCATAGGCGAGCCGTATAACGTAACCCACACCATATTTTCGTTAGCTTTGTTTACGTCTTTTGGTTTCATAAGAATGGTGCTGTGTTTGGTATTGTTATAATTTTTTGTAAGTTCGTCTAAAACATCGACCCAGTTGTACGTTCCTTTACTGTAAAAATATTTCCACATCATTGTTTTTAATGTCCGATTAAACCTTTCGACGATAGCGGCTTTCTTATCGGAATGCGTAGAAAAATAGTCTACGTTATGACTTTTCAGAACATCTTTACCACCAACGTTGTAAAATTCTTTTCCTTCGTCAAACTGGGCAACATTAGGATATTTCCCAAACCTTGTCTTAAAGTTACCCAGTAGTAGGTTGACAGCTTTAGTCATATTTTTAGTATCCTTTCGGTAAACGGGTATCGTAAAGGCATACCGACTAAAAATCTCCACAGCTGTTAATATCCATCGGTACCCTTTGTTTTTACTCGCGTATTTTCCCATGTCTACGAGGTCCATTTGTATTTGATTTGCAAAGTCTTTTACAAAGGTTTTTTGGAATTTATGTTTTTTAACGACAGGTTTTTACCTCGTGTAGGTGTCTTGCGTTTCTAACCATTCTTTTACAAGTCGTCAACTTACTTTTATTCCATCGGCTTTTGCTTTTTGATATAATTTTTCTGCAGATTGATAACCTTCAGAAGGATCATAATATATATCCCTTAATTCCTGTTCGTTGATCATTTTTTTATTCGATATATAATTCGAACATAACGGTTAACCCGACATCGTAACCAATATTTGTAGTCACGTCAAATTCAAACATACTGTGGTCACCATTTAACACCGATACGGACGTGTGAATATTATCGTATACCGTTACGGGCTCATTTAAACTTTGTTCTGTCGTGACTGGAATTCGTGCAAATACTCGACTGGGATTTCCGTACGTATCGAAATTCCTATCGGTATTGACACAATTACATCCGATCGTAATATACCGAAAACCACGGTTAATATCAGCAGCCGAAGGTGATTTCGTTTTGGTATTTTTTAGAATAATTGCATTTTCTCCGAATCCTAGCAAAGGACCGAAATGATACAAGTCCAACTTTTTTTTTGGCGATAAAATACTGCACCTGTTATCGTGCATATGACGTTCTAACGTAACACCCGATTCGGCTAAATGTTCGGCGATCATGTTAAACGTCCAGTAACCTTCTTCGAACGACACGCCCGTTGCAGGATGCGTTATAAATTTAATAAGATTATTAACGTTTGACCGAACGTTCTTATATTTCCATAATACGCTAATATTTTTAACGTATATTTTTTCACCGTAGTGGGTCGTAATACATTTTCGGAGGAAAACGTCGTGTTTGCCCGTATCGAGCGATAACATAAGTTTATCCATTTTTTATTTAAAATAAAAAATGGACGATTTTGAATTGATAACCTCGGTGAAGACCGACCTGTAGATGAACCTGAAGGTGAAGAAGAAACAAATACGGACTGGTGGGACGAAAGTTTTGTAATTATCGGAAAAGAATGCCGACCGTGAATTAGGAAAAAACCTCGGTGCTATTAAAAGAAGTTATACGGAAGATAAGAAAAATCTTCTTAGAGAGCTGCGTATCAATATTAATAAGGGTGACCGTCCGTTTGCGAAAGAGATCTTTGAAAAATTAAAAGTGACGGTGAATAGGAAAGGCAAGATTAACGGTGCAGAATTTGACGGGGTCCGAATTATTGTTCAAAAAGGGAAAAGATTAGAATATACGGAAGATGCAAAAAATTTATCAAAAGTTAACGCGTTTAAAGAACTCGTTAAAAAAGCTGAATTAGAGCATAAAAAAACACCTGCAGCTCTTGTAGAAGAAACGTTACCGGATATACCCGTCGGTACGGATCTTGCACATTCTGTTTTACAGAATAGTATTGAAAATTTAGAAATTTGCGTTGTTAGAACGCGTTGCTGAAATAGAAGCGAATAGCGTGACGATCGGTAAGGAAAAAATACGCGAATTCCGCGGCATTGTAAAAACATCCGATCATAATCTCGATAACGGTGGTTTAAAAACACAAGAAAATTATTTTCGCGAACTTGCTGCGAACGAACCGAACGCTTTAAAAAAAAAGATTGTACGAAGGAATGGCAGACGTTTGCGTATTGAAAGCCGACGAAATTCGGTTACGTCGTAACGAACGACCCGAAAGCGACATTGTTCAATCTGTGATCGAAGAAGAAGCACAACGTAACGACTTGACGCGGTTCAAACGATTTAAACAATGGACTAAAAAAAACCTTGGCGGCATTTCTGCGGTTGCTATATCGGTTGCGGGTATTATAACAACTATCGTTATGGGTGCACGGACCGTGATCAAAAAAGGTGCACAGGCCACAAGTAAATTTGCAAAAACACTTGTAAAAATAGATGGAAAAAGCCGCTCCGGTTATCGGCGGTCTTTTAAATTTAACGGCAAAACTATTATCGTTAGGTGCAGACGCCGTTGGATTTTTATCGAAAAATTTATGGTTGTTAGCCGTCGGTATTGCATATATGTTGTACGAAAAAATATAAAAAAGACTACTAAATAAATTATGTATAGAGGTGAACAATTAACTGCGGGTTATAAAAAACATCACTCCTTCCGGAAGAAATAAGAGGAAGAAGAAAATGTCTCGTATCACCACTTCAAAAATCAGGAGCAATACCTGGAGACATTTACTACGTCGATATGCCAAAATTAAATTCAAGTCAATGTATTATCCCGGACACGATGGTATTATCGTTTAAATTTGAGAATAGTAATACGAAGTCATGGCTTTTAAACAACCTTGGAAGATTTCTCGTCGATCAACTCAGTATTGTAGTACAAGGAGAATTGGTCTATCAAAATACAAGCGAAAGTATGTTTGAAGTCTACAAAGATTTGTGGCACGACCGTGAAAACCGTCAAAGTTATGGGATTGCTAACGAAAATGTTCGAAAACTTATTAGCGGTGACGATAGTGCAAACAAAGCTGCAAAAACCGACGGTGTTTTGGACGTAACGATTGCAAACATGTGTGACCGTATGAAAATTCCGTTAGGGAAAATTTTATGCGATCACGGCCCGTATGCACATTACGGCATGTGTGATTTCTCCTACAAAATTACATTTCCCAATCCTGAAAAAATTATGAAAGCACAAACGAACGAAACTATTGGCAATTACAAATTAGCCGATATGAAATTAGAATACGACGTTATCGAAAGCAACCAACTTGTCGAAGAAGTAAAAGGTAAATTTAATCTTGGACGATCGTTAGGCTACGATCACACGACGCTTTTAAAAATATTATCGTGGAGTAAAGATAGTACGATGCAATCTATCGATATTAACATTCCGAGGAAGAGTATGAAAGCGGTCGTCTTGTTATTTACGAAAAAAGATGCTGAAGATAGCGAAGAGTTTGTTTTTCCCAATTTAACACGCGTCGACGTTACCGTGGAAGGGGATCCTAACGCTGTTTACAGCAACGGTCTTGCTAAACGGGACATGTATAGTGAAGCCGTCAGATTTTTCAGCAATAACGAATGCGAAAAATATTTAGGAACAAACTGCGTATCACGACGTAAGTATTATACCAACAAGTTTGCGTGCGTTATTGATTCCCGAACCGTCGACGACGATACAGTGAGTGGGAACTTGTTGGAACGCAGGCAGGAATTTTACTGCAAATAGAAAAAGAAACGACGACGACGGATTTGATCTGTCATGTTTTTGTAGTGGCTGACGGTCTAATTAATATTATGGGTACGAGTTTAAACGGACCCGCTGTTTACTAAAAAAATGAAAACTCCGTTCCATATGATCATCGTCGGAATGACGGCGTGCGGGAAAACGCATTACCTTTTGGAAATGTTAGAGCACGATTATAAAAACCATTTCGACTATATTTTCATCGTCTGTCCGACCTTAGAAGATAACAAAACGTATCAGCATTGGAAATATTTAAACGACCCAAACGTATTTGAATTAGCGTGTGCTCAAGGAGACGCAGAAAGAACGATCCGCGAAATTGTGAATTTTCCGAAAAATACCAACAGTCTCATCATATTAGACGACTGCGCTTCGTCGAAAGATGTAAAAAACAGAACGAGCGAACTCGTGAAATTAGGATTTCACGGTCGACATATAGGTTTAAGCACGATCGTCATCACACAACAATTGACGAGTATCGCCAAACCGTATAGGATGAACATTTCAAAACTTGTTACGTTCTACAACGCGTGCAGGGACGATACGAAATATATTTTTAACAACTATTTAAGTATCGAAAAGGAAGAAGAAAAAAAAATTATCGATACGTTAAAAAACGATTACGCACGATTAGAAATACTGACGACGCGTCCGTACACGCATCAAGTAATCATTCCATAAAATTTTTACTAACTAAAAAAGTTAGTAAAAATGTTAACACTCCGTGAAAAAGCTTTATTTCTAATAACTTTTTGTTTAACGTTCACGTTTTCTTTAATCGTGCTCGTTTACCCAATCACCGCTATCGTTATTTTAACTCTCATTCTAAAAAACATGTTGTTTCGAACCCTAATCAATAGACCAAACCCATTTCATGAAATGTTTATATGTATTGAGATGGTTTTTTAAGTCGAGGTTAGTCCCACACGCAAGGCCGCATACTTCACAAAAATATCGTTTGTTATGCTTGTTTTTCCTACGCCAATTAGCATACCCATTATCTGTAATGGGTGAAAACGTAGTAAGGTCAGCGCCGACCGTCTGAACCCAAGAACACCCAAACTCACGAATAGTATTCTTATCACATGCGAACGTTACGAGAGGGATGAAATTATAAAGTCCAACTTCGTTCATTCGAGAAAAAAGTTTGTTGTTATCACTATATCCCCGCTCTATAAAGTTTTTTGCAGAATACCTGTGTTCACACAACCGTTTACATAAAGGTTGCGACGTGCTACCAACATAAATATCAGTCCCGTCATCTGGTTTGTCGGTCCTGCACATCATGTACACGGTCCGATTCTTAATTTCGCTAGCATTCATTTTTTATAACTTTTTAAGTTATAAGAAATCCAACGTTCAATTTTTTATGCTGTTTTTTCAACTGGAGAATTTATTTTTTTATCAACAACGTGTGCGCCGACCGTAATTCCACCAGACAATAGACCGGCCATAGGAATATAAGGTGTTAAATAACCTATCATTTTTTTAACGTCCCGTTTAAACAATTCGTTTTTGGCAAGATCGTTTTCTAACGATACGTTATCTTTCACCAAACCTAAATTGCTCATAAGTTCGGAACATTTCGTGATAAGCACTCCCGTCACTTGTTCGTTCACTTCGTGTTATTCTTGTCTTTGGTAGTCGTCGTAAATTTTTTTAACGTCTCGTCCGTTGCGTTCTCGATATATTTCACAGTATGTTTAATTTTCTTTTCGGCAACTGACCGTAACAATTCTTCTTTGTAGGACGTCGTTTCATCTTCCATTTTTTATTTTATATCGTGGTAATCCTTTTTCTGACTAATTCTTCTGCAATCCGCTTTACAGCATATTCAAATTGGTCATTTGAAATTTTACCATCCACGTTAAGTCTTATAATATACGCTAAAGCCATTATGACACTACTGCGACCCGTAATGTTTGAAGCCAAAATGAACTCATCAACCCAACGTTCGTAATACTCTACTGTTACAGATTTTAAGTCATTCATTTTTTTATTTACCTAAAAAAATTTTTTTTCTTTTCAATTTTATAATTTTAACAATCTCCTAAACGAAAAATACGTTTTGCTCGTAAAGCTCATCGTTTTTTGATCATCGGGTTCGAACACGAAATAGATGGCGTTCCCTAAAATGTTTTCGGAACTTCTAGACGCTAAGTTTTGCATCATAAACTCGTACGTTTTTCCTTCTTCGTAATCTAACGAAATGGAAATCTCCTGCCCGTAAATATGAGTACCGCGATTTAAAAACGATCCTTTAATGTGTGCTTTTTTTCCGGTAGCCCTGTGGAAATACCCGCCCTGCGTATCGTTTTGAGCAATTTTATTCTCTAAACTCCAACTCCAGTACTTGTATTTCGTAGACGCATTATACCCGCTGCCGCCGCAATCACCCCACAACGATGATGTTATATCCTCTAGATGTTGTTAACACAATATCCATTTCGTAAGCGTAAATGCCGGCAGGAAGTTTTGGCGTCGCGTTAAAATTGATCTGATAACTATCACCGACCTTGGAAAAGTCTAAAATATTGTTACTGCGGCCATTAAAAGGCGTATCCACCATATCGTCAATGTGAGTGACCGTATCCGAGTTAGGCGTTCCTTCAAATGTTAAAATATTTAAGTAATCGTAATAATGCATGTCGGCATAAGCTTTAGTCACGGGTTCGCCTGAAGTTTGTGGAAAAGGTAAATTCAAAATGCGGTTATTTTTCATATCGATGTCTGCATTTTTTTTAACGTACTGAGAATCCGCGAAATCTTTCGATACAGCTGCAGTCCCGTGCGACGGTGTAGGATTTAATCCTAACACCTCGTGATTGTTCATGCCGATATTGTCTTGCATCGTAAACCCAGAATGCGTCAAGTAAACTCTGTTCGCGTATTGTTTCGTAAAAGGATCGTTCGCCAACACGGGGTCGGCAACGTTTTCGATCTTACTGTTTCCCATGTCTATGTTACCTTGCATCGTAAAATCTGAAGCAGATAATCCGCCGCTGCCAGCAGGTCCACGTGGACCAATATCGCCTTTGTCGCCTTTATCACCCCTACTACCTTGAATGCCTTGATCACCTTTGTCGCCTTTTTCACCCCCACTACCTTGAATGCCTTGATCGCCTTTTTCACCTTTGTCACCCCTACTACCTTGAATGCCTTGAATGCCTTGATCACCTTTTTCACCCCTACTACCTTGAATGCCTTGATCGCCATTTTCACCTTTGTCACCCCTACACTGTTAAAAAAATCACTGTAAATTTACAGTAAAAAGTACCGGCAGCTTGGACGCAAAAAAAGTACTGTAAAATTACAGACAATTGTTAAGTACTTTATACTGTAGTTTGTATTTACATTGTAAATACTGTAAACATTACAGTATTTTACATGTTAAAATACAAACAAATTGTTTTATTAAGTACTTTCTTCTGTTACCCGTGTTACAGTACTTTAACTGTAAAATATTACAGTAGTTGTTGCTGTAAAAATACATTTATTTTTAACAGTGTACTACCTTGAATGCCTTGAATGCCTTGATCACCTTTGTCACCCTTGGGACCCTTCGATGAACTACCACCAGAATAATGCGTATCTGCGAACACTTTCGTGACAGGTTCAGAACCTGTAACCGGGTCAGGAAGATCTATAATCCTAT